>JASPKZ010009311.1:0-102106 GCA_030220185.1 Diploptera punctata | reverse complement strand
TGTTCTCGGGGAATGAGGTTGACGAAAAAACACGAAACCATTCCCCAGTCAAATCGAGGTTAGTTATTTTCCCACCTCATTCTTGGGAATACTTACTCTAACTTTCCTCGAGCAGAATTACTATACAATATACATATATGACAAGATAAGAAAAAAATGCCAGGACGGGATTTAAACCCGGACCTCTGAGTTGATATCTCAGTGATCTACCACTTACGCTACCAGGCGAATCCAGAACAAACATTTATTTGTTCTTATACATATTCTCTATTATTACCAGATGTAGCGGGAAATATATATATGTCCACCGCTGTGGTCTCGAGGTAGCGTGCTGACTTGTCACGCAGCGGGCCCGGGTTCGATCCCGGTCGGGCAGTTTTTCTGTATGTTTTTTTATCGTTTTTTTCTCGTCACCTGTAAGACAAATGTCAGGAAAACTTTAAGGCCCAAACGGTCCCCGAAATCATATGGCCATCATCCTCATCCTAGCCGTTATCATCATCATCATTCACGGTGTTGAAAGCAACGGGAAGCTACCACATCTACAGTTCCCTAGTAAAGCTTTGCATGCATAGCATGAAAATGCTTGGATTCAGTGAAGGACTTGCCCTCGGGCAGAATTAATATGGATGGCTGGATGTATATAATCGCGAACAAAAAAAAAGTAGCGCGTTTGAAAGCAAATCTATTTAGTTAAGACTTGATAATAATAGCTTTGTAATAGAAACGTTGACGATATTAAAATGTTTGGAATTATAATGATAATTAATGTATCAACTGTGACAATAGGACTGCGAATGCGTAAGTCGTTCCATTAACTTATACAAATTAATAATCTATAATTAACTCACTGGCTCTGTCGAATCCGCAAGTTCACGGCCATAAGCTATCCATATATCCCTATTCTGAGCTAATGTTTTCCATTCATCCACTTGTATAATCTACTACTGTCAAATCGTGGATAATGTTATTCTCACACCTCATTCTTGGTCTACCAACTGGGCCTTTTCCCTCTGGTTTTCCTACAAGAATCTTCCATGCACTTCATTGATCCCCATATGTGCCACATGTCTTGCCCATAGCAATCTACGAGACTTAACTGTTCTTATTATATCTGGCTTCTTATACATATCATGTAACTCACCATTATGTAGTTTAAACCGTTCATCTCTCTTTTTTTTTGCGCAAAAAGTTTCCTAAAAACTTTATTCCCAAACACTCGTAAAGTTCTTTCCACCATTAAAGTAAGAGTCCATGTTTCGCATCCATATAATATAACAGGATGCATTTCCAGAATTCAACCTACGTTTATATTCCTTGTGCATCTCATTCCCATTTGTAATTATTAATGTTCCTAGATAATCAAAATCAGGCACTTCTTCAAAATTTCCTTCATTTGTTATTATTTGTCCATCTCCATTATAAACGCATTTCTATGTGTGAGCATATATTTAGTTTTATTGATATTAATTCCAGCCCCAATTTCGTATTTACTCAATAGTGTGTGCGTGTTGGCCTTTAATATCTCCCCGCTATCGCTCAATAATACCATATCATCAGCATAAATTAACAGCCTATTACTAGCATTGAGTTGTAGGCTTTCTTCATTTTCCAAAGATTTAGTTCCATGTTTTAATATAAACAATTGAATAGTAGAGGAGATAATGCATCCCCTTGCTTTACCCCATTGGGAATTTCTAAATTATCCGAAAACTGTTTGCCTACAAACACCCTACTCTCTGTTCCATTTAGACACATTCGTATAAGTCTAACAAACATTTTAGGAATTCCGAACTCCAGCAGCATACTGTATAACTTCTCCCTGTTAACCGAATTGAACGCTTTTTCTAGTGTATATATATATATATATATATATATATATATATATATATATTAGAACTTAAAACTATATTTTTGACATTTGGCAATGAAGGCAAATATGACATGAAAAAAAAAATAATTGCCTGAGTCGGGATATTATTAATTCTAGTTGAAATATAGTCTTATTTTAATATGTTTAATTCTTTGTGTCACCGTAACTCCTAAATATACAGTCCACTTCAGAGAGAAGAACTTTATAGCTACTTACAGGTTTAGAAATAAAGTTCCGTGAACAATTAACCTGTATGTGTAGTAAGTATATATTATCTCTGCTACATATTTTTGGTCCTCCGGGCCGGATATAACAGTCGCCTTGTGAAAAATCGTGATATTGTGACACAAAAGGTATTACTTACGTGAAGAACTATATTAAACAAAGAACAGTGAAAGCGTTACCACGTGGTGTTCCCGTGATCATATAACAAGAACAGTGAAAGCGTTACCACGTGGTGTTGCGGTGTTCAACTAGTGGACCGCGACCCCCGTGCAGAACTTTGAGCTTCGAGAAGTCTAGTTCCAGTGCAAGGAAATATCATTTTGATAGTGAATTGTCTTCGAGTGAGCTATCCTTTGATATCAACGGTGCTGTGACCTTCTAGTAGCGTGGTGGCACATTCTAGAGTACCACAGATGTCTGGTCGATTGGAAATCCTAGTAGAGGCCTGAAAGATAAGTACTATTGCATGCTTGCATCTCCTATCTTAGAGTTGATGTCCCACCTCATTCCATAAACCTAGACTTGATATTTGAGAACAAATTGACTATTTAATCAGAATTGGTATAGAGTCGAGCTGACATGATATTTCAAATTGCCATATTATTTGTGTGATTTATATATATTTTAATTATTTTATAAAATATTTGCTGTGTTATATTGTTCGGTAATTTGTTATTTATCAAAATGTCATTCGAAAGTGAAACAAAGGCTATCCAAAAGCGAGGCATTCTTAAAAGAAGCCTTACTAATTTGGAAAATTATATTAATAGTGAAGCCATTTCCCTAAACACATTAGTAGCTAGACAAAATAAACTAGGAGATATTTGGGAACAGTTTGAGGCAGTTAAGAATTTCTTAGAGCTTGAAGTAGATTCAAAGCCAGGTCAGGATCATGCAAGGGATCATGAGGATTTTGAAAATGAATATTATGAGTTGTGTGGCAAGGTTCAGGATTTAATAGAAAGTCTTCAAAAACCCACAGATAGTCATGGTTTTGATGATTCACGTGCATCTAGTAGATCGAGTTGTGGTTTTAAGTTACCGGCTATTCAGATTCCCCATTTCCAAGGAGAATTGACTGAATACCTCTCGTTTAAGAATACCTTTGAGTCCCTTGTAATTAACAATACTAACTTAGATAATGTTCAAAGGCTTCATTATTTATTATCGTCACTGGAAGGCGAACCTAGGCAATTACTCAGTAATTTAGCGATAACTGAAGGCAATTTTGGTACGGCCTGGAAGTTAATTCAGCAAAGGTACGACAACAGACGCATGATATTGTCTCAGCATGTTAAGTGCTTACTCAGCTTACCTTCTTGTAGTACAGGTACTGCTGCAGAGTATAGGAAAGTACTTAACCAAGTAAAGGGCAATATTAATGCCATAGAGAATCTTCAGAGTGATGTTCTGTTATCAGATCTAATGTTGCAGGAAATTATATCGAGTAAAATGAAAGGTATTCATAGGTCAGAGTGGGAAGCTAAACATGGTGCTACGGATATCCCTAGCTTAGTCGATTTTATGGAATTTTTGGAGAGAAAAGCTCAAACCTTGGAGCTCAGTGAATGTAAAAACATTGTAGTAAAATGAGAAACCAGATGTAAAGCCTAAAGTCAAATCTTTCCATATTGCTAATGACAAACAAATCAAGATATTGCCATAATTGCAAATCAAATAAACATAATTTACCAGATTGTGAGGAATTCAACCAATTAACAGTAGATGAAAGAGTACATTTAGTTGGTCAGATTAGATTATGTTATAATTGCTTTTCAAAAGGGCATACAGCGAGATTTTGTAAAGAGAAACCTTGTTCCAAATGTCAACGCAAACACAATACTCTAATACATTTTGAAAGAAAGCCTAATGTTGAGCATCCAGCTATTGTGTCTCCCACTGCTATGAAGATAACCTCCGGGCTAGGTTCAAACGTACTTCTTAGCACTGCCTGTGTTAATGTGAAAGATAAATTAGGACGGTTAGTTAAGGTTAGAGCGTTACTGGACTCTGCCAGCCAGTTATCTTTTATGACTACAAATCTGTTGAGCAAGTTAGGTCTTGCAACCCAATCGTGCAAACTTCCTATTGTAGGTATTGGAGACTCAGATGTCTCTCCAGTCAGTCTTACTTGTAAGGTGCAATTGTTGTCCAGAGTGTCTAACTATAGGCTGAACTTGAATTGTGCTGTCGTAGATAATATCACATCTCAATGTCCTGCCACCGAGATTGATCATTCAAACTGGAATATTCCGTCTAACATTGTGTTGAGTGATCCAAACTTTAATAAACCTGCCACGATTGAACTTCTTCTCGGCGCAGACGTGTACCATGATATTGTTTGTTCTGAGACGTTGAGAAGGAAGGGATACCCCACGTTGATCAAAACAGAGTTTGGTTACATATTTTCAGGTGCCTTTCCTGAACTTTGTATTAAGAAAAGAGTAGATCCTCGTTCGGTAAACTTTGTGAAACTTGATTCTCTGGATAAAAAACTGGAAAGGTTCTGGCAGCTAGACGAACTGCAAAACTCTGTTCTTAGTCCAGAAGAGAAAGCGTGTGAACAACATTTCGTTGAAAACGTCCAAAGAGATGAATCTGGTCGTTTTATTGTGAAGTTACCTATACGTCTTGATGTTCCTTCGGTTGCTGAATCTAAGCATACTGCTATTAAGAGATTTAAGCACATTGAGAGTAAGCTTGATAAACATTCTCAATTAAAAGAACACTATGTCGGATTTATGAGAGAGTACAGCGATCTAGGACACATGGAGCTTGCACCACCCTTAGAAGGAAACAAGAGTACTTTCTACTTACCGCATCATTGCGTAATTAAAGAGTCTAGTACAACGACCAACAATGAATCGCCAACTAGAGTGGACTCAGAATTGAAGACACAAATTCGGGTACTGATGTCTAAGGTACAAGTGCCTGAATTTGAGAAGTACTCTTCATTTCTCAAACTGAAACGCGTATATGGATATGTACTGAGATTCATCCATAATACTCGTAATAGAGACAAATTATATTCCGGTTCCTTGTCTTCAATCGAGTTGAAACAAACGGAACTAATGGTGGTGAATCGCATTCAAGTCGTTGAATACAAGAGGGAAATCCACGAGTTAACTTCCAAGAAACAAGTAGATTCTTCAAGTGACTTGAGATCACTTAACCCATTCCTGGATAAAAATGGACTTCTCAGAGTTGGTGGCCGTCTTGAGAATTCTCAGTTGACATTTGATGAGAAGCATCCAATCATATTACCGGCTAAAAATGTTGTGACTAAACTGTTAGTGAAGCATGAACATGAGATGTTACTTCACTCCGGTGCTCAAGCAGTTCTGTGTTCACTGCGCACCCGTTATTGGATACCTCGTGGTAGAAATACTATTCGTGGGGTAATTAGGTCCTGCTACAAATGTTTCAGAGTTAAACCACCTCGAACTAGTCAGATGATGGGACAACTTCCTGAGTATAGAGTAGAGCAAAGTCTTCCCTTTGTTAAGGTAGGTTTGGACTACGGAGGTCCAATTGTAATAAAGGGAGACAACCCAAGATCTAAGGTGAAATTCAAGGCTTACATAGCACTTTTTGTATGTTTAGTAACTAAGGCTATCCATTTAGAAGTTGTCAGGAGCCTTACTACTAAGGACTTCATTGCTGCCCTCTATAGATTTGTTGCCCGCAGAGGACGCCCTTGTCTCATATTGAGTGATAATGGTTCAAATTTTGTTGGGGCCAATAACGAGTTATTAAATTTTGTAAAGAAACATGCGAATGCTATTACCGAGAACATAGCAAATATGAACATTGAATGGAGATTTATTCCTCCTTCTAGTCCCCATTTTGGTGGACTTTGGGAGGCAGGAATAAAATCGGTTAAATCCCTTATGAAAAAGACTATAGGTAAAACTATTCTTAGTTTTGAAGAATTGTGTACTTTGTTGTGTCAGATCGAGTCTGTACTAAATTCTAGACCTATCTGCACTCCCAGTGAATCCCATGAAGAAATGTACCTAACTCCAAGTCACTTCCTGGTAGGTAGACTATTAACTAGTACTATCTCTCCTGATATAGCCAACTGTCCCCTTTCCTACGATGCAAGGTGGAAGGTAGTTCAGGCTCTCTACAGGTCTTTCTGGCAACAGTGGTCCAGACAATACCTGCAGTCGCTTCAGCAAAGGAGGAAATGGATGTCTGCCGGGAGATGGTGTCCAGCTGTCGGTGATCTTGTGATCCTTCGGGACGACAACTTACCACCTCTGGTATGGAAAACTGGTGTGATCCAACAGCTTCACCCTGGGATCGACGGTGTGGTACGAGTGGTCACCATTAGGACTAAAACTGGATTATTTCGACGAGCCATTGTGAAACTTGTCCCCTTACCCAGTTGTGTTGAGAGATTCACCGATGTGTTAAATCGTGAGATCCCTCAAAGGGGGGAGTATGTTGACGCCTCAGGTTAGCGGCCATTGAGTGGTTAGCGGGATATGTCAGTGTTGGCTAACCTGAGTCTTCTCATGGATTGAAACGGCGTGGTGTGTGCATCGGTCTTGTGCGTGTGTAGCTCCTAGAGAGCGGTCTTGTGTGTGTAGCTGTGGTGTGGCTCGTAAGGAGCAGACGTGTCTTGTGGTGCGCTCTGTGTGAGTGAGTTGTGAGAGAACTGAACACGACGGGAGCACGTGTTAACATTAGTGTATATTATTAATTCTAGTTGAAATATAGTCTTATTTTAATATGTTTAATTCTTTGTGTCACCGTAACTCCTAAATATACAGTCCACTTCAGAGAGAAGAACTTTATAGCTACTTACAGGTTTAGAAATAAAGTTCCGTGAACAATTAACCTGTATGTGTAGTAAGTATATATTATCTCTGCTACATATATATATATATATATATATATGAAAAATAAATGTTGGGTGTTAGGATTCCTGAGTAACTCAGATATTTGGAGCACTAAACGTACAGAGTTTAGAAACTCGGTTTCAAATCCGACACAGATATTTATTTGTTTTTCATGTCATATTTACCTTCATTGACAAAGTAAAAAATGCAGTTATAACATCTAAATATACAAGCGTTACTGCTATAAAGTAAATATTTTCTTTAAATATGCTTACTTGTTACAGTGGTCATTAGATGGCTGTTGGAATGATATCCCACGGGTTATAGGATTTTTTATGTCAAAATTGTAGTCACCTGCATTACCGGGATATTCCACGCGACTACAATGTGAAGTCATAGTG
Organism: Diploptera punctata; assembly: GCA_030220185.1. NCBI lineage: Eukaryota > Metazoa > Arthropoda > Insecta > Blattodea > Blaberidae > Diploptera > Diploptera punctata. The sequence goes on along the minus strand of JASPKZ010009311.1, from coordinate 94,760 downwards.
CAAGCTTCTTGAGCCGTAACATATGGCAGTGAGGAGTTTTCTTGCGAACTTATTAATTTGTAAATTTTACTGTAAAGAAGTTACGTAGCCTATATTTTTATCGTCTGTCCATGACAACGTCTAACGTGTCCACTAGTACAAAGTGCAGACCACTGGGAGGTGAAGACTACTGGGAGGTGAAGACCACTGGGAGGTGAAGACTACTGGGAGGTGAAGACTACTGGGAGGTGAAGACTACTGGGAGGTGAAGACCACTGGGAGGTGAAGACCACTGGGAGGTGAAGACCACTGGGAGGTGAAGACCACTGGGAGGTGAAGACCACTGGGACGTGAAGACTACTGGGAGGCGAAGACCACTGGGAGGCGAAGACCACTGGGAGGCGAAGACCACTGGGAGGTGAAGACAATTGACCAGTCTCGATCCCCATTAAAAGTTCAGACCAAATACAATTTTAAATAATTCTCTTTCGACTTAAACACAATTGGTTTGTCCTCGATTGCCAACAAGGCTGTTACCTACCTTACAGCATAAAGTGGTTTGATATATGGTTTAGTTGTGAACTATAAACCTTGTAAATTACTGTGAACTACATAATTTCATGTCAGTCTAGTGGTGATGTTCCTTATCTCTAGTCCGAAGGTTGTAGGTTCAAACCCGACCGTTTCCAAGGGAAAAGTCCTCCTGGAGGGGCGTTTAGCCGTGGGATCCGAGTGTGAAAATTTTCAGGCTCGTAAAATAATTTGATGTTTATGGGATGATTGTCTACATAATTTAGCGAATAATAATTTATATAACTATCTTTATCCACACACACACACACACACACACACACACACACGCACGCACGCACACGCACATATAGCCTGTATATAAAATCCCATATATAATTTATCCGCATTTCCTTACTTTTCACCTTCTCGCTCCTCTTTTGTCGATGGCGCTAAACGTGAACTTGATTCTCGGCGACTCCGAAATACGGTTTTGAACTAAATATGAGTGGTTTTAAATCCCTGTGGAGATAGCGCTTAAACGCCATCGGGATGTCAAGAATCAACTTACGACTACAAAGACAATAGATTCAACACTAATCTCGGTCCGTTTTTACTTTTTATTTTTCTTCCCATCTCGCTCCCTCTTATGGAAACTATACGTAAAAAGTTGAGCTTAAATTTAATCGTTTTCGACACTCGTATCCGTCGTATTACATTGTTTTTACATGTGATATTCCTGAGGGTGCTAGTGGTCTCTAACCCCTCAAAATGTAGGTGATGCGCGTTCACACAAATTTATTTAACAAACGTCAAACTTTCACATTTCTAATTACTCAGATTTGTTTTGTTTATTCTTCCGTCCATGACTGATCTGTTTGTTGTATTTTATTATAATACCATATTTAATATTTCACCATTAAAAGTAAATAAAGGTATATATTGTGATAAAAATATAATAAATGTATCTAGAAGTAAGTTACGGTGCAAAAAGCGTACATCCGATTTCGAAATAATTTTTCTTTTAAAATTAAACTTAGACACGTCCAACAATAAAACATAAAAAATTACACAACGTCCATAAATAAATCTGGAAAATAACAATTTACACGTAATTAACAATTATGATCCTGAAGTCTGAGGACAAAGTGATAAACATTAAGCAGTAGTGTAACTTGATAATGACAATAACATCCTCAACTCGTGTTCAACTTAGCGATGAGATGAGATGAGATGAGATGAAGTCCCTATATTTATAGAAGTCTCAACGATAAGTGTGGCGATGAGTATGGATATATCCTGTGGCAGGGGAAACGGTAGAAACCTACAGACATATAATTACTAATGAAGATGATTATATTAAAATGTGTATATCCCAAATAATTACATAACCTGGAGTTTATAAATAAAATAATCAATAGCCGGAAGAAAATAATTGACCTGGACAACTTTCATATAATTAATAATATAGAAAATTAAGAATGGATCGGGATGAAGCAGCAGCCTTGGCGCTGAGCTGCGGAACGTGCGGATTAATTTGATTCACTGAGGAAAATGTTTCTTATGCAATTTTTCCCAGTCAGCATCATGAGGTAACTCCAGGCTCCAGGTTGAGGCTCATATACTATCTGGGTTATCGAGTTCCTATAATAGTCCTAAGTGGTTAGGCTCTCGCGCCAACTAGTTTATGAGTTAAAGAACGGAGCAGCTTAATACAAATAGTATAACCACTTTATTATGTGAAATTATATAAAATAGAATATTTCTAAATTTGTTGTAATTTGAATTAACCTGCCTTATATGCATCACGATGTAGGTCATAATAACGTGCATTTAAACTATGATAAATGAGATATTTGAAAATGTATTTAACATTTACCTGATAGAGGAAGCGTTGTCTGTAAATCTCAGCTACACAGATTAAACAGTTTTGCATCCAATCTGTAAAATATTAATATTTTATTAATATCAATTAAAACCGTAATTTTCTATTTGATATTCAATGGCGTTGCTTGGTAACGTTACGGTTATTGTATCATTCGTGCTGTCAACAAGACGCATTTTGTCCAATTTTTTATGAAAACGAATCTTCTTTTAATAAATGTGCTAATTGTGCTTACTTACTTACTCTTACTTACTCACTGGCACTATCGAACCCGAAGGGTCATGGCCGCGCCGGACTAAGCTCTCCATACATCCCTGTCCTGAGCTAATGCTTTTTGTTAAAGCTAATTGTGCTTAGGGGAAAAAATCTCATTATAAATTGAAATGGTTATTATAGGCCTGTATAGTTGTGATGCGGTGGACTAGTGGTTATCCTCCTTGCCCTGCCTGTTCCGAGGATCGCGGGATCAAACCCGGGCCGGGGTCGATGTAACTTTTTTGGGACGGGAAAATCCGAGGAGCACGTACTCCGAGAGGGACATAAGCTGTGAATCTGAAGATTTTCAGGCTCGTAAAAAGATCCTTAAGCCTGGATAAAGAGGCCTCTAAGCAAACTATACCGACCGCAACCTCCTAGTAATACCTTAGTTGCCTGTTAGATGTCTCATTGGGTCGGTGTGTTGACCGCATGACATCTATGAACAAATAAGGTAACTTAAAATTAAACTTGGACCAGTAACTGCTTACAGGAAGGAGAGGTTAGAGCTGCACCATTACACTGCACATAGTTGTCTTCCTGTATAATATGGTAATGTAACTTTAAAAAAGTGGCATTGTTGTAATATTAGATAATAATTTGACAAAATACATGTAATACTCACACAATTACAGCACATATATTATCTTTGTCCCTCTCTCCCATCATAGGTGCTGTAATCGATATTAGTGGATTAGTGTGTTAATATACTTGCTCCCGGATTTAAAAAATGCTTGGGTTCAAACACGGCCTGGTAGTGTCAATTTTCAGGGCATAAAAATTCTTACACTAGATTCCTTTTGAAGTGAACTAAATAATTTGGTTCCCTGACTAGATTTACGGCACTTAAAATGTATTCAAGCTGGAAGAAACGAGACTTTTGATCCCATTTTTGCCCTTTATTGCTCGGATTTGACTTGAGATGCTAATAATCTTGACTTTTGAGAAGTAAGTTTATCGTAAAATAGAAATAATTTCATAACACTGATTTAATGATTTGGCCCCTTCTCAACTATGTTTCCCTATTATACGTAATATTTGTCTATCTTTTGTAGAGAAATGTTTACGGAGACTGGCCTAACTACCAACCCCAACTTGGAGGATCAGTAAGTACTTGTTTAAGCTTTTGTTGTGCAGAAATGACACCTTCTCTATGGCTAACAAGTTACTCCTACCAGTAGATATCTTATCCACCATTTCTGATATGGGAAACACAGACTTAACCTCCGCAAATTGCATCATCGTATGGTTCTCGTACAAAAGTTTGTTTATCCAGTGAAAGGGGTGGGTTGTTACTTCTGGTTTTGAAAAAACAGATCGTTTATTCTCGAGGGAAACAAATATTTGGTAATTCTGCAGAACACGTAGCACGGACTTCATAAGAATCCGTTCATTTGAAATACCTAGTGAACGATGTTTAACATTCGTTGTAACGAACTATTGTCACTGTTTGTGTTGTTTCTGTAATTGTGAACATGGCGCGATTTGAGGTTTAGTATGTTTCAGTTTTACTTAATATTTATGCACATTCTTGCGGTTTGCTGAGGAACTTGGGAGTTAAGGCGGGCGAAAACCCCTTTCATGTTGGTTTTCAAAAATACAAAAAAACTATCCTAATTTTGAGCCATGTACTTCATAACAGGTTTTTATCAGATATTAGTAAACACACGTCGTCTCACTTGCTATGCACCAAACAATAACAATATCACCATTTACACACGTCTGTCTTGAATTTAAACACAGCTAACAAAGATAAATTCACATTACGTAATCCTTTTTGTCTAGCGTTGGGTTATTAGTAAACACCCGAACCTCCGTTAGGTTTTTAATTCCAGAAAGTATTCAAATAGTGTGAACATTCTTCTATATTAACAAACACTGGTCGAAAATTAATAAAAAAGTTGTAACAACTCACACTAACGTCACTAGTAACATTGGTTTATTAGGTAACATTTCAGTTAGAATTCAATTAGAAAATAAAGTCTCTTTCTCATTTGTAAATACAAAATATTGAATGTCGAGGACAAACAATGGGAATGAGGTAATTGTTACGTCACGAATGTTGTACATATTTCTGTACTTTCTTTGTTATTTTGTATTTAGTCGTTTTTCAATACTAGGAATAATTTATATTTCGTGAAAAAATGGAAATTCATTTTTATCTTTCCGAAAACAGAATCATAACATATTAGGCTAGTGAAAATATTAGTTTTCCAACATGACTAATTAGCCAAGACGTTTAAGGAATGGTTATAGAACAGAAGTCCAAGGTTCGAATCTCGCTGAAAACTAGGGTGAAAGTTGTGTTTAAAATTCGTAGAATATAGTGTGAATTGTATGGATCAGATCAATGGATGTAGAAGTGAAATACAAAATAGGTTAATAGGAGAAGACAGCTAGTAGCCAAAAGTGGATTTTTTTTTATTCTAAATTAGCTTAAGTTCAAATGAACGAGAAGTATGTAATAGTTCATTTATGGTTCCTTTTCTATTGCATGGTTCATATAAAGTTTCTTCATATTTACTTGTTATATGTAAATGACTTGTTATTAATGTCCTCTCCCTAACTTACATCTAGATTTTAGCCAGTGTGGGACCGGTGCAATCCCAGCATCGTGAGTTATTTGGGTAGCTACTATAAGTAGCAGCTCCAGGTTGATAAAACCAGCTGTAACAGCTGGAGAACCCAACACACTGACCATATGTCGCCTCTACACTGACTGGATGATTGTCTACATATGTGGTGGATGTGTGGCCAGTAGTCAGCTGGTAAGCCTCCTAGGCCTGTCTACTAAATACCGATCTGTTTAAATGTGAACCAAAACAAAGCATATTACGTGTAAACAGTAAGAGGAACGGAGTTGCTGGTCATCTTGATATCGTTAACTAAAATCAGCTTGGTGTTCTATGTGAGGTGATGTAACCAACTCTCTGACACTATCGAATCGGTAGATTCATGACCGCGCACATATAAACTCTCCATATATCCATTTCTAGAACTAATATTTTCAAGTCATTCATATGCAATTTTCCTCACTCAAATCGTGGTTCATATTATTCTCTCACGTCATTCTAGGCAATACCTATTGTACCTTCTATTTCGTATTTTCTATATATAGTTTCTCATTCCGTCTTTCATTCTCCAACCGTTCTACAAGCCATGTCCTTTGTGATTTACGTTTTAACTGTTCTTAATACATCTGACTTCTCGTGAATGTCATTTAACTCTCTGTTATGAAGTCTTCTCCAATCATCTGTCTGTTTGTCTCTATTTGGTTCAAAAATGTTCATAAAAACTTTATTCTCTAGTACTTGTAATGTTATCTCCTCTCTGAATGTAAGAGTCTATGTTTTGTAACCATATAATAGTAATAGGAGTATAATTGCTGTATAAATTTGCATTTTAACGTTCTTTTTAGAGAAGTTGCCGTTACGGATGTCCATGTAATACCGCACATAGACATTATCACCTACATAGATGCGAGTAAAGAAAGAAAAACATAGACATTACGTGAGAGGTATGTCAAGTAATATTTATTTATTATTATTGGACACACATAAATCCTATGTCACCTGCAGGTATATTGGGGTTATAGTTTGTGACAAAGTTATGGTAACTTACATAATTTGATGTAAACGTAAAGTGTTTTGTATTATTCTAATTTAAGAATACCGGTACTACATTCTGTAAAGGTTTGTACCTAACAAACAACCATCCACAAGATCTAGCCATCACATTTGTTCGTGAATCTCTGAAAATCTTAAGGAATTATCTTTACAGAACATCTCATTCACACGTCTACAACTGATTGTGTATTTCATTATCTCAGTTTTTATAATTGTTTTATTATATTCACATGCACTTGTTTTCATCTCTCAGTATTGTAGTTGCAACAGTATGCTTTGCCTCCACTTGCGAGAAGTTTAATAAAATATTTAAACATTGATATAGGCCTATATGTAATTAAATAACATCAGTTATGTATGAGTATTTTCAAAAGTCTCGAAAATGCTTGAAAATTAAATCATAAGTTGATGTAGAAATAACGTGAATGACACCATATTATCGTTGGATCACATCTATCAACAGAGCATCTAACAAATAAGAAACTTGTTAACGAAATAAATGACAGCGCTACCTACTAATGTAATCTAAACTAACAAACGTAACTATATAAACATCTTGGCTATTGGCTGTGGCTGAAATTTGAATAATCGTGTTGGCAAATTTCGATAACTATAAATTCACTTCACAATTATTAGAAACAGGAATGAGATGCGCAAAGAAATTAAACATAGGCTCAATTCTGGAAATGCGTGTTATTATGCATTACAGAGACTCTTGACTACCCAACTCCTTTCGAAAAGACATTAAGCTGAAAATATATAAAACTATTATTCTATCAGTTATATGGACTCCTGCTTTAAATGAGGAATGGAGATTGTGAGTATTTGCAAATAATGTTCTTAGGAAAATTTCTGCACCTAAAACAGGTGAATGGAGAAGAGTACTTAGTTTCTATAAGAAGCCAGATATTAATAAAAAAGAGTTCAGTCACGTAGACTGTGGCACGAATGGGGAATGAAGCCTCTTGTAGGTGACCCAGAGAGAAAACGCCCTATTGGTAGACCAAGGAGGAGGTGGGAGAATAACATTAATTATGATTAGAGAGAAGTATGTTATACAGGGAATGATTGGAAAACATTAGCTCAGGATGGTATGTGATGTCCGCGCGGCGATGTGCCACTGAGTTAGACTTGATATGTCCATACAGGCTAATGTCGCTTGAATAATGTTCACCAGTTCACAAATGTACCTTTCTTCACAATTACCAACTGTTCTTTAAATAGGTGTGAGAGGTTCTACGTCTGTATTGTCTTTGAAGCAGAAACAATCACTTAAAGTAACATTCTAAGATGTACACATTTTGAATGGGAAGGTATTGAATAATAACAGGAGTATAGGGATTAAAATAAATGTAACTATACATCCATAGTAATTCTGCCCGAGGAAGGTCTTTCACTGCAATCATAGCATTTTCATGCTATGCTTTGCAGCTTTACTAGGGAATTGTAGGTGTGGTAGCTTCCCGTTGCTTTCCACACCGGTGTATGTAGGATAGTGATGTTAATAATAAGGAAGATGATGATGATGGCCGGATGATTTTCGGAGACCGTTGGGCCTTAAGGTTCCTAGCATCTGTCTTACAGGTGAGGACAAACCCCGAAAAAATCTCACCCCGGAGCCTGTTCCGACCGGGAATCGAACCCGACAAGGCAGCACGATACTTCGAGACCACAGCGGTGGATAGCATTACTATAATAATCTATAATAGAAGACCAGAATTAAACATAGCAACTTGTGTATTGTAATTCACTTTTCCTTTGCCATAAAAATTACCGCAGGCTATTAAACATTTTCAGTAATTGTGCCTGAGCTACTTAATTGTCAAGTTATAGAACCAGCCACTGATGTTGTGTCTATGATATTGTGCCTGAGCTACTTAATTGTCAAGTTATAGAACTAGCCACTGATGTTGTGTCTATGATATTGTGCCTGAGCTACTTAATTGTCAAGTTATAGAACCAGCCACTGATGTTGTGTCTATGATATTGTGCCTGAGCTACTTAATTGTCAAGTTATAGAACTAGCCACTGATGTTGTGTCTATGATATTGTGCCTGAGCTACTTAATTGTCAAGTTATAGAACTAGCCACTGATGTTGTGTCTATGATATTGGGTTTAACCCTTAAATTGACAACATATCCTATAACATAAAATGGTTTAATTTGATTAACATAAAAAACAATATAAATGCGTGTGAGTACAATATATTTAAATGTAGCAATATTCAGTAATAGGTTAGTTTCTTATGATTTTGTTTTTTCTGTAGTCTGAAAGATTTCAATAACTCTCACGAGAAATTAATTTTTCGACAATTTAAGTATCATTTCATTATTCGATCTGTTCAATTGGCCATTATAGATGTTACAGTTACTTGTTAGTTTTGTATTGTGCCATGTCTGAAAAAAAAGGCTTAAATTACTCAAATTATTAAGAACTCTTATAAAACCTTTTACACTTACCTACTTTACACAATTACGAAAAATAATCTTTAAATTTGACTTTGTCATTTATCTTATTTAACAAGTCTAAATATGTAATGTATATTTTAACTTACGGTATAATAACATTTCCTTATTGTCTTCGAACAACTACTGGATACACACTATAGTACAGTCATTTACTAGTTTTACCTGGAAAGTTTTCCGGGAGTTTTAAAAATGGGCAATTTTATAGATTTCGTTGTGCTCTTTCCGAATTTCAACTTTGCCACCTCGTATCTTTGCCGCTCGCGCCGCCATCTTGGAAAAATGGCGCCTAAATGCAGTTTTTTGATAATATCTCCTTTCCGACTCATTTTATGATAAAAATATTTATATACAAAATTAAACTAGAGAAAATTTCCTACAATTCATGTAATAACCTTTTTTCGTAAAATAAATAGTTTCGGCTTACGAGCGCCGCAAAATGTAGTTCAACATGCGTTTAGGCCAAAAAAATTCATTTCCACACAATCTTGAGGAGCGTTTTTTTATCGTGGTATCCCCAGTAGCTCTAATCCACATGTAATTCAATATTTCAAAATTTAGCGCATTTTCCTTCGCTTCGCTTTTCTTGATGGACCAGATGTTATGAGTTTATTGCATTTAGTACCGATCCAAACGTCACAGACCGAACTTTCTTCCACATCATCCGCGATGGGATTACGTATCAGTTTCATCGCAATTCTCTTCCTTCTCGATTTCATCATAAGTTTGCTTGAATTTAGTCTCCGTTCCACCCTCTTCATCGCTATCTTGAGATGGAACTTGCGAGTTACTACAGGTACCTCTACAATTGGTGCGTATAACGAAGCACTTTAACCCAGCCTTTCTGCATCCACAGGCTTTCTGATAGGCATATCTCTTTTTGCATACGCTGCGGGCTCGGATGTGATGAAAGGATTTAGCCCGTTCTTGTTTCTTTTCCATTCTTATTGCTCTGCATTTTGTTTATTTCCATACCACTGCTGAACCTGGTGATAGGTTGTCGTGCTGCTGCTTCTGTTGGTGGTAGCGACGCAATATTAAATTTACTTTTACGGTAGGCCTATATGCTAATGTTGTGAAGCATGGATATCTATAGCTGTTTAAAGACATACTTTTCTTACATTTCACGTTACTGTAACTGTATAATTCAAGAAGGAAGCGTTCTCCGGGTTTAGCAATGATCTCTGGATCAGCATTTGGATTTTTTAATAACTGGATAACCTTGTTTCAATTTCATTTTTCCTTGATTAAATAATGCTGATGTTGTATCACAGCTACTGAAGGCATGCAAGAATAAAACATGATCTGCGGCTGTTTTATCTAGGATACTTTATGTGTGAATATATTTGTTGCGAAATTGTTCCTTTTCCTGGTTTGAGAATATATATCTTTGAACGCGTAGATAAAGCCGTCAAAAGAATAAGAAGATCTATATCACCGACGGAGGATACTTATTATACCGAGTCATTGCGGTGAATTGTTTTCATCCATTTGCAATAAGTGCATTACCTACGTTAGATCGAACTTAACATCCAATGACATTATGGTATTTGGCGGATATCCGCAATATATAGCAAACCATATAACCAAATATACGCAGCAATAACGATCACTAAAAACTGCTTCAGTAGACATACTTTCTGACGAGAACGTGATCCCAACTGTGTCACAAAATAAATTCCTGGGCAATGACGCAAGCATGAACAGCCTCGTTGGAATGTTGAAGACAAAATTTGAAGCTGAGAATTCATGGTCAAACAAGCCACGGAAGATGCGGATACGCTAATAATCAATATCATAATAAGCGTTTCATCGGCACTTAATTTCGTAATGATTGTCGCCGAAGATATAGATATTCTTATTCTTTTGACGGCTTTATCTACACGTTCAAACATATATATTCTCAAACTAGGAAAAGGAAAAATTTCGCAACAAATATATTCACACAAAAAGTATCCTAGATAAAACAGCCGCAGATCATGTTTTATTCTTGCATGCCTTCAGTGGCTGTGATACAACATCAGCATTATTTAATCAAGGAAAAATGAAATTGAAACAAAGTTATCCAGTTATTAAAAAATCCAAATGCTGATCCTGAGATAATTGCTAAACCCGGAGAACGCTTCCTTCTTGAATTATACAGTTACAGTAACGTGAAATGTAAGAAAAGTATGTCTTTAAACAGCTATAGATATGCATGTTTCACAACATCAGCATATACCGTAAAAGTAAATTTAATATTGCGTCGCTACCACCAACAGAAGTAGCAGCACGACAACCTGTCACCAGGTTCAGCAGTGGTATGAGAATAAACAAAATGCAGAGCAATAAGAATTGAAAAGAAACAAGAACGGGCTGATTACTTTCAGCACATTCGAGCTTCCAGCGAATGCAAAAAGAGATGCAGAAAGCCTGTGAATGCAGAACGGCTGGGTTAAAGTGCTCCGTTATATGCACGAATTGCAGTGGTACCTATAGTAACTCGCTAGTTCCACCACAAGATAGCGATGAAGAGAATGGAACGGAGACAAGTTTCATGCAAACTTATGATGAAATGGAGAAGGAAGAGGATTGCGATGACAGTGATACGTAATCCTATCAAGGATGACGTGGATGAAAGTTCGGTCTGTGACGTTTCGATCGGTACTAAAGACAATTAACTCGCAACATCTGGTCCATCAAGAAAAGCGAAGCGAAGGAAAATGCGCTAAATTTTGTAATAGTGAATTGCATGTGGATTAGAGCTACTGGGGATACCAGATTAAAAAAACGCCCCGCTTACTCTACCTCAAGATAGCGTGGAAATGACTTTTTTAGCCTAAACGCATGTTGAACTACATTTTGCGGCGCTCGTACGCCGAAACTATTTATTTTACGAAAAAAAGATTATTACATGAACTGTACGAAATTGTGTCTAGTTTTATTTTGTATATAAATATTTTTATCATAAAATGAGTCGGAAAGGAGTTATTATCAAAAAAACTGCATTTAGGCTCCATTTTTCCAAGATGGCGGCGCGAGCGGCAAAGATACGAGGTGGCAAAGTTGAAATTCGGAAAGAGCACATCGAAATCTATAAAATTGCCCATTTTTAAAACTCCCGGAAAACTTTCCAGGTAACCTCTTTTTTTAGAACCAAATGACTGTACTACTACTAGATCATAGAAAGATGACTTATTACAAAATTTACACATTGTATTTTAGGAATCAAAATTTCTGGTTGTAAGTAGAGTTCGGATTTTTATCTAATATTAATCTATAAATATCTACATAAATAGTTTTTGAAAATAGTCAAAATCATTCCATCACTTCTCCATACTCCTGTCATTAATCTTATTTGTTCTGCTGCTGTGTTGTTTCACAGACCTTAATAACAACCTCTCGACCGGACACCATTACAGTGTTTACATTTACCGGATGTTAATGGAGATTTTTTATCTTCATAGAACTCGAAATATCCTATACAGCAGTTTGTAATTTTCTAAAATACTCAAGATTACATGGTTTTTAACTTCCGGATTTTTTTATTTTTATGTAAGTTCACTTGTATAATAAGTTCGGATATATTTTAACAACATTTAACATAAATCTCGCCAATTTTGGTACCTTTATTATTGCATTCATAGAAGTGATGAAGTTATGCTACAGTTTATAAACAATTCTACTTTGAAAAACTAATAAAATGCAGTGCTTTGGATTTCAGAGTCAAAGCCAGCACTGTTTTTTTAAGTGACTACCCTCCTTCTACAAAGGCATTCTACATAACAAAGTAATGGATTCTAGGCTACAAACATATTAAAACATTAAATATAATTAAGCATAATTTTTCTTAATGCAGTAAAATGAAAGTATGAATGGTTATGCATTCATTTACTTTTTCTTTTTACTCCCCTTTAACAGTTTTTGATAACCTGACCTTTTTTCATATATTTTTAATAATGTGTTTCCTTCTAAACCAGGACTCTGTTTATAATACATTTTCCTTTCCATTAATACACTTCTTGCAATACTCGTATTACGGAATACAAGCAGTATTACAGAACATACCGCTGTGAGATTTGTGAAATAATTACTGTCCTAAAAAATGTGTTACTATAGTTTATGTAGTAATTATTATCCAACAATTTGTTACTGTAGTTTTTTAAAACACCATAACATTAGTATTAGTCTTAGGAAAATAATAGGCTAACATTAGAGGACTTTGTGGCCTATTAAGAGGAAAGAATAACACTGGTCTGCAAAATCAAACTTTTTTTAATCATCTGAAATATAAATGTCTCTCTAGACCAATTTTTCATGTTGATCACAAAAATGCTTTTCAATCTTTTCTAGCACGTACAGTTTTTACTATGGATATAATATATATATTTAGATGCTATAACATATATATATATATATATTATATATATATATATATATATATATATATATATAGATGTTATTAGCCTACATATATAAGAAAAATGTATGTTTGTGTTGGAATACTTGAGTAGCTCAGTAGGTTAGAGCGCTAAATGTACAGACTTTGGAGACACGGTATGTATATACATGTGTTATTGCGGCAGGTTATACTGATATCCATAAATCTAAGACCTAAAAAAATTAAATGATAATAGTATATTACGATGCGAGGTTGTGAATTGTTTTTTAGAGAATCGAGGAAAATGTTTAAAGACCGAACGATAGCGTGTGTTGTACATTATTTTTTGCGTGATGGTGTTTTCAAAATATTAAATAATAGTAAAATAATAACATCATTGTTGGAAACAATTGACTAACGTTAAGAGTATAGGCAATGTATATTAGTTGAAACTACGGGAGGCCGTGAGATCAATTAGTGATAAAATGACAAGTACGTATTTATTGATTTATATTGCTTCAAATAAAGGTTATTTAATTTAAAATGCAGTGATTTTTTTCGTATAATGTATATTAACACTACCTTTTGGATATTTTGTGTATATACCTTGTATGTAGTATACATAGAGGGTAGTGCTTTTACTTCCCGCACGTGTATTGTAATATGTAATATGACATTATAGTTATTTTATTACATTATAGTTATTTAGGTTGGCAACCCCGAAATGTAGGAAGTTGAAATTTCATTAAAGGTCGCCATTGCTGTAAGTACGACAAAACGCACTATCGCGCAAAAATAAACATTATTTCTGTAATTTAAACGATGTATACTTCCTGTTTCTCTGGAGCATCCAGCAGTGATCTACCAGCACACAATCATTCCAGAAACCTTGGTAGCTTTCCTCCATTATCTTCATGTTCTGGTGAAAACTTTCCTTTTGTTCATAAATCCACACAGGTTCTAGATGAGAATGCAGGAAGTTAACTTTTAATGATATACGACATCAAATTCTAAATACGATTTAACAAGTTTGCTAATACCATTCTTCAAAACAGGAGTTTTCTTCATTATTAACAAATTACTTACAAACACATTTGAAATTTTCGCAAAGTGCTTATTCATTGTCTGTCAGAGTATTAAAGAAACTTAATTTAAAAAAATTCTTGAACTTGAAGAAATCACACCGTCCTTTAATTTTATTTTCACTCATTCTGTTTAAAGCAGCGGTGCTCATTAAGCGGCCCCCGGGCCGCATGCGGCCCTTGAAGATTTTATTAAGGCTCTTGGAATAATTTTACCTTCATTACATTACATTTAAATTTTAAATTCTAAGTATAAAATAATACTATCTTTATTGAAATTCTATAAAACTTTGGATACCCCTGTGTCATTCCGAGCAGTACAGTACCGCACGTGTTCAACAATGCAATGCAATGTCCTGGCTAGTGTTATTGGTTTTGAATATGTGTACGTTTGTTTTTAAAACCGTTTAAACTTCTACATTGTCGTCCGAATCTTTCACAATGAAATATTATACAATTTAGTTTCTATGAACAAGCGACTGGATACTTTGTGTTACCTAATCAGTTGAAGTGAAGTGAATTTCAGTGTTTAATAATGGCTGGTGTATTTTCGAAAGGGAAAAGAAGAGAAAACTCGAAGATGAAGGAAGAGTTTTTCAAGATACTTGGGAGCATGAATTTTTCTTCATACCTGCTAAAAAGGAAGGCAGTGCGATGTGTTGATTATGTCGAGACGTAGTTCAAGGTTATAAACAATTTAATCTTAATAGGCATTATAAAACGGTGCATTCAAATTTTGAGTGCAAATATCCTAAAGATTCTAAATTGAGAGCAGAAAAACTAAAAACATTAAAAATGTCAATAGTGTCTGAACGGAAAATGATGTTGGATACCGTAAGTGAAAATAAATTGATAACAAAAGCATCATATGAAGTAGCAGAAATTTTAGCACGCAAAATGAAACCGTTTGCCGATGTAGAGATTTTTAAGGAGTGTTTTCTAGTCGTTTGTGACACATTATTTTCTAAATTCCCAAATGCAAAACAGATAAAAAGTGACATACAAAAGTTACAACTTTCCGATTCTACTTGTGTTAGGAGAGTTAACGAAATGTCTGTAGACATGCTCCTTTGTACTCTCGATGAAATTCGTGAATGTGACTATTTCAGCCTTGCTCTGGATTCGTCCACAGATATTAGTTCCACTTCTCAGTTGCTTTTATTTGTTAAATATCGTAATAAGATAGGGATTATAAAGGAAGAATTTTTAACTGCAATACCTATGACAGGTCAGACACGGGGAATAGATTTTTTTGAAGCAGTTAAATCTTTTTTTGACAGATACAAAATTGACCTAAACAAACTTTTATCAGTTTGCGCTGACGGTTGTCCCTCTATGGTAGGTTGTCATATAGGATTCATTTCTCTGTTAAAAAAACATTTAAATAGAGGCCTCTTATTAACATACCATGGCATTTTACATCAAGAAAATCTTGCTGCTAAATTTGACGGAACTTTCAGATCTGTGATGAAGAAAGTAATTAACATTGTTAATTTCATTAGATCACGTCAACTAAATCATAGGCAATTCATAGAATTTCTCAAAGAGCTTAATTCACTGTATTATGATGTTATTTATCACAGTGAGGTCAGGTGGCTGAGTAAAGGAAGAGTTTTGGAACGATTTTTTAATCTTCGCCATGAAATAAAACTCTTTTTAAGTGAACGAGATAAAGAATACCCTGAACTAGACTCTTCTTCATGGTGGTTAAAAGTTGGCTTCCTGGCTGACATAACAGGAATACTGAATGATGTCCAAATTAAAATGCAAGGTACAAATAAACTTATTACTCAGCTCACAAGTGCAATTTTTTCTTAAGAAGAAAAATTAAAAATGTATACAGAAGAACATAGTAATAATGATTTCACTAGTTTCCCATGTTTCCAACATCTTATTGAAGAATATTCAGAGGAAGAAATAAACTTGCAACCCTTCATAGAATTGCTCACTGTACTACACCATGATTTCAGCGCGAGATTTAATGATTTTAGAAAGTTTCGAAACCCATTTCGATTAGTTGAAAATCCCTGGTCAATAACGACAACAGATGTAACTGGGTTGTCAATTTTTGGTCCTGAGATTAGAAATCTAAAAAATGAACTTATTGATCTCCAGCAGGATTCAGAACTGGAAGGTATTTTTCAAGAGAAACGAAAAACGAATTCAGTTTTAGAGTTTTGGAATACAGTTCCAGAAAAACAGTTCGAAAACTTGGTGTCGTGTGCATATAAAATTCTGTGTCTTTTTGGATCAACGTATGTTTGTGAAATGACTTTCAGTAAGATAAAGTTCATCAAGGGTAAACATAGATCTCGTCTCACCAATGTGAACTTGGAAAACCTGCTGCGGATATGTGTGGCAAATCAACCAGCTCGTATTGACAAAATTGTGCAGGAGAGTAGCAGAGTTCGACCATCAACTTCACAGCAGTAATCTACACAACTGTAAGTTGCCTTAAAATAATTATGTACAGTACCGTAATAATAATAATAATAATAATAATAATAATAATAATAGTAATAATAATAATAATAATAGTAATAATAATAATAATAATAGTAGTAATAATAATAGTATAATAATAATAATCATCATAAAATAATAAGCAGTTAATTATTAACAAAAATTAAATGACAGTAATCAGTAATTGCGTTTTGTCCATAAATGTAAAAAAAAAGCTGCGTGTTACCAAGACTGAGAACTGTGAAATTTGGTGCGGCTCTCGAACAGATATGGTTTCTTATATTTGGCTCTCTTGTAATTTCTAGTGAGTACCACTGCTCTAAAGCCTATCTGAACTAACAAATAATTTTGCTAATATTGGATAAAGGAATCTTGTAATAGACTGATATTATTTCGGACTGTGACACTACTAGATGAAAATGTATATAATAATAGTTAAGTCTAATAATCTGCAATGGACAGGACATAAGGCACAGAAGATGAATCAAAGAGGGCATGGAAACTTTGTGTAGGTAAACCAGAAGGAAAACGCTCAGTTGGTAGACCAAGAATGAAATGGGAGAGATAACATTGTCTATGATTTGGGGAAGTAGATTATACAAGAGATGATTTGGAAAATGCCTTTAGCTTTGGACTCATACGAAGCTATTAACCCGGCTCAGTGTGAACAGGGGGCTTAGGCTGTAACTGTTTACAACTGAGTAACACCTGACAGGCGCGGGGATGAACACTAATATATTAGTGACTAAGTCTTGTCAGGGACCCAGTCTCTCGGGTTATATCGAGAGCCCCTGCCCAGGGATACGGGCGAAGACCTTAATGGCAATAACAAGCTTTCAAATGTTGTAATTGGCGGAAGAGGCAACCCTCTCCTTAGGGCGAAATATAAAGACCCATGTCCGGGGTAACAAGGAGAAAGTCCTCAAAAGTCTGAGAAGAGCGGAAGAGGGCTGATATAATGGGGGGGGGGTTATGACGATGAACCTTAAGAAGGCAGCCCTTACCCTGCGAGGTGCCAGTAACACTTTCAGGGGACAATTTACATTACTAAATGTTCTCATGAAAGCAACCGGACTGCCAGAAGAAAGATTGCTACATTATAAACCGCACGGAAGGAAAAACGTTGGACGCCGACACAGAAGATGGTCTGAACAATGTTAACAATTTTAACTTTCATGAAACCGGAACGAGCCAACAGCCTTAATCCCTGGATGATGACGATGATTGGAAAACATTAGCTGGGGATACGGATGGATATCATGTCCGCGAGGCCATGAACCAGTGAGTTATGATACTACTAGGGCTAGTACTACTATCACAATAATAATAGGTTTCATAATATTCGACTATTAACTCGTGCCCCAAATGGTAGTCAATCACCAATCACGTTTCAATTAAATTTGTTTTACAACCAATCACAGTCGTGTTTCAGCTCGATATTTATCTACTTCTGTTTAACATATTAAGAAAGCTCCTCCTTTTTAATATTCAGAACATGTCATAGCGTTATTTTGCAGGGACTGACTCTCCAACAAATATGTTGAATATAGCAAATAATGAACAGATTCCTTCGACCTACACATTTGATAATTGTGTGTTCAATAATTGTGTTTTTAAATACTGATTTTATGAGTTGTTTTAAAAAATGAATTAATAACCTGTAATGTTGGTTATAACATACAGTTTGATGTGTTTCATTATTTCTCCACTAGGGTGCATTATTACAATATTTGGCAATAAATAGTATGATCTGGTAGCAGAGAAGAACATATGAAACGTATCAAAACATTTCTCATTCGTTTTCAAATATTGCCGTTTTCGTTAAATATATGAATATTTTAAAATTACTATATTTAAATATTGGTTTGTGAGTAAACAACTTAATTGTATTCTCTAAATAGTCCTAACAAATTCCACTCTTGTTTTCAAATCCTCTAGATACATTCACTCGTTACGTTATTTATAACTGATACGAACTAATGCTGTAGGTTTTATTTACTCTTGTCCACACAAATTCAGCAGAAAATTACGATTTTTAACAGAAATTGATTGCTGATGATTTGTAAGAACTAAACCAATCAAGGCAGTTGCCTCAGACATGCAATTTCGTTTAGCCAGGAATAAGTTTATGTCTACTGTATCAAAGACTCGCTGTAGTCGAGTAGAACTATTGTCAGTTTTGACCGTAGAACATTTAATGTTTTCTAAAACGTTGAGAAGTGCGGTGTTTGTGTGATGATTCGTTCCACAGTCAGACCTACTTTCATCAAGAAAGTTGCATAGACTGTTAGTTGTGAGTATATTATGTAATATAGTTCTTTAAACAAACCGGGAAAACATACTGATTGATTTTAAATTGAGGATTCTTTGATTTTGCTATTGTAAAATAATAAAAACAGATATTTGATTTTAATTTGTTAGCAAGTTGTTACAAGGACGGAGAAAAGTTTTAACACTTAATGTCATATTACTGATACAATTACACGTTGTTTGTTAATACGCTCTGAATAGTAATAAACTGCACAATACTTATTATTATTGATTTCGTACATCTCAATGATGGATAAATCATATTTGAAGAGAAAAATTATACGCTCAGACCGGGACTTGAACCCGGTACCCTTGGTTCTCTAGACCAAGTGCTCTACCAACTGAGCTACCTGAGCAAGTACCGATCTAAACGCAAATCTTTCTCTATATACATTGTAATTCCCGTCCAAAAGCCGTACTGGCTGTAATGTATAGTTCCCAAATATGTCTTCTTAATAAAGGAGCCGCCATTTGCAAGATAGAAGCATGGCTTCACAGCATTTGGTGGACGGGAATTACAATGTATATAGACAAAGATTTGCGTTTAGATCGGTACTTGCTCAGGTAGATCAGTTGGTAGAGCACTTGGTCTAGAGAACCAAGGGTACCGGGTTCAAGTCCCGGTCTGAGCGTATAATTTTTCTCTTCAAATACACAATACTTGTTTTCTCTCACGCTATGTTATGTTTAGTACTATGTTGATGTGTATTCACGGGTATTTAGAATTTCCAACCATGGAAGGTAAATTATTATCTACTTACCTCTCTACTTACAGCTATACAATGACGGACTGGAAGTATATCATCGAACTTCACAAATGATGGTACAATTTTTAAAACTCATTTATTACAATCGCTTGTACGCAAATACATATATTTTGTTTGTATCTATTTTATATGCGATTTAAATAACTTCTGTTTCATAGCAACAGACAACAAATATACCAATATATAATTATTATATACAATGTCGTGGTGTTCACACACACACACACACACACACACACGCACACACACACACATATATATATATATATATATATATATAATATAGTCCATCGCTGTGGTCTCTCGAGGTAGCGTGTAACCTTGTCACACAGGGGGTACAGATTGGATTCCCAGTCGGGACAGGCTCCTGGGTGAGGTTTTCGGGGTCTTTCCTCACGTGTAAGACACTACTCTATAAGATATTACACACATCTTTAACTTATTATTTATCACACCGCTTCACTAAACTCTCTGATACACATAACTTAGATACCCGATCCCTTGAGCACAGTGTCCTTTATATCCCTCCTCATCATACTACCTATTATTCGAAATCTTTTACAGTTTCTCTTGCTAGAACATGGAATTCACTTCCACCCTATGTCAGAGACTGCCAAACTTTACCATCTTTCAGAAAGAAATTGAAAATAAAATCACTAACAGAAACAACTCACTAATACTACTTTTTAAGAATTAATAATGCGTTTTTGCATTATTTAATAAAAATAGACTTAGGATTTGTTAATATATTTACCTAATGCCTTGTATAAAAAGCGTAGATTAATTCATTGTAGTGTTTTTTTCTCTTCTTTTTATGCATAGTAGATTCGAGCTGTTAATCATTTTTTATTCATTGTATCATTAATTTAATTTTAATTGTATTTAGTTTCATTCTGTTATTAGACATTAATTTCATTATTATTCAATATGACAGATAATGAATTGTTCAATAACTATTATTGTAACTTTTTTTTGTATTCATATGTAACATGTTTGTCCTGTCTAATATGACTACTATTGTAATTTTTTTGTATTCATGTGTAACATATGTTTGTCCTGTTTTATACGACTATTATTGTTTTTTTTGTATTCATATGTAACATATGCTTGTTCTGGTGAGTGGAAGAGAAGGCCACATGGCCTTAACTCCACCAGGCTAAATAAATAAATAAAAAAAAATATGAAGGTTAGGGCGCAACGGTCCCCAAAAATCATCTCTCCCAGCAGTGAAAAGCAACGGGAAGCTACCACATCTATAATTACCTAGTAAAGCTACAAAGCATGACATGCAAATGCTATGATTACGGTGAAAGACCTGTCCTTGGGCAGAATTACTATAGAATATATATACTTACTTACTTACTCACTCACTGGCACTATCGAACCCATAGGTTCATGGCCGCGCGGACATAAGCTCTCCATACATCCCTATCCGAGCTAATGCTTTCCAATCATTCCCTGTATAATCTACTTCTCTCAAATCATAGTTAATGTTATTCTCCCACCTCATTCTTGGTCTACCAACTGGTCGTTTTCCCTCTGGCTTTCCTACAAGAAGCTTCCATGCAAGTCTTTCACTCCCCATACGTGCAACATGTCCTTCCCATCGCAGTCTACGAGACATAACTGTTCTCATTATGTCTGGCTTCCTATAAAGACCATGTAGATTATTCTTTTGTAGTATTCTCCATTCACCTGTCTGTTCATCTCTCTTTGGTCCAAAACAATTCCTAAATACTTTATTCTGAAATACTCGTAATCTCCTTTCCTCCCTTAAACTGAGTCCATGTATCGCACCCATACAATATAACTGGTAGAATAATAGTTTTATAGGCTATATTTTCAGTTTAACGTTTTTTGAAAGGAGTTGGGACATCAAGAGTCACTGAAATGCATAATAGCACGCATTTCCAGAATTGAGCCTATGTTTAATTTCTTAGTGCATCTCATTCCTATTTGTGATTATTGTTCCAAGGTATTTGAATTCAGCCACTTTCTCAAAATTTCCCTCATTTGTCATTAGCTGTCCATTTCCATTATGTAATGTATTTCTACGTGTGACCATATATTTAGTTTTATTGATATTTACTTCCAGTCCTAATTTCTTAATGTTACTCAATAGTGTTTGCGTGTTGTCCTTTAGTATCTCCTCGCTATCGGCCAATAGGACTACATCATCAGCATAAACTAACAGCTTATTAATACCATTGAGTTGTAAGCCTTCCTCATTCTCTAAAGATTTGATGGAATGCTCTAGTACAAAATTAAATAGTAGAGGAGATAGTGCATCTCCTTGCTTCAACCCATTCTGGATTTCAAAAGTGTCCGAAAACTGTTTGCCTACACGCACCCTACTCTTTGTGCCATTTAGACACATTCGTATAAGTCTAACTAACTTTTTAGGAATTCCGAACTCCAGCAGGATACTATATAACTTCTCCCTCTTAATTGAATCATATGCTTTCTTGAAGTCTACGTATAGTTGATGTACACCCTTCGACAAAAAAAATGAGTCATCTCTTGAACGCACATTTCTTCTAAGTCATACTCGGCACAGCGCTGGGTTCAAACTAGGAAACTAGTCATAATTGTGCAGTCCCTGAGCTACTGTGTTATGTGGCATGAACTGAAGACTCTTCTACGTGTCCCGATAGCTCAGCGGTAAAGCACGCGGTCACTGTTTCTGTTAATGAAGATCGCAGGTTCGCGTCTTCAATTACGCAGTTTTTTTCGTGATATTTGTATTAAAACGTTTTATGAATTAAATACATTTTATTTCGACATTTGAATTAATCCATACTTTTTAAGTTTATTTTTTATACCGTTGAGGTTATAAAAATGTTAAATTATATATTTTTACACGCTTTATATTAGCTTGACCTGTATCTGTCTATGTAACGAACCTGTATCTATGTAACGGAATCTTTGAACACGATTTTCATCCACTTAAAAACATTGGATCGACTTGAAACGTTGTATACTTGTAAAGGACCCATGACAATACAATAATTTCATAGTTTGTTTCTAAAATCCTGGCCAGTCATCGGAAAAAAAAAAATAAAAACCTGTGTAATAAGTTGCGGACTTATCGACTTTTTAGTCAATCGTTGTAAGAGCTCAGTTAGTAGAGCGGTGGACTGTAGTGGTATATCATCCATCATCATAGTACATTCAGGAATTTAGGCCATTTGTTGACCTGTTTCGGCCTCAAGAGAAACACCATCCAAAAGTCTTTTGAGTGGACGTCCTGGTCTTCTTCTTCCTGCAGGTTGATATCTTAACATTTGTTTGGGTATTCTGTGATCTTCCATTCGATGAACATGTTGCATCCATCTTGACTTATAATCAGAAATTTTGTTTTCTAAAGATTCCATGTGTAATTCTTCTAAGATGTCTCCATTTTTTTGTGATCTAGTAGTGTGTATCCTGCAGTCCTCCGAAGGTATCTCATTTCAGCAGATCTAAGTCTCTGTATATCCTTCTGTTTCAACGTCCATACTTCGCTACCATACAAAAGAGTTGGAAAAGCCAGTGTTTTATACACTTTCAGTCTTGAATGCTTTTGGACTAACTGTGGCTTGAAGATAGAATTTATTAACCCTAAAATTCTTAAAAATTTAGATATCTTTGCATTTACATCCTTTTCTTCTTCATATGAGATATTGCATCCTAGATATGTAAAATTATTCACCTGCTCCAAAATTTTATTGTCCAGTACAATTTTACTTCTGACAGGATCTACACCTTGAAATGCCATAATTTTTGTTTTTTCTGTAGATATCTTTAATCCACATTCTTCTGTAATTTTGTTAAGTTCATACAGACCTTTCTGTAGATTATCTTCGGAATTTGCTATTATTATTTGGTCATCTGCAAACAATATGGTGTTTAATTTTGTATTTTCTGATATTCTTATTCCAAATTGATATTTCTTGTTCCAGCAACATATTACTTCATTGATATAAATTGCAAAGAGTGTTGGGGATAGGGGGCAGCCTTGTCTCACACCACGATTTATAATTCCTTCTTCAGAAAATCTGTTATTTAATTTAATCTTTATGGTATTGTCTTTGTAAAGTAAATTTGGTATATTTCTGTCTTCCAGTATATTGAAGAGTTTTGATCTCTTGAATGTGTCGAATGCTTTTTCAAAATCTATGAAAGCAAAATGTGTTTCTAAGTTGAATTCTCTTCTTTTTTCAAGCAATAGGTTTAGGTTGTAAGGGGTAGTGACGTGTGTATAACCTCTCCTACCCAATTCTCATCCCCACCTTCTCGTGGTACAACCCGTTTTCACAGGCTCTGAGGACCGAGTCACGGCGGTATAATCGTTCCATCAGGTACTGAGTAAATGCGGTATCCTAATGTCTGTCCAGAGACTAAAAGGTAGCAGCCCTACCACTGGACTACTTAACGTCGGGCCAGTAACCTGTCCTAAGGAACTTCAAAACTACTTTCAAGTCTCAACACGAAAAAATCCAGAAGGAATTGAAATATGACGACCCTCAGCAAAGAAATATGGTTAAAAGAAAACGGCACAATGATATTGTAAGATATGCAACCTGGAATGTCCGAAGCATCCATGAAAAAGAAGAGGAACTAGACAGTATATTTAAAAATAGAAACATTGATATTGCAGTAACTACAGAAACTAAGAAGAAACTTAAAGGAACTTAAGAAACACAAAATTATGTACAAATATATAGCGGTGTTGACAGGAAAACCCATGGACAAGCTGTAGTGGTATATAATTTCAGCAATTAGTAGGTCGCTGGTTCAAATCCGGGCCAGAGTTTTTTTTAGAAAAGTATTAAGCAATTAAATTTTCATGGAATTCCGGTTTATGACAATCAATTAAACTAAAAATAAAAATAAATAAATGATAGTTTAAAAGTAAAACAACACTCTTTATTAGAAAACGAACAAAAAAAATTAATTTCCAACACGCTTGGGGAAAAAAATAAAGTGGTCAACAAAAAATCATCTCTAACACATCTAGAATAAAACTAGAGTTATCTACAAAAAAAATTACCATCAAAAGCGTTGGGTGCTTTTTATGGTTTTTACGTTTTCTTCCTAGAGATTTTACTTTTACCAATATCTGTTTATTATCAAATATAAGTATTAATTGATATAGAGCACCCCACGCTTATGATATTAAATTTTTTTTGTAGATAACTCTAGTTTTATTCTAGATGTGTTGGAGATTATTTTTGTGTTTACCACTTTAATGTTATCCCAAGCGTTTTGGAAAATAAAATAATTTTTCATTTTTTAGTTCGGTTTTCTAATAAAGCGTGTTGTTTTAACTTGTTTAAACTATTATTTATTTTTATCTTGTATACTACCGTCTTCCTCAACTATCTAAAATTTTCGTTGATTTCACTCTAGGCCTTTCGATGCATGTTTCATCTTCTGGAGTTGTTGTAGTAGTATTGAATTAACTGTATGTCTAATAGAGGGTTTTGCTTATTAGGCACATTTTTGTTGAGAATGTTTGTATTCTTGGCCTTCTTGATAATTTCGATTTCTTGTAAAATGTTAATTTTGTGTCTGTTGTTTTCTCTGTGTATAATTTACATTGTATTATCGATATTGTTGAAACTGTGGCCGCGTTCTGAAATATGTTTAGCGAAATTTGATTTCATTGTTAAATGAGAAGGCAAATCAAATTTCGCTGTTCACCAGATTGAATCCAATCGAAAATGTATGGGCTAAAATGAAAATAGAGATGAACAGCAATTGGCCTACAGATGCACGAAAAACGAAAGATGACTCATGGGCACAAATTGAAGACGCCTGGAATGCTCTAGCCGATCGTCCACGTGCCTGTAGAAATTTGATTGCATCAATGTCCCGCAGATTGAGGGCGGCAATAGATGCTGAGGATTCATACACCCGATATTGATTTTGTTAAAGTTTCATTTTAGAAGATATTATTTTCTTTCTTCATTTAATTATTAGAAGGTTTTCGTATATGTGTTTTGTGTGTGCATTAAAGCCATAAAACTCAAATGTAAAATTAAATATGAAACTATATTACAGGCGAAATGCTATCCTAACATTCAGTAAAAGAAAAGTAGAACGGGAATCGAACCCGTGAGGTTACGAACGCAGATGTTGTGTGTTAAACCTCTCGACCACGGAAACACACAAAGGCAAGCTCTCTCTTTTATGTTACTTGAGTGTACACTAAGTTAACTAGCAAACACCACAGTATAATTACTGAAAACGAGTTAATGTGAATAAGGCTTCTGCGAGTGCTCACGAAGTTGACCGATCGGTTGGTAGAATCAAGAGATTACTCTTTTTTTTTGTCTAAGGGTGTACAGTACCATTATATTCCCATTTATTTTCTAAAATCTGTCTTATACTAAAAATCTGATCTGTTGTACACCTGTTTCTTCTAAATCCACATTGATGATCTCCTAGAATGTCATCAATATAGGGAGTAAGTCTACTTACTAATATATATATATTAGAATTTTGTACGAAGTTGAAAGAAATGAGTTGCCCTGGTAGTTGTGCTATCAGTTTTATCTCCTTTCTTATAAATTGGTACGAATATTGATTCTTTCCATTCATCTGGAAGAGCTTCTTTTTCCCAAATCATACTAAGCAACCAGTGTATCTTGCCCATCAATTTTTCTCCCCCTGATTTTATCAGATCTGCTGGGATCTCATCTGAACCTGATGCTTTATATATCTTCAATTTTTCAATCACCATTTCAACCTCTAATGCACTTGGTTCTGCGACTAGCATTTCTGCTGTCTGTAAATTATCCTCCTGTTCTGTATGTACATTTAATAGCTGATTAAAGTAAATTTTCCATCTATTTGATATACTCCTGGAATCTGCAATCATATCCCCATTTTCGTTTCGAATTATGTTTATTCTAGCCTGAAACCCTTCTTTCTCCATACTAAGTCCCTGATATAATTCTCTAATGTTCCTATTTTTTGCGTTCATTTCAAGATCGTTAATCTTCTCTCTCAGATATTCCCTCTTTTTACTCTTTAGTAACTTGGTGGTTTCCCGTCTAATACTACCCAATTGCTCTAAATTTACCTCATTTGTCTCGTGTAACCATTTCATTTTTGCTAGCTTTATTTTCTTTACAATGTCGGTACATTCCTCATCAAACCATTTCTTGTTTTGCTTCTTTTTTAAACAACCAATTCTTTCTGATGCTGGCAATTTTATGGAGTCTCTTATAGCCTCCCGTTCTTTATTTATGTCAGTTTCTTCTTCGTTTGCCACATTGTCATACGAAGATTCCAGTACTTCAAATCTATTAGCAATATTGATTTGGTATTCTTGCCGCATTTCATCATTTTTCAAGTTTTTTAATTCAAATTTTACAGAATCATCTTTAGCGTTTGTTCCTCTCATAAGCGATAGCCGTTGTCTGATTTTCATCCTGACCAGATGATGATCCGAATTGCAGTCTGTCCCTCTAACTGATCTAACATCGATGATGCTACTGTGCCAGCGTTTATCCACTAATACATGATCTATCTGGTTCCGAGTTTCTCCATCTGGAGACGTCCAGGTATATTTATGAATATCCTTATGCTGGAATGTTGTGCTCTTAACAATGAGATTCTTCGATGTGGCAAATGTGACTAATCTAACCCCATTGTCGTTACTATCTTCATGAAGACTGAATTTGCCTATTGTTGGTCTGAATATATCTTCCCGCCCCACTTTTGCATTAAAATCTCCTAAGACAATTTTCATGTGATATCGTGAAAGGCTATCAAATAAGCATTCTAATTCTTCATAGAGCTCATCCTTGATCTTGTCATCTTTATCTTCTGTGGGGCCATATATATATATATATATATATATATAAATCCAAACTGAAGAAAAAATTAGTCAACGGGTTCCAACAGCAAAGCTATCTTGTCAAGACTTGGTAATGATAACTATGTCATTGAAACGCGTTCATTATTTTAAAATTCTTGTTTGGTGTTTGGAACTATAATTATAATATATGTATCAACTATGACAAATTGACTGTGAATGGATAAGTCGATACATTAATCTATATAAATCATTATATCATTAAAATAATATATATATATATATATATATATATATATCCATAGTAATTCTGCCCAGAGGCAGGTCCTTCACTGCAATCATAGCATTTTCATGCTATGCTTGCAGCTTTACTAGGGAATTGTAGGTGTGGTAGCTTCCCGTTTTTTTTTCACACCGGTGAAGGATGATGATGATAATGATGATTATGATGATAGCCATATGATTTCGGGGACCGTTTGGGCCTTAAAGGTTTTCTGACATTTGTTTTACAGGTGAGGAAAAACCCCGATAAAAACCTCACCCAGTAAAACTGCCACGACCGTGGATCGAACCCGGGCCCGCTGCGTGACAAGGCAGCACGCTACCTCCAGACCACAGCGGTGGACTATATATATATATATATATATATATATATATATATATATAATATGCGTCGTGTGATTAGTCTTTATCTATTATGTGTTAAAATCATTACGTGTAGGAGTTCACTGAAACGAAAATTTAAATATCGCTCTGGCGGTCACATTTTTCGATGTTTCACAACAAAACTCAGAATACTCTATTAAAATAAACCAAGGTAGGTATTTTCAAGAAATGAGCGTCCAGCAGATCGGCCAAGAATGAGAAGGGAGAGAAACATTAACCATGATTTGAGGGAAGTATATTATACAGGGGACAATTATAAAACACCTCAGGATAGGGATGTAGCCTATATGTCCGCGCGGCCATGAACCTTGGAGTTCCATAGGGCCAGTGAGTTAGTTAGTTATATACGGATAACCTAGAATCCAGGAAGAAATTTTAATCCATCAATTATTAAGTTGTGTACAATGATTTGTATACGTTTTCCGTGACTGAGTGACCATTGCATACACTTAACAGTAATAGAGCACATTTAAGGTATCTGTAACATTAAAATACAGTTAATATTGTTACAGTAGCGGCTAAAAGGACCAAAATATGGTTTAACAAAAGAGTTTGTTAAATAAAACAAATTAATACGATCAAATAGTTACACACCAATTTCGTAAAAATTTGCTTGTTTTT
The DNA here is from genome assembly GCA_030220185.1 of Diploptera punctata. Taxonomy (NCBI): domain Eukaryota; kingdom Metazoa; phylum Arthropoda; class Insecta; order Blattodea; family Blaberidae; genus Diploptera; species Diploptera punctata. Next base: position 65,963 of record JASPKZ010009311.1, on the reverse strand, counting down.
TACAGGTTTGTAATATGACGAGTTCTACCACTGATTTTAGATTAAAATAGTAAATATTTGAAATATTCTCTTGTAGAATCAGAACATTTTATCTCTAAAGATGTGTTAGATTCCGTCGACGAAACTATTCCTGCGACAATTTCTTAAAGTTCACCTCGGTATGACATTTTCACGGAATCGCTCAATATCAAGCTTTTACTTGGATTCTTTGTATTGTTATTAATCCCTAGATGTGAACCGCATGGCTTAAATAACTAAAATACCCTCCATTAACGTCATCATTTCGTTTCTACCCTATATGATATAACAATGATTGATTTGTTCACTCTAAGATGTTCCAAAGCCAGACTTACGTTCATTATAGAGAATATTAAACGTTCCAAAAGAATGCAAGTTAACAAAAATCCACCCAATACATAAGAAAGGTAGCAGACATGAATATAATATTAATTATCATAAGTAATGTCTAGAGGATTAGGAAATGAAAAGTGGCGTTTGTTAGGATTATTTAACGAATAAAATTAAGCTGTTTACTCACAAATCATTATTTAAATATAGTTATTTTAAAATATTTATATGTTTAATGTAAAGGGGGATGTTTAAAAGCAAATCAGAAACGTTTGTTATGTTTCATTTGTTCATCCACTGCAACCAGATCATATTATTTACTGGCAAATAGGATCGCAATATTTTAAGAATGTACCCTAGTGCAAACAAAATGAAACGCACAAAACTGTATATTATAACCTATATTATAGGTTATTAATTAAATTCTGATGCACAATGATGTAAATAGGCCTATGTCAATTATATTTCTGGGAAATAACACATTTAAGAAAGTGCAAAGAGTGGTTTCTTTTTATTGTGGTATAATCAATTGCTACATTTATCCCACAAGCGGTACTTGCTTACATTCATGCACTATATATACAATCTGGAAGCCACGTGCATTCTATGATTCTTACATCTTAATATATAAATTGCTATATTCAACATATTATACGCTTTATATTAGCTTGACCTGTATCTGTCTATCTATGTAACGGACCTGCATCTACGTAACGGAATCTGTGAACACGATTTTCACCCACTTAAACACATTAGATCGACTTGAAACTATGTATACTTATAAAGGACCCATGATAATACAATAATTTCATAATGTGTTCCTAAATTCCATGGTATAATCATCAGACAATCGAAAAAATAAAGACCGGTCTAATAGGTTCGGACTTATCGCCTTGTTATGCAATCGTTGTAAGAGCTCAGTTGGTAGAGCGGTGGACTGTAGTGGTATATAATTTCACTAATCTTCACTCAGGAATTTCATGCCGTTAAAAGTCCATCGTCCCCGATCGCGGTTTGAAACCGGGAACCTTCAATCTAGAGTCGTGCGGGGTAACCATTACACCATCGGAACCAATACTCACATAGCCTATTAACGAATTTCAAAGGAATATATAAGCAATTGATATTGGTGTCATGAAATTATCATAAGTAATGCCACGAGTGATTTCCAAATTATCGATAAATTCACGACTCACGAAGTGAGGAGTGAATTTATCTAGAGAATTTGGAAATCAAGAGTGGCATTTGTTAGGACTATTTAACGAATAAAATTAAGCTGTTTACTCACAAATCATCATTTAACTGTAGTTATTTTAAAATATTTATATATTTAATGTAAACGGCGATGTTTGAAAACAAATGAGAAACGATAGGTACGCTTCATCTGCTTCTTCTGTTTATCACTGCAACTAGATCATATTATTTATTGCCAAAGGAACGCAATATTGTAAGAATGCTCTCTAGTGGAGAAAAAATGAAACACATCAAACTGTATATTAATTCATTTCTGATGTCGTATGATGTAAATATGACAATTATATTTTTCTGGATTGTTACCTGGGAAAAAAATACATTTAAGAAAGTGCAAACAGTGGTTTCCTTTTTTGGTGGTATAATCAAATGCTACAAATGTTTTTATATTAACTCCCGCATGCGGCATGTGTTGACATTCATGCACTATATATACAATCTGGTATCCGTATTTCTCACAGGCTCTGTCACTGCAAAATAATGGTCAGACCTCTTCAGAATGTTAAAAAGGAGAAGCTTTCTTTAATATGGTAATTATAACACTGATAAATATTTCGTGAAACACGACTCTGATTGGTTGTAAAACAGAAATCATTGAAACGTGATTGGTCATTGTCTCCCATTTGGGGCATGAGTTAAATAGTCTTTGAAATCCTGTACAATTTTCAGTGGTCCTACTTAGTAAGCACCCAAATTGACAAGTGAGCCTGTGTGCGCGCTCCATCTATCAAGCTCTTAGGACAGCAATCTTCCTTTTTTTCGAAATCAAACTCGGCATATAGCAAATTTCGATTTTTCGCAATAAAATCCTGTATAAGACATTAAACTAAAATCGAGAAATGTATTCTCCAGAAGCAGCATAATTTGGCTAATTGGAGAAGAGTTTTGCCTGAAAACCCAATTTTAAAATCGATCTATACAAGTACCGAGCCAAGTTCCGGTTGTACTGTAAACAAACTTGCATAAAATATTACTCCGCCGATTCCGTTTATTGGGGGAACCGTGGTACAACGTTTACCCGCCATAAGCACAATTGTGTACGATAAAAGCTTTATTTATAGTATTTTACGGGAATTAACTCTGAGAACAACACAAGATGCTACCAATATGATTAGGAACTTCCTCAATATTTTATTTATTTTTGACAGGTACATATATATATATCATAACATCGAAATATATATATATATGTTATGATGTTATGATTACATTTTTTTGTCATTGAGCAATGCAAGCTTAATTTCACATAGGAAAAATAAATGCCTGGACGGGATTTGAACCCGGAGCTCTGGATTGATTTGCTTACTTGTTATAAGAGCCACTAGGTGGCAGTGGAGACTGAGTTCCCGCTACTTCTCGTAATATTTGAGACTACATATAAGGAACATAAATGTTTGCACTAGATTTGCTTAAGAGCGTAAGAGTGGTAGCGCACTCGAATATCAATCCAGAGGTCCGGGTTCAAGGCATTAACTTTCCTTATGTCATATATGCATGCGTGTGTGCGTGTGTGGTCCTACCTAACTAATCGTTTATAATGATTCCACGATGTCAGTTTATAACCTTTATTTTCAGGTAAAATTATATTATGAGCAGAATGTATATTCCTTTCTGACTCACTTGTAAATTCTGCTGCTATTTTCACACTATTATCAATTGTCAATGTGAGATATTTTTCACTAAGTAATTTTAGTTTATTCAAAATAATTTGTTTCTTTCCGCTTTTGAAATGCTTTGCTTTCCAGTATTCAGGGTATCTACATACATTTTGCGATTTTAAAACAATTGAAATTCCACGTCTTCTGCATTGTGTAAGCATAAGAACAAAACATTGCTTATTTAAATGTTTTAAATTTGTAATTATATGTTTTAAGATCTTCCGATATAAGTTATATAGACGTGCGCTAGATAATATACATTTATAGTATTTTTATTTCGAGTGTTGGAGAGCCAACTACATTTTCTTACACCTTTGAAGGTGACCTTTATTCGATCAATCAAACTCAGTCATACATCAGGTTTGTTTACATTTCAATTGGAACTTGGCTCGGATGAGATTTTTTACTTCCTGTTTGCAACTTAACTGAATTCTTACGATTTAGTTAACAAAAAGAAAGATGTAATTCCTAAACCAGCAAAATCTAGACATAAGTTGTACTTTGTGTGGAATCACTTAGTATAGAAGTTCCTGCGTAATGGACCATTTTAGTTTTTAGTTTTGTTGGATGTATTATGTTTGTCCAATAACTGATAACACTGGGAACAGTGATTTGGTGCCTTAATGTTTTCACCTATTTATGGGTATATTTGGGTCACTGATTCCAAAGATGATTTCAGTTTCGTCCTATCAGCTCTAGTTTTTGAGATAGAGTTTATTCAAATTATATACCAGTTCAAAAATACTGGTCCACATATACAACTATATTACTCGCATACAATTAAATACAAAAGAACAAATACTTTCTTTTTTCATGAAACAACTGTATCTATATAACTACCATAATTTATTTACACATTAGTCTCGTTAGAATCATTAATTTTCCTCCATCAGGTCGCAGAATCCCCGTTTCTGTGATTTCCTCCGATGCAATGATCTTGGACATTCTCGGTGGATGCTCCAACAGTAGTCCGCCATCATATGTATATCCCACCGTCCACGTAACCTTTCTTCCATTGTACTTAATTCCTGGTGAAAACGCTCACCCTGTTCCTCAACTTACATCTCCAAGATTGTCTGGAAATCGATCCAAATGACTGTGTAGGTAGTGTAATTTGATGCTCATGTTACAACCTAGTGCACAAAAGGCAGTGAGCATATTCTCCACTAGTTCATCACTATTAGGAGACTTATAGTTTCCAAGGAAATTCTTCACTACCATACAGAACGAAGACCATGCGGCTGCTTCAGTATCATTCATTGAGTCTTGAAATTGATGGTCATTAATAAGTTGGCGGATTTGTGGTCCATCCAATATACCTGCTTTTATTTTTTCCTTACTCAGTGCAGGAAATTTTGTACATATGTAGCCAAAACATGTTCCATCTCTATTCAACGCCTTGATGAACTGTTTCATTAAACCAAGTTTAATATGCAGTGGTGGCAAGATGATGTTGTTTCTGTCAACCAAAGGTTCTGCAACGATGTTTTTTTCTCCAACGGTCATGCTTTCTCTAAGAGGCCAATGCCTTCTCACCCAATGTTGATCTTTGGCTCTAGAGTCCCATAAACATATAAAGCATGGGTATTTGGTGTACCCACCTTGTTGTCCTAGAAGAAAATTCACCATCTTGAGATCGACACACATTACCCATTGGTGATCACGGTAAGAGATCTTCTCTAGCACTGTAGCTATTGTATGTTGATTTTCACGCATAGAAAACTGAGTGACCAATTGGGATTGACCTGTATATGTTCCCATTATGCAAAGAACACATTTTAGGCTGCGTTTGGAGCTATCTATAAATAACCGCCATTCACTTGGTGTGTATTTTCTTACACCCAGCTTCATTAACAGTCCTTCAACATTCATACAAAAACAAATTGATTTTCTACTGTGAAGAATGGCAGGAAGTCTGTTTCTCTTTTGCGATAGACTGTGACCTTTGTTCCCGGTAACAGACATGTTTTCTCTGCCAGCCTGGAAGCTAACAACTCAGATGACTTCTTTGGAAGACTTAGATCCCTTATGAGGTCGTTCAGTTCCGCTTGACTAAAACCGGATGAAACTGATGAAGGTCCTGGGAAATCGCTGTCATTTCCCTCAGAATAGCTTTCAGTTGAATCATCCTCTTCTTCTGGTGACTCTGGAAGACTGGTAAAAATTGGAACAGGTATCTCCTCTGAATGTGGAACAGGGCGTCTTGCGGAGCGTAGATTGGGATATACCCATCTATTCCGGTTTTTGCTATTGATGCCCTTTACATTGACTGAACAAAAATAGCAGTCATCACTATGGTTAATTTGTTCTCGCCAGATCATTGGTTCCCCAAATTTCAAGCATTTCCGTTTCCCATTTGTCCATTGTCGTAGATGCTCTGTGCACGTTTTACATACAATGTGAGGTGCCCAAGGCTTATCTTGATCTCCCAGTTGTACTTTGAAATAGGCCAAAATAAGCTCTTCTTACAAAGTCAGTTATAGGTTTCTTTGTTGAGTGAATGTGTACTCCCCACAGATGAAACAAAACACATCAGGATTATTCACACATTTTCTTCGTGTTGAAGCCATGTCAGTCTAGAAAAAGGATAAACAATTGTCAAATTAGTAAAATTACATATGCAAACGGCAACAACAACATGAATATAACTTGGATTAAATCAATTAGTATTATGCAAACAATCGATTTACAATGGTGGTACATAAGAGCAGTATCATCAATATCTTGCAAACTAGAGCTGCTGCAACAAAATGGATGACATTTTTGGAATCAGCAGTGCCGAAATACCCAGAATCAGGTGAAAAATTTCAGGCACCAAGAAAAAAATATTTTTTTGTTCCCCAGTGTAATCAAGGATACGATTTGTATGTAATTAGATATTCCTTCCCTTTGTTTATACGTGACTAAAATGTTATATCTGTCCACGAATTAGAAACTTGTTAATCAAATATGAAAATTTACCGTTACATATTTTTACATATTTGATTATAATTGCATGTTTACATTTTAGATTATAATTACATATTTTTACATATTTTAAAGATTTGTAATGCAAAACTAAATATTCTACCACATAAACATAATTTTGTAAATGGAAAATAATTTAAAACAGTCTGTGACAATACTTTACATTGGAAAATCAGATACCTGATTATACAATGAAACTGTTCTTCAAATCCATGAAAAAGCTGCTGAGAGACGGTCAAAGAATAATTACATTTTCTAGATGCGATAAATATAGATAGAGGAAGACACTGAAGACTTGGGTATAGGGTCCCACATTACAACATATCTTTTAAATCCGAACGATCTACTCTGTTTATGAATGAAATAGTATAAATATGTAGGAGACACGCAGTGGTAGAGTTGGTTAAGGCAATATTCTACAAGCTGCAAGTCGAGGGGCGAAACCCATGGCATCAGCATTTTTAAAATTCTTAACCTTCTGACCCGGGGTCGACTCAGCCTCTAACAAAAATCAATATCATACTCTGTTGTAGGAGTAAAGGCGGCTATCACACAAGGCTCATATCTTGTGCCGAATGGCTAGAAAGAGGAGAGACTTAACCTCCCAGTACCTCTAAGTAGGATCACTTTATAATAGAAACGTGACAATATTCTTATCACGTTATCAGTCCCATTCCTTCAAACCTGGTCTATCTTGAAGCAAATTTAAAAATAAAATTTGTCCAAAAATTAAATTTCAATGCATTTAATACTACATATTTTAAAGAAATTTTATATAGTCGTACATGTTTTACATGACATTATTATATAAATATGTACATATTTTGCATGTTATATTACATTCAAATTCTAGCCTTACTGATGCTACTCGGTTCTCAGAATGTGAAAGCCGTAAAGATAAGAGGATCTTTATCGAGTGAGCTGTGCTCAGATAACAAATCATGCGTTTAAACAAGAGAGCAGCACTTTACAATTCTTGCATTTACATCCATCGACTATCTTATCGGATTATCAATTGTTTTCTTAATAAGTTGTTCCCTTGACTTCTTCTAGATGGCAAGATTGTAGAGTTAATTGACACAAAAACGTATTAATTTCAGGTAATTATAATAAGATGCATAATTTGGAAATTTTGCATTTTAATTTTTTTCCGTTCCATTAGCGCAGTTTAACCTCCCCACTTATTGGTACTTTTACGTGCCACGTGACATCCGGGCCTTACGGTGACACAACTTTTCGTAAGATGGATTTTTAACTATGGATAACGTACATACTTATTTGTCCATAAGGCACTGAGGGCCTCCACGAAGGAGAGATCAGCTCAATGTCAAGGCCTCCTCCGAGACAACACAACATTAAGATCAAACATATCATTCGCACATACACACATGCGCGCGCATTCATACTAAACAAATGTCTACAAAAAATTAAAAAATATTTGGCTTTGTTGAGACAGATCACATCAGAACAAAAGTAATTATAATAAAATGCAACTTATGATGATAAAACAATAAACTTAAAGTATGTAAAACTGTTGTCGTTCGAGTTATATTGTATTACCCGTTCAAGGAGTAAGCGCAGTTGTTGACGGAGGGCACTGCAGTCGTGTTTATGTAGGAATAGAACACGTGCAACTGCAATCTACGAGTGCAAAGGGGAATGGGACGTGGGAGGCTGACAGTGTACTCTGCCTTATATGACGTCACGTGTACCAACAAACAGAGCTTCCTGATTCTTCCGCCTGCAGAGATATTTTGAATGAGTAATATGGATGCCAAACATGTACTCTTACTTTATGGGAGGAAAGGAGATTACGAGTATTTGAGAATAAAGTTCTTAGGACAATTTTTGGACCAAAGAGAGATGAACAGACAGGTGAATGGAGAAGACTACATATTAGTTAGCTACATGCCCTTTATAGGAAGCCAGCTATGATAAGAACAGTTACGTCTCGTAGACTGCGACGGACAGGAAATAGGCACGTATGGGAATGAAAGAGGTGTATAGAAACTTGAGAAAACCTCAGTTTTCAGGTAAATTTAATGAGATGGGAGAATCACATCAACCGTGATTCCTCCCATTTAAAAAATTGTTATCAAGATGCGATGGGGAAAGATTAAGCTTGAGGGTAAGGATTTATGGACATCTTATGTAAACTAGACCATGAACCAACTCCTCGCTAGATAGTGCCATTTAGTATTAATGTATACCAATAGTAGTTCCTAAATGTAATCTTTCTCTATGGCATAATGTACGAACACAGATGCATATTCCATGAACAATAAATATAAACATCTTCACTGTGATAATTACATAATGAAAATTAATTTCTTGTTGTTCTACTTGATTTCAATCAGTAATATAATTGAACTTTATAAAAATACTGTAATATGTTATCGATAAGAATATTTAAGTTAACAACAGTAATACAATTAGAAGTGTTCCAGTAACACTCGGTGTATGCTACAATTATCTCCCATTGGACCAGGAAGGACCGGTTACTCGGATCCATTTACTGGATAAAGCAAGCAGCATGATTTGCTGTTCAGACCTCAAATATTAGGAGTTCTTCATTTGCTGTCTTGTTTTCACACCAAATGTATTACATAACTTCATAGGGTCGTTGAATAAATTAACTGTATCTACATTTTTAGGAAAATAATTATCGTCTGTAAAACAAAGAATAAAAATTAATATTTAAAAGAAATCCAACGAAAACTGTTATGAATTAGAAATACGAAATATAGAGAACCTTGGTATAAAATTCACTTAGAAGAATTGCGTTAATAATAATTTTCGCTTTAATCTTTTTAATCCCTTCATGCTTTATATTAATTTATTGATTTGTTCAGACAATAATTTTTATCAAAATATGTAAACTGAATATAAACTTATTAAGTTATTTAAACATAATCAGTAACACTTAGAGTGCAGATTGTAAACATTCCTCAAGAAAACACAACTTGAAACAAATTCATATACAGTTTTTTATATTCGTTTGAAAATTTCTTGAAGGAAGAAAAATAATTACTTTGGAACTAATTTCAGAGTACAGCAGTCATTTTATATCTTGTGTCACTAGACATCAGTTTACACTGAATAGAATTCATAGGTTGTTCATACAAATGTAGTGCACCACATTCATCTTCACGTGGCACGTTTGCTGTAATTGTGATACAAAAATGGCAGGTTTCTGCAAATGCAATATAGAGATGTAATATAAAAAAAAATCATCACCCACATAAGTAGATGTTATGTTGATCTTGAAGTAGATTTCCGGGCTGTGGGCCCTGGTCTTGAGGCTTGAAGTTCCGCAACGTTTCGCCAGAGACAGCGTCCGGCGTTCTCAAGGGTCGTCTTCAGACTACATGTCTCAAGATCATGGCCTACTGCTCGGAAATCTACTTCAAGATCATCATAGTAACTCCCGCCGTGAAAGCCTATGTGAATACATTAGTAGATATTGTTTGGCGTAAATTGTTCAAAATGAGAGGTTTTGTAGAAATGCCAATTAGAAATGCAAATTTAAAAAAAATATATATAAGTAGATTTTGTTTGGCATAAAATTGGACGAAGTTGTAGTTAAGGCACATTCCCATCCTTGTATTAACAAACGTTTCACGACGGTTAGTCCAAAGAGTCTTGTGTCTGAGGTAAAAATGTTCAGGGTGTTTGTCTGCATAGAACCTTGAATTCTAAATAATGCACCTTAACAATTCAAAATTCTATGAGACATGAAATGACATTAACTTAAACATAATACTCTAAGACGTTATAAATTATATTTTATATTTATAAAGTTAACTCGAATCTTACCTTGTTTGCAAGTAACCTGCGGTCGGCATTCCTCAATCACACTTCATTCGACCTTAAATATAATTACATGTTATAAAACACATGATTTCAATCTATTAGAATTATAGAGATAACTGCAATAATAAGTATAATAAACCATTCAGAAATAAAACCATTCAGAAATTAAATACTCACTTCCCTCTTTTTATTTCTTAGTAAAAATAAACTACAGGAACCTTAAATATTACATAAACAAGTGGAAGAATGTAAAAATGAGGACTGAATATAAATTTATAGAAATATATATGTTTGAGAAAGGATGTGAAGTTAAAAAAAGTGAAATTTTTAAATTTTTGAGTCAGTAATTATATGTTTATGTACATGTGAAAGAGATGTACAAACTAAAATTGAAATTGCTAAAAATGAAACTAAGACATTGCACGGAATTATTTGGAACAAAGATATTACTAAGGAAACTAAGATTAAAAGTTATAAGAGTATAATATAGAATATTTTGTCATATGAAAGTGAAACTTGGTCTTTGACGGAAATAAAAAAGAATACAATTAGAACAGTTAAAATTGATTATCTGGGGAGAATCCTTTAAAAAACAAAACAGGATAAAATAAGAAAAGATTTCCTTTGAAAAGAAATTGATGTCGGTACATCTGTTGTTAACAGGATTGAAAATCAAACTCTTAAATTTTATGGGCATGTACAGAGAATGGAAAATGATGAATAACCAAAAAATATATAAAAATGGTCACCCGTTGAAAGAAATAAAAGTGGCAGACAAAGACGGAAATGGAACACTTACGTGAGAATTATAATGGATGATAGGAATTTGGAAGGAGGAGGTTGGAAAGATAGATATGAATGGAAACTGAAGACGGTAAACCTATAAGTGGGGAAAGCCGAAGAAGAAGTAACCTGGTGGTTTCCCATAAAATCATATAAAAATTTGAATACTTATTATGAATTTAAAATATAGACTGGACAAAGCACAAACGGCCTAAAGTTAGTATTAGACGTACATACACTATGAAAATCCTACAAACTTCGAATAAGTATTAGAAAAAGAAGAAGCACTTACCTATTAAACGTTGTCCATTCGTACCGTCCATTTATTCCCACGAGGGAAGCCGCGTGGCCCACGACAACACTCGGGTTGATCTAGCATTTGTATAATGTCACCCATGATCGTGGGTTTACGCCGCCTGCACTCTCAGGAACACGGATCAATTACCTGACGAATCAGGCGCCTGACTACCTATCTGCCCACCCCCACGAGTGGAGTGTGAAGTACAATAGTTTATTCTTGATTCATGAATTCATCTGCAGGTTCATTTAATAAACTGAAAAACAAGAAAGGCAAGCACGTCAGCACAACACTCAGAGGTACAGAAAACATAAACTAATATAACAAGTACTATCTTGATCCACAAGACTCTATTGGGCAAAATTTGGAACATTTCTGAGCCAAGAATTGGAACATACGTACCTTAAATACAACTTCATTCAATATTACGCCAAATAATATATGCTTATGTTAAGTGATGATTTTTTATTGACATCTCTATATATATTATATTACAGTTAAAGATGTTACAGTGAATCGAGGACCCGAATGTTGAACGGATCATTATATGCTGTCAACTAGGATAGTATGCCCTATAAATAGGCAAAAGGTAAATAAAGATCAAAATATATAAATAGAAAATGAATTAGAAAAATGTAGATATAATCTACATTTACTACAATATGACAGTATTAAAAAAACCTATATGCCCAACGCCTCACCGAAAAATTAAAATTTGATGAAGATTGGAACTCTGTCGTTACTTATGAGCATTTGAAAAAATGTATACATGAAGCAGCAAGAGAAGCACTTGGTCTGGAAAATGATAAACACCATAAAAACCATTGGGTGAATAAGGGAATACTTGATATCATAACAGAAAAGAAAAATGCATATCAAAAATATTTAAGTTCCACGAAAGATGAAGATTATCAAAGTTATAACATACTTAAAAGAAAGGTTAAAGCAGAAGTCAGGAAACATAAAAAAATAAATGTGGAGAAATCGAGCATACAGTAGGCTATTCAAAGTCAGCCCAAGCATGGAGGACAATTACAAACATGCGAAATGATAATATGACAAAGAGTTTTAATTTAGTACCAATGAAAACTTTTCAGGGATATTTTTAAATGCTTTTAACAGAAACTAGGAGAGAATTTATGGACTATGCTACACTCGATAATGAAAAGGGTGACTTAATACAAACTATAACAGAAGACGAGGTAAGAAACGTGTTGAGAACAGCATAAAATTGAAAATCGGCAGGTCGAGGAGGAATAACCATGGATCTAAATAAATATGGTGGTTCAGGAATTATAAGAATTTTAACTGGATTTTTAAACCAGGTGATAGAAGGAGATCCTATTCTAGATGAGTGGAAGTTATCGTATATCAGTGCAATATACAAAAATAAAGGGAATAAAAGAGACCCAGCAGACTATAGAGGGATCAGTGTTATGGCAGCAATTAGTAGAATGTTATGTACAGATATTAAAATTAGATTGCAGGAACTAATACAAAATAAAATATCAGAAGAACAAACAGGTTTCACAGTAGGTAAGTCGTGCCTTGATAATATAGTTGTGATTAGGCAGATTATAGAAACGATGTTGGCGAAAGGAAAAGAAGTGCATATGGCACTTATAGACCTGGAAAAGGCATATGACTCTGTACCAATCAACAAGCTCTCGGTGGCAATGGAGAAGTTTGGCATACCTAAATCTGTTGTACATTTTATAAAAAGAATGTATGATTGTAAAGCATGTATTAAGGTTGGAAATAGAGTATCCTCAGAATTTGATGTAACAAATGGATTAAGGCAAAAATGTGAGATGTCACCAACATTCTTCAAGATATATTTAGAAGATGAATTAATGAAATGGAATAAGTCATGTAGGGGAATGGGAATCAACATTAATGGCCATTTACTGCATAATTTATTATTCGCTGATGACCAGATTATAATAGCACAAGATAAAGAAGATATAGAATATATGATCAGAAAGTTGGTCGATGCATTTGAGGTAGGTGGACTGAAGATAAATTATATTAAACAGAATATATGGTAATCGGAGGAAATTCAGAAGACCTACAAATAAATAATATGATAATTAAACGTGCTGAAGAATTTAAATATCTTGGATCTATAATAGATAAATCTGGTACTTGTGAAAAAGATATTATTAACAGAGTAAATTGTGCAAGGAAGGCGATTAGATCCCTGAATGATCTTTTATGGAATAGAAATTTGACCAGAAAAAAAAGAGATTATACAGACAATAATAGAAAATATACTTACATATGGATCAGAAAGTTGGACCTTAAATGACAGGATGCAGAAAAGAATCTTGGCGACAGAAATGGATGGATTACGGAGAAGTATGAGAATATCCAGGCTACAACATATTCGAAATACATATATCAGACAAGAAATTGATGCACTAGAAACTGTTATCGATAGGATAACAAAGAAAGCTCTACAGTGGTATGGACATGTACAACGGATGTCGGAAGACCAGTGGCCTAAACAGGTGATGGATTGGATGGTACCAGGCAGAAGGAAGAGGGGGGGGAAGTACAAGAGGATGGTATGAGGGAATATATGATGCCATGATTAAGAGGGGTATGGAAGATGGACAATGGGAAGATAGGAATCTCTGGAAAGCAGGAATCAAGGGCAAACTGCTGTAAAGTGGAAAGCCTGTATTAAGTATTAAGAATATAATATTATATTTTTAAAAAAATCCCATTTTTAAGTATGACAGTACGAATGTGTTGTACTACTCTCCTAAAGGTAAATGATTCCAAGTGACAGAAATCTAGCGTAAATTAGTAGCTGCACACAGAATTGATACCCATGTAATTTTTTTTTTTTTGCTCAGGAAAGTTTCAATTAAATATGAATACAACCTGCAAATGATTTTGTTTGACGTTGTGTTCCGTTGAGCATTGGTTCTGCATGTAAATAAATATATGTATATTAAACAAATTGTGTATTTAAATTGATATAAATGACCTGTTTTCAGCATAAAATTCAAACCATATATTATCAATTATGTAATGAAATCACCCATTTTGTAGCATCCATCCAGGTTACAATATTCTTACCAAACAGTTCCTCTACAGTTTTCTCTCCTTATATAATTTATTTTACAAACTCACAGTGCTGGGATTATTTGAATGACTTCCATGTACTATTGTTTTCAATTTCGCGTTTGTTTTTCTTCATTGCATGAATTTGATTTTCAAATGTAGTTTCCTAGAAAGTTAAACGTTTATAACTGATTAGTGCATTTTCACAGTTATTTTGGTAGTTGTATAGTTTTCTTCTTCCTATATTTGCAAAATATCAACAGAAAATTATAGGCATTTTTATTAATTGTCGGAATTAAATAACTTGCAAGAGTAGCACATAGAAATAAATTATGCATGGGATCAACTCTGGAAATGGTGGAAATAGGTTATAATACACACGACGGAGACTCTTGTCGTCTCAGAAATGTTAAATTAATATTGCATAAAATGGCGAGCCTTCAAGTTATATATTAAAAGGATACGAAACAGACTTCTTAGTTTAAGACATAAGAAAATATTGATATTTGACAATAAAGTGCATTGGAAGATCTGTTGATCAAACAGAGACATGTAGACAGGAGAATGGAAGAAACTACATGTCATCCACCTCAGTATGTGAAATTTAAGATTTATTTATGGTTTTTAATAAAGATCATCGTAATAGTCTTCTTTGTTCATCTGCCTGTTCGTCTCACTGTTTAAAAAATAATCGTAGAACTTTATTTTCAAATACTCGTAATCTTTTCTCCCCCCTTAAAGTTAAAGTGATTGCTTCGTATCCATATAATATAACACAATTACATATTTTCTACAAGAATCCCTGTAATCCATAGTAGCACGCATTTCCAGAATTGAGCCTGTCTTTCATTTCTTTCTGCACTTTATTCCTACTTGTAATTTTTCCCTAGGTAATTGAGATCAGAGACTTCTTCTAAATTTCCCTCATTTGTCACTAACTTTCCTTTACCATTATATAATATATTTCTAAGTGTGGCCATATATTTAGTTTTATTGATGTTTACTTCCAGTCCCAATTTATTAGTGTTACTAAGTAGAATGTACATGTTAGCCCGTGGTATCTCCTCGCTATCGCCTAATAATACAACATCATCAGCATAAACTAACAGCTTATTAATACCATTGAGCAGTGCACCTTCTTCATCCTATAAAGATTTGATGGCATGCTCTAGTAGAAAATCGAATAGTGAATTTCAGAAGTATCTGAAAAACTGTTTGCCTACCCACACCCTACTCTTCACACATTTAGACTTGTTCGAATTGCGTACGTAATAATGTTGGCATAATTTCTAATGGAATATAGATTATGTCTGTCTTGAAGAGAAGAGACATGGGTAATGTACAACTGAATATATTGTAATATGTTTCTAATGAAAACAGACAGATGTATGAGAGCATGAACTATAGACACAAACAATAAATTCAACAGTCCATCACTGAGGTCTCGAGGTAGCGTGCTGCCTTGTCACGCAGCGTGCCCGGGTTGGATCCCCGGTCGGGACCGTTTTTCTGGGTGAGGTTTTTATCGGGGTTTATCCTCACCTGTAAGACAAATATCAGGGAAACTTTAAGACCCAAACGGTCCCCGAAATCGTATGGCCATCGCAATCATCATCATTCGTATTCATCTTAGATTATGCTTAGGATTATGGACTCTCCTGGCGCAATACTATAATTATCATCACCCATCATCGGGGCAACGTAACCGCGCCTTCCAGGCGCCCCAACCTCAGAAGTGGGTTACAAGTACGCCATGCTAGGAGAGAACATCAGGAATATCGAAACACAACATGGGGCATTTGCAAAAAAAAAAGAAAACAATAGATCCAACTTCACAATCAAATGAACATATGTAACCATGGTAACCGGATTATTACAGTTTTTTTTAGAACTGAATAACAGGTGGTTACCTGTTAAAAATAAAGTTGAAAATAGCAATCGAATTAATATGGGCAATGTAAATATACATAATTAAAAAACATATTTTAGAAATCATTTCATGAACGTTGATATGTCACGTGGCCTTGCAGTCCGTGTTCCAGATGGCCTGGGGTTAGTTGAACATCAGGTTTTATTTCTCTAA
This sequence comes from Diploptera punctata, assembly GCA_030220185.1. Lineage (NCBI taxonomy): Eukaryota > Metazoa > Arthropoda > Insecta > Blattodea > Blaberidae > Diploptera > Diploptera punctata. Next base: position 49,690 of record JASPKZ010009311.1, on the reverse strand, counting down.
AGAAGCGAATGAAACGCTGTCCATCAGGGTCTGTGTCTGAATATGTACTCATATATTTAGAAAAAAGTATTTTTTTACGAATAAGAATACATTTTATTTACAAATAAATGTTATACACAGTATTGACACCCGAATGAGCAAGTGCTCGTGATCGGGAGCAGTTCAGTTACATGAATAATACAAATAGAATATATACATTTAAATTTAGGGGCCAACTTCATTTTTACATAAATTATGACACATACAAATAAAAAATAATAGTGTGTTGGGAATAAGACTTATTCTAACAAGAGAATTAATGGAATGGAGAATGATATACATAAAATAATATAAACCATATAATGTAATGGATTATAATCAATAACACAGAAGACAGTAATATATTGATTTATATAAGCAAAATAGATGTTTTATGTTTAGTATGTTGAAATATTCAAATTATTATTTTTATTCATTTAATTAATTAATTAGAAATAATTAATTTAATTGCTTTTTTGAAACTAGCTATGTTTAGTTTACTTAGTTCTGGATTAGATCTAGTTAATTCATTATACAATATAGGTCCTAGATATCTATTATGTTTAGATTCAGAAGTTGTATAAAATATTGGAACATGTAGCAAGGAAGTAGTATTTTGTCTGGTGCTGTAAAAACTTCGATTGTGATCTTTAAATTCGTTTTTATTTTTATGAAAATAAGTAAGCAATGTATGCTTGAATATTTGTTTAATATTTGGCACGTTGGATTCCAAATAAATTAAATTTGTAGGGTAATATAAAGGTTTCTGCAAGCAGATTTTTACGATTCGTTTTTGTAGTAATGTTAAGGGAGAAAGAATGGATTTTGCGATTCCACCCCAACCTAATATTCCGTATTGGATTATCGATTGAACCAGAGCTAAGTAAACAGTTCGCAATACATACATTGGTAAATATAATCGAGGGATGATACATTTGTGAATAGTTTTACTTAGTTTGTTACACAGCAAGGAAACGTGTTTGTCGTATGTTAAATATTGTTCTATTATAATACCTAGATATTTCACTTGTGTTGATATTCTCAAGGATGGACACGTGCAATATGTGTTGTCACAATTGTGTGTTGTAATATCGAGACTGGAATTTCAATGAAATTCATATATATACCGCGTGATGTTAAAGAAAAAGAAATTAATGTAGTTTTAGAGATGTTCAAGGAAAGTAAATTTGAGTCTAGCCATTCTTTAATTACATTGATTCCTTTATTAGCATTGTGTATGGTTTCGGTCCATGTAGAGCCGGAAAATAAGACAACCGTGTCGTCAGCATATGCATATATAGAACCAGAAAATGTTGTTATTGTTGTCTAATGTGCTGCTTCTAACACAGTCTTGCTCTCCAATACTTTGATGTCCTAGAATCTTCATGTTTGACAGCGATACAGTTGTTCAGATGATACTCGTCCATTTATATTTCTAAGTTAATTTTGAGTAAATCATTAATATAAATTAGGAATAAACGTGGTCCTAAAACAGTCCCCAGGTATGAAAAATAATTTTTAATTATTGAATAATATTAACTATTTTGGCAGATAAGTGCCCCCAATCAATATTACGTATATTACTGTATTTATCTTCAATTTGTGTTTGGCTTCTATTACTTAAATACGATTTAAATAGATCTAAAGCGGTTCCTTTAATGCTAATTAATTTATCTAATTTATCCAGCAGTATGGTGTGATTTACTGTATCAAAGGCTTTTAGGAGATTGAGTGTGGATTACATTCATTAGTATCAAATCAACTGGCACGCATATGTGGACCGCGTGCCCAGTAACAGGATTCCTAACACAATTTTGTAATGTACTGATCTAGTGGTAAAAGATCTTTGCGATGACCTAGTTAGAGATGGTATGGTAGAAAAAAATGTATATCGTAATAATACATTCAGGACTACAACACGAAAAAGAAGAAGAATTTAAATATGCTGATATTAAGAAGAAGTCCAAGAACGAAAAAAAAAAATCAGAGGTAATTGAGCGCTCCACCGGCACGAGATGCGAGCTGGTTGTCAGCCCTACTTGACCGATTTATTTTCTTCACAACATTTTGATGAATTAAAATGCCTTGGAATGATGATAACAAACATAAATAATTTATACTATGGAAGTACATACTACACACCATGCATGATGGAGACTGTTTTCATCCCGAATTATCTCAAAACATATTTTATTAATAAGGTATAAACCGTAGGTTCTTCAAGTTATATTAAATGGGTGCGTAACAGATCTCTCATTTTAAGATAGAAGAAACAATTTTATTTTAGAATACAGTGCTTAGGAAGATGTTTGCAACAAAGAGACATTTACACACAGGTGAATAAGTAGGGTCCACGTAACAGTGAATTTCATGGTATTGATAGAAACCAGATGTAATAACAATAGTTAAGTATTGTAGACTCTGACAGGCAGGAAGAATGGGGTGATAGAGTAACATTAGTCATTGAGAGTGCAACACCTATAGCAAGACTTAAAACAGGACACCTTAAAGTAACATACGGCAAGAAGACATTTCGAAGTGTAACACATCACCCACGTCATGTATTCCAATGCATCAACACCTCTTCTGCCGCATCATTACCTATTATATATCATCGGGGCAGCATAACTCCACATTCCAGACGCCCCAACCTCAGAAGTGGGTTACAATAACGCCGTGTCAGGATATAATACCAGACTGTCAAAAATTACAATGTGGTGGCATTGAAAAAAAATAGAAGCGCGATAGTGCGTTTTCTCGTACTTACATCATGATTGAAAGTTCAACTTCTGCATTTCGGGGTTGCCAACCTAAATAGCTATACCGTAATATTACATATTACAAAACACTTGTGGGAAGTAAAACCACCGCCCTCTATGTATATTAAATATAATGTATATACAAAAATATATCCAAAAGGTAGTGTTAATATACATTATACGTAACAAATCACTGCATTTTAAATGAACTGAACTTTTTTTGAAACAATATAAAACAAATACGTACTTGCCGCCATGTTGTGACTGACTGGTTGCACGACCTGCTGTAGTTTCAACTAATAAACATTGCCACACTATTAAAATTAGTCAGTTGTTTAAATCAATACTAACATTTCCAACAAATATGTTATTATCTTACCATTGTTTATTATATTAGAACACCATCACGCAAAAAATAATGTGCAACGCACGTTTGTGAAGTGTTTTAGAGAATCTCGGAAATTAAACCGAGCGACACTATGTTCTATCATCTAAAAGCAACTAAATTACCTCGTATTTTAGAGAAATTGTCACACAATCTCCTTAATTCACAGCCTCATTTATCGCTTTTCCTTTTTCACTTACGTTGTAAAAACTATATTTTGTTTTTGATAATTCCAATTTTGCCGAAGTAAAAGAACGCAAAATTATAATTATTTATAATTATTTATATAATAAAATTTTGAAATTTTTTCTTGCCGTAACCACGTGACCGTGATGTGATTGTTGAATCGCGACGTCATAGCTTATTTTATAGAGCGATCTTTCGCATTATTATGTTTCAAAAAATGTAATAAAGAATTGTAATGTAGTGCAGTTTTGAACAGGTCTATAGTAACGTAGGAGCAAGAAATTATTTTATATATTATGAATTTTCAAGTAATTTATTAAGAATTTTACGATTTACGCGATTTTAGTTACTTCCTATCAAAGCAATCTTGAGCAATAAAAACTGGTTATGGATGAGGAATATAATATAACCAACTTGGAGATCAGCGCCCCTATTTGATATTTATGATTTGCTTGATTAGCTTTTCTTCATTTATGACCTATCCAATTTGCGGAATGGTACCCACGGTCTCGAACAAAAAATTACATTATCAGTTGTTAAATTCTTTGATTTTATTACTTACACTTTTTCCATTGAAATTCAAATTATGTTTGCTATATATTCTTCATTTTATAGATCATCAATGTGCATTTAGAAGAAACAGATCTACAGCACATCAGATTTTTAGTATAAGACATATTTTAGAAAATAAATTGGAATATAATGGTTCTGTACATCAACTGTACGTAGACTTAAAAAGATACGATTCAACTAAGTGGGAGAAGTTATATAGTATCCTGCTGGAGTTCGGAAATCCTAAAAAGTTAGTTAGACTTATACGAATGTCTCTAAATGGCTCAAAGAGTAGGGTGCGTGTAGGCAAACAGTTCTTGAACACTTTTGAAATCCAGAATGGGTTGAAGCAAAGAGATGCACTATCTCCTCTACTATATTTAATTTTTACTAGAGCATGCCATCAAATCTTTTTAGGATGAGGAAGGCTTACAACTGAATGGGTTAATTAGCTGTTAATTTATGCTGATGATATAGTACTATTGGCCGATAGCGAGGAGATACTAAGGACAACACGCACACACTATTGAGTAACACTAAGAAATTAGGACTGGAGGTAAATATCAATAACTAAATATATGGTCACACGTAGAAATGCATTAAATAATGGAAATGGACAGCTAATGACAAATGAGGGAAATTTTGAGGAAGTGGGTAAATTCAAATACCCAGGAATAATAATCACAAATAGCAATGAGATGCACAAAGAAATTAAACATAGGCTCAATTCTGGAAATGCGTGGTATTATGCATTGCAGAGACATTTATTGTCCCTACACCTTCCACACCTTTCAAAAAACGTTAAACTGAAAATATATGAAACTATTATTCTACCAGTTATATTATATGGATGCGAAACATGGACTCTTACTTTAAGGGCGGTAAGAGATTACGAGTATTTGAGAATAAAGTTCTTAGGAACATTTTTAGACCAAAGAGAGGTGAACAGTAGGTGAATGGAGAAGACTACATAACAATGAACAACATGATCTTTATAGGAAACCAGATATAATAAGAACAGTTAAGTCTCGAAGAATTCGATGGGCAGGACATGTGGCACGCGTGGGGAAAGAATGATGTGCATGGAAGCTTCTTGTAGGAAAACCAGAAGGAAAACGCCCAGTTGGTAGACCAAGAATTAGGTTCGAGTATAATATTAACTATAATTTGAGGGACGTAAATTATGCACGTAATGATTGGAGAGCATTATTTCAGGATAGGGATGTATGGAGAGCTTATATCTGGGCGGCCATGAACCTACGGGTTCGATAGTGCCAGTGAGTAGATAGTATATATACCACATTTTGAACGTTTCTTAGTTTAAAATTTTATTATTTTCATGTTTTGAGAACTGGGATCAAGACCTCGTCTCCACTACACGTTACAAGGAGCCATCTTGAAAATTGATTCGTATGTAAAACAATTGATATGGAAATAGTTTAGTTTACTATTCGTATATAAGTCGTATATGTTCAAAATAACCTGTCTGTGCAAATAATTACCACATTGTTAGGGTTCTTCTTTTATTTTTATCTTTAATTTGCAAGTATATACCCTATAAGATACAGTGGTCTAATTTATTATATATTCTTAATAAATCGTGGAAAAACAATTAAGTAAAAATTATTTAAATATGTATCAAATTATACAACAATATACATAAAAAATTATGGTTATGCATGATTTGTTTCACTCAGTCAGACGCATTTAAATAAGCTGGCATGAAAAATTTAATTTCACCATATGCACTACTTTTAGGTATCCTATGTCACACCTGTGGGTAGAGCATGTTTAAACTTTGGAACATATACAATTCGGGGCCACCTCCGAGACAGCACTAAACACGCCTTTCAATCACACATCTGTACTGAACAAGGAGAATACACAATGAATTATTATAGCCAGATAGTGTTTTGGTACTAACGTTTGCCCACATTTGTCTAAAAGTTGGAGGAAAAATCTCGGAACGTTGATCGAATCCGCCAAAATTTGACATAACAATTAAGTTCTTTTCTGCTTCCCAAAGTGTTTATGGACTATTATATATATTGTCAAATGCTCATATCTCATGCTCATATATGGCATGTGACAGGGATTTCGCTCAAATTGAGCTGCTTAAACGAGAGCAAGATGCCATATACACTGCTGAGAAATAATAAGGAATTCCTCCAAAAATATTAAAGTATGTGATGTCCAAAAACCCATGACCAAGGACTATAAGATGGCGTACAGCAAGGTTAAGGAACCTATTGCAGTGGCTAAAAAACAAGAGAAGTGGAAAGTGACTACATATAAGATTATTCAACACAGATCGAACATTATTACTCAAGTGGTTTAATGACAGAAACATTCATAATGAAAGGAAATTCAACGTTTACTGAAACCGCACTGAAGAAAGCATATGATAAAGAACTTTCTCTGAAATCTGCAAAAGCCATGGACATTTCCAAATATCTTGCATCAGTTCTTTCAGAAAAGCAGTCGTATTTTCAATCACTGTGTGATAAATATGGAAAAGAGCAGATACCTAACGCTTATGAATCAGGAAGTGAGGTGTGGGATTCAGATTAGAATAAGTAAATTAGAGTAAAGTCTGTTTTTTCTTAATATATTATAAACAAAAAGTAGATAAATGTTCACATATTAGTAGTATCAAACATTGTCATTATTTCTAGCACCTTAAAAGATTTGATTCCCCTATACATTTGATATTAATCATCTCAATCTAATCGTACAGACTAATGAGTTTCATAACAACACAAGTCCAACAAAGTCATTAATAAAATTAGAACACAACACTACAGGTAACTTAATTTCTGAATAATTATAACAAACACAATACGTCAAAGTTTGTGTATTATAAATCAAATGTTAGCCACCATTTTGAAAAGCTATCAAGTTTTTATTGATTTTCTCAAAACATGCTTGACTGGACTTGTGCACTTATGAAAGTCATGGCTTCATTTTGCGTACAAAATTCTAACAAATATATTAGTAAGCAGACTTACTCCCTACATTGATGACATTCTAGGAGATCATTAATGTGCATTTAGAAGAAACAGGTCTACAGCAGATCAGATTTTTAGTATAAGACAGATTTTAGAAAACAAATTGGAATATAATGGTACTGTACATCAACTATACGTAGACTTCAAAAAAGCATATGATTCATTAAGAGGGAGAAGTTATATAGTACCCTGCTGGAGTTCGGAATTTCTAAAAAGTTAGTTAAACTTATACGAATGAGTCTAAATGACACAAAGAGTAGGGTGCGTGTAGGCAAACAGTTTTCGGACACTTTTGAAATCCAGAAAGGGTTGAAGCAAGGAGATGCACTATCTCCTCTACTATTTAATTTTGTACTAGAGCATGCCATTAAATCATTAGAGAATGAGGAAGGCTTACAACTCAATGGTATTAATAAGCTGTTAGTTTATGCTGATGATGTAGTATTGTAGGCCGATAGCGAGGAGATACTAAAGGACAACACGCACACACTATTGAGTAACATCTAGGCCCATCCGTCCACCCCTTGGGATACCTCGGTCGTCCTGACCATACTCCGAAGTCCTAGTTCTAGTCCTCCCTATCCTATGTTCACGTCCACGTTCAAGTTCACGGTCCTTAAACCAACACCCCAGGGAGAGAGTGTTGGAGTTAGCAGTTCTGGGAATTGCTGATCTACATAGTACATCAGGTCGCTCAATCCTGACGACCCACAGTTGGTCCACGGGCTCCATGAGCCTAGCCGGGAGGACTGCTGTCGCAGATCGACCGACCATTCCCCTGTTCTGCCTCCAGGGACGTGGCCTGCAGCCGTTGTGAGACCGGCTAGGGCTACAAGCCCAACAGTGTGAGACTTTTAGTACATCCAGGTGCTCATCTCCTGGCGACCCCACAGTTTGTCGACGGGCCCGTAGGCCGAGCCAGGAACCAGTACAGTAGCTCCCCTCTGGACTGGTTCGAGCCGAGCCCTGGTGTGCCCCCAGGGACGCCTTCTGCAGCTGTTGTGGGCCAGCACGGAGCTCGCAAGCTCCAACAGATGAGCAACCAGTACGACAAGGCGCTCAACTCTTGCCTACCCCACTAATGGTTCACGAGTCCCTTGGACTTAACCGGGAGGACTGTCTCGCAGATCCACCGATCTTCCCACAGTGCACCAGCTGGGGACGTGTTTGGTTGCTGAAGTGGGTCCAGCCTCAGCATTAGTACGTCAGGTCGCTCAACTTCTGACGACCTCACAGATTGTCCTTGGGTCACTCGGTTCCAGAGTCGGCGCTAATTCGCAAAAAGCCAAAAAAAGACCGCGCTTCCTCCTTTCTCGAGCTTGTCGACCTGGTGGTAATTCCCAGCATTACGCCCGGTATTGTCCCATCCAGCCCGTTCGCAAGACTAAGCCTAGTCGTGTAGCTGCTGTGAGGCAGCCCACTGAGCAATGTAGGCATCCAGGGTGCTAATCTCCCATGGTGCCCCCACAGATGGTCTCAGGTTCAATGAACCAAGAGAGAAGGAGCACCAGATCCCCCACTCTCCCACCGCCACGCCAACAGCGGCACAGGCCCCCGCTGTGGGCCGGGATAGTTCTAGGCTTGACAGCAGGCCCCTTTCGTATAAATTTTCCTGCTGACCCCACTCATGGTCCGCGAGTCCATCGGACTTGCAAGGGAGGACTGACTAGCAGATCCACCGACTTTTTCCCCACAACGCCACCGAGGGGACGCGTTTTGCTGCTGGAGTGGGCGCAGCACGAGCTATATAGTACGTCAGGTCGCTCGAGTCTTGACGACCCCACAAATGGCCCGCCGGTCCGGTCTGGACCTAGCCGGGAGGAATGCAAGCAAACCACCGGCCGTTCCCTTATCCGACAACCGGGGACGCGCCCTGTTGCTGTTGTGAACACAGCTGGGGCCCGACGGACCCCCAGGGACACTATTGAGTAACACTAAGAAATTAGAACTGGAAGTAAATATCAATAAAACTAAATATATGGTCACACGTAGAAATTCATTAAATAATGGAAATGGTCAGCTAATGACATATGAGGGAAATTTTGAGGAAGTGGGTGAATTCAAATACCTAGGAACAATAATCACAAATAGGAATGAGATGCACAAAGAAATTAAACATAGGCTCAATTCTGGAAATGCGTGCTATTATGCATTGCAGAGACTCTTGATGTCCCAACTCCTTTCAAAAAACGTTAAACTGTAAATATATAAAACTATTATTCTACCAGTTATATTATATGGGTTGCGAAACATGGACTCTTACTTTAAGGGAGGAAAGGAGATTACAAGTATTTGAGAATAAAGTACTTAGGAAAATTTTTGGACCAAAGAGAGGTGAACAGACAGGTGAATGGAGAAGACTTCATAACAATGAACTACATGATCTTTGTAGGAAGCCAGATATAATAAGAACAGTTAAGTCTCGTAGACTGCGATGGGCAGGACATGTTGCACGCATGGGGAATGAAAGACTTGCATGGAAGCTTCTTGTAGGAAAGCCAGAGGGAAAACGCCCAGTTGGTAGACCAAGAATGAGGTGGGAGAATAATATTAACTATGATTTGAGGGAAGTATATTATACAGGGAATGATTGGAAAGCATTAGTTCAGTATAGGGATGTATGGAGAACTTATGTCCGTGCGGCCATGAACCTACGGGTTCGATAGTGCCAGTGAGTAAGTAAGGAAACGTCATGTTTGAAGACCAAGATTGATTTGAGGGAAGAAGATTATACAGAGGATGAATGGAACACATTAGATCAGGATAGGGATATATGGAGAAATTATGTCCGCCCGATCATATAACTACGAGTTCCATCTTTATTGAGAGAATTTCAACAAATAAGTTTATCAACTGAATTTCTAAATTAAGAGAGTCTATTTTTTCATACAGTCTAATTAATAAATGAAATTTCATCTTCTAAAATTTAATATTCAAGCACTAGGTAGAACCAGTGAGTTAGCTAGTTAGTTAGTTAGGAGAGCGGTGTTAACCCAGGATCGCAATGAATTTGTGCAGCTCTAATAAATAGCGACTATAAGAATTAGGAGACATCCTGACCACATACCAACCATATACTGTTTACATTATCGTCTGTGGCATGTAGTGGGATCAATTTACACACTTTTACCTACCTCTATAAAATGACACAAGAGGTCAGTCAATTAATAGATCAATTGTCTTGCAAACCTTTCGCGGCATGAAGTTTTGTTTATTTTAAAGAACGTGGATGTTTACCGTTTAAATAGAATGAAAGGAAATGTTATCCATAAGAATGAAAATGAGAATATTTGCAATTTTATGGTTAAATTTGTTTTGATTTTCAATGAGTTAGCATTGCAATGCAAATATAGTGTGTCACGTGATATATTTATACACTTTTGAGGGACAGGAAGAGTACCAGGTGGTCATTTCATTGTCGAAATACAATATTAGATTGTCATTGGAAAGTACTATAGTTTAGGAGTCCGAAAGATTAAAAGAATCTGTTTACATCAAGGGTTTACTTGCCTTCCAAATTAGGCACATATTTAAATAAGTAGGTATGTTCTATAATTGAGGAGGTTAGAAGCAAAAGTGCAAGTTTTACAGTATTGGGAAAAGTGTTTTAAAGTTGAAGTTGTATAAGAAAATCATAGGTAATCCAAAATGATAACTGCGGTTGAAGCGTGTTTTCCCGCAGATAACGCGAAAAATACATTAATGCTTTTACACACTCACTTTTTTCAAGAGAAAAAAATCATTTTGTTTCTAATCGCCTCAATTAAAAGGCAATTTTTAGTGACGTAAAAGTGACTTTCATGGAATTTTGCTTATACCCTTCATTTAAACACGATAACTTAGGTAATTGGATATTTATCTGATAGAGGATACATACATTTCCACGGTACATACAGATGGATGAAACACTTCCGGATTCAGTCTGTGAAATATTAATGAATTTTAAAATTTAATTTGTAAAAATGTTTTCTATTTTCACATTTAGTGACGTTGCCTCGTTACGATACAGTTATTACATCAACATTATTGTTATCGCTTACTAAAAGAGGACATTTTTACAATCAGTGTTTGCACGATAATTCGTTCTGACGTACTTACAGGAACGGCTACCATGACTGAAAGTTCAGTTTCCTATACTTCGATGTCGCCAACCTATAGGCTAAATAACTAATACACCACATCAATTACCTTGCCTGTATCCACACTAGTGGCTGTAATAACACCATTGAGGGATGTGTGTCCTCGCTTCTGCCAATTTCCATTTATTGACACTGCAATGTCCACAGAACTCTCATTTTCTGCAATAGCCTCTTTTGCAGCTTCCTGCATAGAGTTGTCAGCCACTCTCTCAAGAGCACTTGTAATGATATTGTATTTACAATAATTCACTGGTGGGTTCAGGTCGTTCAGAATTGAGCACAGAATTGTTCTGCTTCTAAGCCACCTCCAATACATCTCATGCCATAAACAAACCTCACGTTTATTTCATCAATATTATCATTTTCTTTACAGGGTTTGAAGCCATGTTCTTCTTTGCACTTAGAACATGCTAGAATTAATTTAGATGCTCAACCATTTCTTTTGTTTACATCCTGAAACACTGACACACAATCGTCTTCTTTACAATATTTACACACAACAAAACCTTTCAGTGCTGAAAGTTGTTCCATGTCCTCGAAATGAAAACCTGAACTTATTTTATTACTATTTACACTAAATTCTGTACAATTAATATTTACAAAATATAACTTCCTTCTAGAAGCACTGGGTGGAGTTTCCCTATTTACATTCACACATCCACTTGTTGATGGGTTAGACATCCACTGTGGCACTACCACTACTTTTTACAACACTAGGCCTATTTACATCACTCTGGTTTTTACACTGATTACTATTCTGTGCTTTTTTATTTGCAGTGAATCTATTTCCATAAAACTTGCGTTTGCCAAACTTTTTATCCCTAGCCATGTTGGATAATATTACTAAACAAACATGTGCTCAGATAACGTGCGAAAATAAACAAGAAAGCGGATGTTGCACTTGGCAGTTTTACCAATAGAAAGAGCAGAGTTTTCCCTCTAATTTGAGGATACATTCACAAATATAGCTCTTCAGTATGGTTCATAGAAACATTGTTTAAAAATGTTAAAGATGGACGTGTCAACAAATAACAACAATTTTTAAATTTCAGAATAAGAGGTGTTAAAGTGCATTTGGCTGTTTAAAATGAACATATCTGTATTCCCAAGGGATCATAGTACTGAAAAATGTAAAAAAAAAACAAATCATAATTTTGTCAAAAGTAGGCAAAAAGTGCTCCCCTTAATATGACCTTGAGAATGCAATATGCATACGATTAGAGCATTTTGTTTTTTTTTTCCCCTTCTTCTTGGACGTGAAATAGATCTTGTTAGACTAGAGCTTATCATGCTCGCCTCTGGTTTTAAAGTTCACGGGAACAAACTCTGATTTTTTGGACGTAAAAATCGTAAGTAAATGTTCGTTTGGAAAGAACTAAAAACCAGTGTCACGTGTCTGGATTTAGGGCACGTAACATAACACGAAACATGTAAGAAATGGTCTGGTTGCAACTTTTTTTCCCCAGATTATAATTGCGACACTGATTAGTTTACCTTTTAAAGGGTGTCGTTGATTATTAATTATGACACAACACTGATTGAACGTATTGGTTTGTTTAACTTTTCTCCCGCATGAGAGTCGCCTTTTCTACGCCTGAAGTGTTCCTCCTACCCGTTGATCTCTCTTCCACCATTTGTAACGCTGAAAAGTCAACATTTCTCTTCCAGCATTGATGTTATTTGATATTCTGTTCTGAATTCCTTCTTTGTGTGGTTTCTCACCAAGATTTTCCAATCAAGGGTGAGCCAACAATAACTATGAAACTATTCAATTCCTAGGTTAGATTCTGGGGACTTGAAAAACACAAATACCCTCACCAGCATCGTCATGGAATTCCTGTTGTTGGGTGCAAATATTTCTTAACTACTAAACTAAACTAAATTACTATAGAACAGTGTTTCGCATACAGTGTAACTCGGAGAATAATTATTTTAGGGCCCATATATTTTTAGCTTAAGATATTATTTTGTGAAGTTAGAGATGGAAGAGTATCTGTGATGATAATAAGATGCATTTACAGAACTTAGCCTGTGTTAATTTCTTTCTTCGCATCATTACTCTTTTTAATTATTGTTCCTATGTATTTGAATTCCGCCACTTCTTCAAAATTTCAAACATTTTTATTAACTGTCCATTTTATAATGTATTTTTAGTACGATCATATATTTTAGGCCTACTTGTTTCACTGAGGCAATTCTGTAACTGTCCTTGTTTTTAATGTGTTTCTTCTGTTTCTATTTCTGATTTCGTCTCTTTATAATCTTTGGTTTCTGTATGCACATTATAGCTCCATTAAGACTGGGGAATGTGAGGTTATGTATTTTACCTCACAAGTGGATATAGGGCGAAGTGGTTTCAAGCGGTAAGTTTTTGGGATTCATATTTTGATAGGTCCCGAATTCAAAACTCAGTACCCATAAACTTGAATTGGGTTTTTTATCAATCCTCAAGGCAAATTCAGGTTTGTAATGCAATTAGAAGTGCCTATTTTAGCGTATCCACTATTTCATAATACAATTAGGTCTACATTATATAAACAAAGATACAAAGAAATAAATATATGCATTTGACCGATACTAATTTCGAACTAATTTCCATTTGTTCTATAAACAACTTGTGTAAGTTATTACTCCGCCTACTCGGTCTGTTTAGGGAACTCTGATGCTATTTTTACTCGCCATGTGAACAAATTGTGGACTGAACTGTTATCGATAGAAACGTTGTTCCTAGGCAACATCGTACTTTATAGGAAATAAGACTGGGTAGAATAATTACGAACTAGAATTTATTATTTATTTGTGACAAAACAATTTTATGAGTATATAAAATCAGACGTTTAGGCCTACGATTTTTCCATTATGTCGATTGATAAACTTTATGTATAATTCCATTATGAGCAGAATATATGCTCCATGCTAACTCACCTGTAAATTCTGTTACTTTCACATCCTCACAGGCTAATTTGGGATATTCCTCCCTAAACTCTTTGAAAAATATTAAAATAATTTGTTCCTCGCCGCTTTTCTACAGCTTTCGTTTCCAATATTTTAGGAATATTTGAGAAGTTGCCATTTTGAAACAACTTAAATTCCAACGAATTCTGAATTGCGGATGCGTCGCAATTAAACAATATAAAATATATATTTTAAGAAAGCTCCTAAAAACTTACCTAGGGACATGCTAGATATTATATCATATTTGAAGATAAAAATTATATTCTCAGACCGGGATTTGAACTCGGGTCCCTTGATTCTCTAGACCAAGTGCTGCACCACCTGAGCTACCTGAGGGAGTTCAAGTCCGGTCTGGCGTATAATGTTTCTCTTCAAACATGATTTATACATCATTGAGTTGTATGAAATTAATAACAAAAATCGTAGATATTATATATTTTAATTTTATTTATTTAGGTGTTAGAGAGGGAACTACATTTACTTGCTCGCACAAAAGTAAAATCGTCATTCCACCAATTAATGCAGTCATGTATCTGCTTTGTTTACATCACAATGGAACCATCAGGGATTTCATGACCTTGACGATAATGGGGAGTGTTTCGAGCTAAATCAGAAGTACCATGGCAGGGCAACCTTCACTGGACAAACCTGAGCGAGAAACATAATAAATAATTAATCTCGAAGAACGTGTCAAACTGCATCAATGCCGGAGGCGAAAATTTGACTTTGCAACGAAAGATAGCAGAAGAGAGATCAACGGGAAGGAGGAAAATTTTAGACGAAGAGAAGATAATCTTCTAACGGATATAACCTTAAATAAAACTTGGCGTTCCAAGTTGGAGTTTGGATGTTGAACAATAATATTCCAACAAAAGAAGCCAGACTGTGTTTGTCGCGTAAAAACATAGTTTAGAAACTTAAATTATTTATTCAGCGTTATGTTATATCTACTTAACGACGCTATTTAACATTAAGATCATAAGTGCATAATTCAAATCTGCGCGAGAAAGGATCAACAATTTTTTCTCGAGTTTATTTTCTTCAAACATGAGGTTCTTTTACGTTCCGTAAATATTATACAGTACCGAAGTGTTCGGTGAATTTCCGACGGAACCAGTACTCAGTATTTTAACGCCCTGTAAATCCACAGATGTCGGTGAGTTTGAACTCGTGACCCTGGAAACCAGATGGACGCAGTAACCATAGTCCACCAAGATTGTCTACGACGGTGAAGAAAACATGGAAACAAAGAACAAAGAGAATATATTTTTCTATTTGCATGTATATTACAAACTAACTAACTCACTGGCATTATCGAACCCGTAGGCTCATGGCCTCACGGACATAAGCTCTCCATACATCCCTATCTTGAGCTAATGCTTTCATATCATTCCCTATATAATCTACTTCCCTTAAGTCATTGTTAATGTTATTTTCCCACCTCATTCTTCGTCTCACAACTTGGCGTATTCCCTCTGGTTTTCTTATAAAGAAGCTTCAATGCACGTCTTTCATTTCCCATTCTTGACAAATGTCCTGCCCATCGCAGTCTATGAGACTTAACTCTTCTTATTTCATCAGGCTTCCTATAATGACCAAGCGGTTCACTGTTATGTAGTCTTCTCCATTCACATTTTTGTTCATCTCTCTTTGGTCCAAACATATCTATGAACTTCCACACAATGTCAAATTAACAAACTTTTAACTTAGTGTCACATTTCATCAACATGAAGCTGTGATTTGGAATTTTTAAACAGGGATTTCCACAAGAAAACTAAAGTAATTTGTTTTATTCGAATGGGGACCTTCGCTCCATCCCCTTAGCGGAGTTTGAACCCTCACACTTTGGTAGGTAACTTTACGTACCGATAGACCACCACCACGGCCTTACAGTTGCAACCACTTAGTCCGGAGATGTATTGTTATCTGTGGATCGTACACCTAGTGTTTTTTAACCACGCAGGACAGGGTTGGACTCAGCTCAATGTCAGGACCACCTCCAAGACAACCACCAACATTAAGACGAACGAAACACCATTCACACACCACATTCCTACACATGTGATAATGATGGACAGATGTCTGTTTCGCGGAAAAAAATTTGCCCCTAATAATTGGCAAAGGACGATAACATTCATAAAAAATTGCATTGTGAATAACCAAATAATTATGCAATACCTTGCGAGTAGGTTACGTAGCAAACGCACTAAATGTGAGATTGAAAAATATATTTAAATTAATAAAATATTAATATTTCACACAATGAATTCAAAAGTGTTTTTTTATCTATGTTTATACTGCTAAGAATTTTTTAGAGATCAAGACAAACGCTTTTTTCTATCAGGTCAAATATAAATATATTTTCATATAACATGTTATCATCGTTTAAATGACTCATTCAATAAGGTAACACTATTAACATAAACTTACAAATATTCTATTTTTACCTTATTTCAGATAACATTTGTTTTTATGCTTTAAAATTAAGCCATTACTTTGTTTAAACTAATTAAACTCATGGAGCGATAAAGTGTGCAAGGCCACTTATATAACAGAGAGGTTAGACGTTATAGCTATGTGTGATAAGCGGGTCAACCGTTCGGATTCCCAAAATGTTGTACACGGAGTACCATACAACTGAAATTCCTCACAATTCTAACTGGGACACTGTTCCATACTAGCCGACATTCAGTGAATAAATATCTTCACACACAGGGACTCGAACCAGGGCACGTTCGGAGCTCTGCGACAAGGGGTAATGTCTCACACGCTGTATTTATCATTTTCAACATTATCACTATATGAACATTTCCGCACCAACAACTCTCTTCTATCGATTGCTGTATTTTTTATAACTCTAGGTTTAGATATTGTTTAAAATTACATTTAATCAATATTTATCACAATTGTCTACTTTTTTAAAATTTATTGCAAGTCGTTTATTTGTTCTCTCATCAGGCTTCAAAATTATACATTTTTATGTTGTGTGTTTCCCTTGATCACTTTTCACGATTGGATTTAATGTTTAAGTAAAAGTATTAAGAAAACGATGAAATGTATACAAAAAAAACAATAAACTCTCATGAAACAAATGAGTACTATATAAACGGCTCTTCTCTAGGTTTATTAGGTAAAAATACACATAATCCCAATTTATATCACGGCTAGTTGCTATAAGTGGTGTAATTTATCCCAATGCAGGGATATTGAGTAGTTAAGACTCACATCTATCTAGACATGTGGTGCCAGATATCAGCCGGATTGTCAGCCCTTCCCAACGGCTTCACACTTAGAACGTATGTATGGTACTCAATTGGTTGATACGCACATTGAAACGTAGAGCAATGGGCCGCGAGAATGTTTACGCTAGTTAAAATAGGCTATATATATATATATATATATATATATATATATTATCTTGTACATTTTTTAATCCAACATTCTTCATAACGTTAGGATTTATGATTCATTGTAATGATTATGTGACATCTTCAAGAGAAGAAGAACCTGCGTGAATAACAATACCTCTTCGGGAATCGAATCCGCAATCTTCTGGCTTGTAGCATATTGCCTTACCAAGTACATAACGTCCCCGGGCTAATTGTTTCAGAATATTTTAATACATTTTCACATCGCGGCCGATGACGATACTTTTATTTAAACCACATATTTATCCTCTTCTGTTCAGGCTCAGGCACTAACCTACATTTTATATGCACCCCACAAAGAAATTAATGTCTTGGGTGGATTACAAGAACTGTGAAACACATTAAATTAGTATTATAGTGACTGGCCTCGCTGGTTCCTAGTTGTGAGGATTCCAGTTCCATCAGCAAAGGATAATACAAGGTAAGAAACACACAGGTCTGTCTAGATGTAAGTTAGAGAGAGGACATTATCATAAGTAATGCTACGAGTGATTTCCAAATTATCGATAAATTCACGACTCATGAAGTGAAGAGTGAATTTATGTAGAGAATTTGGAAATCAATAGTGGCATTTTTTAGGACCATTTAACGAATAAAATTAAGCTGTGTACTCACAAATCATTATTTAACTATAGTTATTTTAAAATATTTATACATTTAATGTAAACGACGATGTTTGAAAACAAATGTGAAACGATTGGTACGCTTCATTTGCTTCTTTTGTTCGATCACTGCAACCAGATCATAATATTATTTATTGCCAATAGATCGCAATGTTGTAAGAATGCACCCTAGTGGAGAAATTTATAATCAACGTTATAGGCATTAATTAATTTCTGATGTCCTATGATGTAAATATGTCAATTATATTTTTCTGCGCCATTTCCTGGAAAATAAATCGTTTAAGAAAGTGCAAACAGTGGTTTATTTATTTTTTGTGGTATAATAAATTGTTACAAATGTTTTTATATTATCTCTCGTATGCGCTACGTGTTGACATTCATGCACTATATATACAATCAAGTAGCCGTACTCCTTAGTGAATCAGTCACTGCAAAATGATGCTATGACCTATTCAGAATGTTAAAAAGGAGGTGCTTTCTTTATTATGATAAACTTTAGTTGGAAAATTCTAGGCGAAACACGACTGTGATTGGTTGTAATTCAAAAGTCATTGTAACGTGATTGGTCATTGACTCCCATTTGGGGCCTGAGTTAAATAGTCAATTAATAACAAGCCATTTAGATATAATAAGAAAGCATTACGTAAATATGAAGACACTTTATATGAACCATGAAATAGTAAAAGAAAGATAAATGAACTACTACACATTTTCCCGGTCACTTCAACATAGGCTAATTTAGAAAAAAAAATCCACTTTTGGCTACTAGCTGTCTCTCTATTTATTATTATCTTCACCCATTAACCTATTTTGTATTTCATTTCTATCTCTATTCAAGTTATCCATACAATTCTATACAATTCAGACTACATTCCTACGTATTTTAAACACAACTCTAATCCTGTTTTCAGCGAGACTCGAACTTTGGCCTTCTGATCTAGAACCACTCCTTAAAGGTCTTGGCTAATTAGCAACGTTGGAAAACTAATATTTTTATTAGCTTATATGTTATGGTTCTGTTTTCGGAAAATTTAAAATATATTAGAATTTTTTTCCACGAAATATAAATTATTCCTCGTATTGAAAAATGACTAAAATTAAAATAGCAAATAACGACCAGAAATGTACATAAAATTCGTGACGTAACTATTACGGCATTCCCATTGTTCGGCCTCGATATTATACATTTAATTATAAAGCAGAAAGAACAATTTTTAAAGTTCATTTTCTAAATGAAGAAATATGAAAATCTAACTGCAATGTGACCTAATAACCTAAGTTATACAGAAAGGATTAATGTGATGTTAATGTCAGTTATTACAGCTTTTTCGACCAATGTTTGTTAATGTGAAGAAATCCTCAAACTATTTCAATGATTTGTGGAATATTAAAAACTTAACAGAAATCTGGATCTTACTAATAATCCAACGCTAGACAAAAAGAACTAAGGTTAATGTGAATTTATCTTTGTTAGCTTTTCTAATTATAGTCAGACGTGTTTAAATGTGGTATATAACTTAAATACTATTGTTTGTACATAGGAAGTGAGTCGTTGTGTGTTAACTAATATCTGATAAAGGCCTATTGTGAAGTACATGGCTCAAAATTAGGATAGGTTTTGTATTTTGAAAACCTATATGGAAGGGTTCTTCGACCGCCTTAACTCCCACATTCCTCAGCAAACCGCAAGAATCCATGTAAATATTAAGTAAAATCGAAACATACTAAACCTCGTCGCGCCATGTTCAAAATTACTAAAACAACAAAAACAGTGACAATCGTTCGTTACAACGAATGTTAAACATCGTTCACTAGGGGTCAATTTCACCAACACAGGTAACTGTATTACGCCAGATTTTCCCGTGTATAATGCATAGCTTAAACTGGCGTAATACAGTTACCGCTGTTGGTGAAACCGACCCTAGGTAGTTCAAATAAACGGATTCTTATGCCGTCCGTTCAACATTTATGCATAATTACCAAGTATTTGCATCCCTTGAGACTGAATGACCTTGATATTGTTGGAAAATTTCTGTTTCTCAAGACCAGACATAACATAGCTATTAACAGCCCCCCCCCGCTTCTGGACAAACAAACTTTGGACGAGAACCATACAATGAAGCAATAATTATTCATGGCGGAGGTTAAGTTTGTCTTTCCAATATCAGAAATGGTGGGAAAGAGAACAACTGGTAGGAGAAACATGTTAGCAGGTGTCATTTCTACACAACAAAATATTAAACAAGTACTTACTGGTCCTCCAAGTTGCGGGTTGGTTGTTAGGCCAGTCTCCCTACACATTTGCTACAAAAGAAAGACAAATATTATGTATAGTCGGGAAAAACAGTTAAGAAGGCCAAATAATAAAATCAGTGTTACAATATTATTTCCATTTTACGATGAACTTACTTCTCAAAAGCCAAGATCATTAGCATCTCAATTCAAATACGAGCGATAAAGGAACAAAAATGCTCAAAAGTTTCGTTTTCAAACCTGAGGTTCTTTTACGTGCCTTAAATCTAGACAAGGAACCCAATTATTTAGTTCGCTTCATAAGGAACCTAGTCTAAGGATTTTTGTGCCCTGAAAATTCACACTAGACTGCCCGTGTTTAACCCATGCATTTTAAATCCACTTAGCAAGTATGTTAACCACTATTCCACCAGTATCCATTACAGTACCTATGATGGAGAGAGAAAGAGAGGGGGGGAGAGAGAGAAGAAAATAATAGTGCTCTAATTGTATGCGTATTACATGTATTTTTGCAAATTATTATCTAATATTACAACAATGTCACTTTTTTAAAGTTAAATTTACAATAATGAATATTTAAACGGAGAACACTCTGTATACTGTGTATAATGACGTAGCGCATTGTCGAGTCACAGCCTCTCCTTTGTAAGGAGTTACTGGTCCAAGTTAATTGTCAGTTACCTTATTTGTTAATAGGTGTCATGAATGGTATACGGTCAACACACCGACTCAATGAGACATCTAACAGCAACTAAGGCATTACTAGGAGGTTGAAGTCGGTAAATTTTGCTTAGAGGTCTCTTTATTCAGGCCTAAGGAACTTTTACGTGCCTCAGACGGGACCCGCAGTTAAGAGTCTCTCCTGCACGACTTGCTCCTTAGATTGTCCGTCTTAAAAATCCATCTACCCTGGCCTGGTTTGAACCCAGGCCCCTCGGAACCAGTAGCAACGAACATAACCACTAGTCCACCGCATCAAAAATATATATAATTTAAAACCATTTAAATTTATTATGGGATATTTCCCCTAAGTACAATTAACACATTTAGGGTAGGGGGCTTCTTCGGCGCATTTCAAATTGAAATCAATATTATAATTATATTTTTAAAAATTGATATGTTTAATTACTCTATAATTAAAGCTTATTTACTTACCTATATAATATTATATTAATCATCCTTAAATACTAGTATAACACTGAATAAAAAAACTTCTAAACTTGTCTGTACTATACACCTTGTGTAAATACAGTGGGGCTAATCCACGCATGGACAGGGGCTACTTCGCGCACTTCATTATAATAATAAACAATTATCACACGTAAATTGTTTCTTCCCAACTGATCCCACACACAGTTCGTGGAACGAATTCATACATTTATTGACACCTGATCCACTCTCCCATTCTTAAAGACTTCTCAGAGAAGTATCTCTGTTCACAAAAAGAGCATGACACATCCTTCGTCCATCTCGTTATCTAGAGGCAACGGAGTCTGTCCGTAGAATCTGTAGAGAAGCTGTTTGGAAAAAGGTTATATACACAGGAGGAAGGCAAAAATCACAGGCAATGAGGCCGCGGAAGGAAGTGCAGGAGGGATAACAAATCACGTGACATTACTCATTTCGCTCTTGACCTTCAAGTGAGAAAGATATCTAATCGGAAAACTGGAAAATTTCTCCACTCATTCCACCAACAGACTACAGTTTTAGCGCCCTTTTAGCTGCTATTTCCACATTGGAGTCGTACATCAAATGTTTCGAAGTCCGCTTAGGCTGGCGTTTAGGTCTGCAGTCAAGTTTATTTATTTATTATTTTTTTAAGAAATGTAAATTTGTTTTTGGTCCGTTGTCGTAGATTCACAAGTAAAATAACCTCAAGCCTTAAATAAGAGGAATATGAGCAAAATTTACCGGCCCATTGGTGCCCAGTTTTGAACTTCACGCTAATGACCAGAATTATTAAAGAGCGTCTGTGAATGAAATATTACGGCTACTAATTTACATTTTCTCCTCCTCCATGGTATGGAGAGCCTAGATGACCCTTAGCCTACCAGCCGACTGCTGAGTTCACATGCACATGTGTTAATCATAGAGAAGAACGATAATCCTGGCAGGTGTCACATGTGGTAAGCATGTCAGGCACCCCAGTCGTTAAAGCTGGTTTTCTCAATCTGCAACCGCTACTAATAGTAGCTACCTAAATTTGTAAAGATGCTGGGTGGGCACTGGACCCATACTGACCGAAATTCCAATAGATTTTGTTTTTCGTGGGGACTGGAACCGCTTAGCAACGAGGCATAATGCCTTAAAACGCTCAGCTACGAGGGGCACATACTACTTATACTAATTCCAATTAACGTAATGTGTTAGTAACTCAATTTTTATATAAAATGTGTCTTAATTTAGAGCGTAAAATAGCCCCATCATCGGTGCGCGAAATAGCCCCATATTACAATACGTTAATAAAATGTTTATTATGCTCAAGTCACTTAAGTATCACTATCTGCTGTTTTTAAATTAATATTCTAAGACCATAACCTACATGCAGTTCTATTTTGAACCTAAAATAATTTCAAATGCGAATGTTACAACTTAATAATTGAGACTGTAATGTTATTCAAACATGTAAGAAGACGGAATACAGTTTACCTTGAACAAGAAAAGAATCTTTCTTGGAAAAACGGTTCTATTCTCAAAAAAAAAAAATATTTTCACTACTGAAGGGGTGACAAAACGGGATTTTTATAAATACCCACTTCGACCTTCAATAGACAGAGGTATAGCTGTCAGAGTCAATGACACTATCAATGCGTGAAAAAGCCCCCCGGTACCGACACAACAACCGTAACGTTACGAATAATGGAATATGAAATAGAAAATTACGGTTTTAATTGATATTAATAAAATATTCATATTTTACAGATTGGATTTTAAACTGTTTAACCTGTGTAGCTGAGATTTACAGACAACGCTTCCTCTATCAGGTAAATATTAAATACATTTTCAAATATATCATTTATCATAGTTTAAATGCCCATTGTTATGATATATCGCATGCATATAAGGCATGTTAATTGAAATTATAACAAATTTTATTCTCAAATTAGAAATATTCCATTTTATATCATTTCACAACATGTTATGTTGTTATACTCTTTTTATTAAAATTCTACGTTCTTTAACAAAAAAATACTTGTTTGCGGGAGAGGCCTGCAACTGTCTAACCACTTAGGACTATTATATTTTTTGAGAAAAAGTCGATAATCTAAATAGTATATGGATAACATGTGGTCAGCCTCAACCTGGAGCCGCTATATTTTAGAGTTATTCCTCCTGATGCTGACTGGGTATCGGTCCCACACTCGGCAAAATTGCATAAGAAAAATGTTCCTCATAGTGAATCAAACTAACTCCGCGCCAAGTCATGCTGCTTCATCCCGATCCATTCTTAATTACATATATATTACTAATTATATGAAAAATTCCGGATCAATTATCGTATTTTCTTTCGTCTCACAGAGGGGTATTTGACCGATTTATCCGGCCAAAAGTTGATTTTCTGTAATTTATTCTAGACAGGAAAAAAATAGCACATGTCAGAGCTGAATAATCAGGCGATAATACGTCACTCAATTTTCACCAGGCAGTGTTACCTTGAGTCTGTGTGACCAATCGGAAGTTGACCGTCTCTCATACTGCAAGTATCTTTCCTCGGCGCTCTTTGTACAAGCTTATGTTCCACATAGATTATTGCGTGTTAGGGATTACATTTTAAGCGGACAGTTATGGATTGTGAGTAATTATTAACACATTTTAATTATTTTTATTCTCTTGGTAACTATTTTAACTCAGATAAAGCTTCTTCAAATAGGGCACTTTCTCGTTATTTTCTCAAGTACATTTTAACAATTTCAGTATTTTAGTTATAATTCCGGACATTTCCCGGTACTTTCCTCTTCTATGGTAGAAAGGTTAAAGTATTGGCCTGATGATTTCTTGAAAATCGATCGTGGAAATTCGCGGTTTTTCGTGATATTCATATTCGTTTAGGTATTAGCAAAAAAGTGATATTTTAAACTACGTGATTATATCTCGATTTTTGTTTTAGAGCCAACGCGCATCAGTATAATGATTCGAGAAGCCGTTTAACATTATAAAACGCAACATTTTCCGAATATTAAAAAAAGAGACTTTTTTAGGAAAATTGACTTTTACGCTATAAAATTTACTCACACGAACAAATAAAGGAAATAAAGCATAAAAATTGACATTTTAAGTTCTAATTGTAAAGAAGATGGATAGCATCACACAAGAAAGAGAAAACATTTCTTAAAACAAGTAGCAATTAGCTTGAAGGGATATTCACAATCCCTAAGGTAGTGAGTCTAACAGGACGGCCAACGAAAACATTTCAAGATTTGAACGAGAGAAGCAAAAAGAGGAAAGCAGAGGTTTTACATGTCTGTAGAGATACGGGTGTCCTGACTTAAGCTGCACAAGCGAAGTGAGGAACTGCAGGAAGACGAGATGGTTGTAAAGTACATGGAAATAATCAATTCTTCAAAGTGGGCAGGAAACCAATAAGAGAACACACTATCATAGTCTTCAGAAAGACAAAGAACAACCACCAGTATTAAGAAATTTGTTGAAGATGGTTTTCTAAAACACAATGTTAAATAATATGGCACACCGACAAGAACATGAATCCTTGCTAAAAAGGGAAACATGGATTGCTATCCGGATGAAGAATCACATCATGTTACTGACACTTTTACTGCAATTAATTTACTACAATTGTTGAATTTTACTATTACACGACTGCTGACATTTAGAAGAAGTAGTGCAGACTTTAAATGAAGAAGAAAATACAACATTGCTGTTAATTTGCAACTGGGGTTGTGACAGATCCCAAGAAACTCCATATATGTCAACAAGAAATTTCAGAATTATTCTGACTCTGATAGAAATATTCTTTCACAGTTATTTTGTGTCACTTCAATTAATTTTAGCGCAAATAAAAATGATAGTCGCGAAACCTACACGTGCTTAACAGATTATCGCTAATTTCAGATCGTGTTCAGACTTGTGTAAGGCCACGACCTATAGAAAACGCACAATTTTGAAGGAAACTTCGAAAATGCTACTTCCAGTCAAATCTGGAACAGATACCTACAGCAGAATCTGAGAATTAATTCTCAGAGCAGGTGAAATTATCTTGTGATAAAAAACTGTGACTGATCATAAAACTCATCATCATCATCATCATCATAAAAGTAAGAATGTTTATGGAAAGTTAGTGTTTGGACTTAACCGCCTCCACATGAGCAAGTGGAAATATCTAACAAAATGACACATTTACTTGACATTGCACGTTCTGGACACAGATGGAATGTTTACTGCTTTAGCGGTGCTCTTATTCAGGTACAGTTTCCCAAGTCTGATCACAGTGATTAATAATTGATCTACGTAATTTAAAAACGTAAAATACATGTTTTTCACTAAAATGTACTATCTTTCTCTTAAAATACAACTAGTTTAGTAAGAGGGCGCATTTAGACTTAATTGAATTGCAAAAATGATATTGGCCGCCTGTGCGTCTATTGATTTTTTTACTTATGAACTCCAGGTTATGTGATTGTCATATCCACATTTTAATATAATTATTTTCATTAGTAATTATATCTTTGTACGTCCTACTGTTTTTCCCTGCCACAAATTTCAATTCAGGATTTATCCAAACTCATCTCATACATTTCGTTCAATCGTCCCCGTGACGTAGCGTCAGACATGATCCATCATTTACAGACTTGTATAATATAGTTGCTTCATCTCATCTCATCCCTCATCCCGACCCTACGTTGGACATGAGTTGAGGATATTATATAATAATAAGAATTACACTACTGCCTAATGTTTATTATTTTGTCCTCAGACTTTAAAATTATACGTTGTTAAGTTAGGTGTAAATTGTTATTTTTCAGATTTATTTACGGACGTTCTGTAATTTTCACAACTTATTGTTGGGCATGTTTAAGTTTCATTTTCTTCTTCGTCTTCTTCTTCTTCTTCTTCTTCTTCTTCTTGCAAGGATTGAAAATTTTTATTTCGTTCCGGCTTCAAGTATTATAGCTGTTGTGTCCATCTTTTTCGTGGGCGTCCCCAAACTCTTCTTCCTCCTCTTGGTTGATAGGTCAGACTTTTCCTAGGCAGTCTGTTGGTATCCATTCTACAGACATCTTCATACCATTCACTCCTACACTCTTATATTTTATCTGTCGAACTGCATATTTGGATAGTTGTTTACGGTAACTTCACGTCGTTGTTTATGCATTAAAGTGTATCCTGCCACAAATCGTAAATATTTCATTTCTGCTGCTAAGTTTCATTTTAAAAGCAAAATTATCTCGAAATTCGGATGTACAAGTTTTACACCGTAACCTACTTCTAGATATATTTAATGTTTTATCAAAATGCATTCCTTAATATTCACTTTTAATGGTGAAATATTAAATATAGTCTTATAATAAAATACAACAAACAGATCAGTCAAGGACGCACGAATAAACAAGGCAGAATTCTAATTCAAATTTGATTAATTAGAAATGCGAACGGTTGACGTTTGTTAAAAAGCATGCTTTAATGTTTTAACGGACATGACCTACATTTAGGAAACTATACTATGATGGGGTAGGGACCCCTAGCACCCATAGGGATATGACATGTAAAAACAACGTAACACGACAGATGCTACTGCCGAAACCGATTAAATTTAAGCCCAACTTTTTACGTAAAGAGTCCCTAAGAGGGAGCGAGATGGGAAGAAAAATAAAAAAATAAAATAGTGTCGAATCAATGGTCTTTGTAGTCGATAAGTTGATTACTGACTCCCGATGACATTTAATCCGAACTTTTGACATCTAGTCTTCCGTGGAGGGTGGGGGTGGCAAGTGGTAAACAAAATAGAAAATAAAAAATGAGCGAGATTATTGTCGAATCTATAAGAGCCGTAGTCGGTAGACAGATTGGTTACGTCCAAATGACATTTAAACCCTACCTCCCCAGGGATTTAAAAATAATCGAAAATATTGGTCATGGATAACTATCGATGATGCCCTTTTATCACAGATGTTAAAACAGTGCTGTAGGCCTATACACCTTGTACACTATGCAACAGATAATTTGTTTAAATACTGTTTTCTGAAAGTTGTTCATAAATAATTTAATTAAATTAAAGCAATTTTATAATTGTATATTTCGTTGCGAGGTTGGGAAGTGGTTTTACAGAATCGAGGAAAAAGTTTCAAAACCGAGCCACAGTGAGGTTTTTAATTTTCGAGATTCTGTAAAACACTTCACAAACATGAGTTCTAAATTTTTTGCGCGATGGTGTATTCAAAATGATTAAGAATAGTAAAATAATAACACCTTTGTTGGAAATGCTTGCGTTCATTATAAACAATTGACTAAAGATAAGAGTATGAGCAATGTTTTTTACTTGAAATAACAGGAGGCCTTGGGAACAATTATTGATAACATGGCCGCGAGTATGTAGATATTTATTGTTTTATAAAGTTCAGTTCATTTAAAGTACATTTAACTTGTTTGTTTCTCTTCATCATTATCATCGATTACGTTAATTAAATGTAAAAGTTAAGAAAACGATGAAGTTTATAAAAAGCACAATGAAATCTCATGAAAATAAAATTAGTATGTGAATGCACACACGAGGTCTATTAGGTAAAATACACACAATCCCAATTTATATCACGGCTAGTTGTTATAAGTGGTGTAATTAACCCAGTGCAGGGATATTGAGTAGTTAAGACTCACACCTTTCTAGACATGTGGTGCAAGATATCAGCCGGATTGTCAGCCCTTCACAACGGCTTTATACTTAGAACGTATGTATGGTACTCAATTGGTTGAGACGCACATTCAAACTTAGAGCAATGGGCCGCGAGAATGTTTACGCTAGTTAAAATACATATATTATCTTTTACATTTTTGAATCCAACAATTTTTACAACGTTAGGATGTATGATTCGTTGTAATGATTATATGAAATCTTCAGGAGAAGAAGAACCTGCGTGAATAACATTACCTCTTCGGCAATCAAATCCTCAATCCTCCGGCTTGTAGCATATTGCCTTAGCAATTACGTAACGTCCCCGGGCTAATTGTTTGAGAATATTTTAATACATTTTCACATTGTGGCCGATGACAGTAATTTTATTGAAATCATATATTTATCCTGTTCTTTTCACGCTCTTGCACTAACCTACATTTTATATGTACCCCACAACGAAATTGATGTCTTGGGCGGATTACAAGAACTGTGAAACACATTAAATTAGTATTATAGTGACTGGCCACGCTGGTTCCCAGTTGTGAGGATTCCAGTTCCATCATTAAAGACACCTCAGGTTAATACAAGGTAAGAAACACATTGTTCTATCTAGATGTAGAGAGAGCACATTATCAATTAATAACAAGCCATATAGATGTTAGTCCACCGCTGTGGTCTCGAGGTAACGTGCTGCCTTGTCACGCAGCGGGCTCGGGTTCGATCCCCGGTCGGTGCAGTTTTTCTGGGTGAGGTTTTTATCGTGGTTTTTCCTCATCAGTAAGACAAATGTCAGAAAAACTTTAAGGCCCAAACGGTCCTCGAAATCATATGGCCATCATCATCATCATCCTTATCTTCATCATCATCATTCTTCATGGTGTGGAAAGCAATGGAAAGCTACCACACCTACAATTCCCTAGTAAAGCTGCAAGCATAACATAAAAATGCTATGTTTGTAGTGAAGGACCTGCCCTCCGGCAGAATTACGATGGATGGATGGATATAGATGTAATAAGAAGTTATTATGTAAATGTGATGAAAATTGATATGAACCATGAAATAGTAAAGGTACGATAAATTAATTACTACTCGTTTTCCGTTCATTTGAGCGTAAGCTAAATTAGAATTTTTAAAAATTCACTTTAGGCTACTAGCTGTCTCTCTTCTACCATTAACCAACTTTGTATTTCATTTCTATCTCAATTTAACTTATCCATAAAATTCTATAAAATTCACACTATATTCCAACGGATTTTAAATACAACTCTAACCCTGGTTTTCAGCGAGATTCGAACTTGGACTTCTGATCTATAGAAGAACTCCTTACAGGTCTGTCCTAATTAGCAACGTTGGAAAACTAATATTTTCATTAGCGTTAAATGTTATGGTTCTTTTTTCGGAAAATTATAAATAAATTTCAATTTTTTCACGAAATATAAATTATTCCTAGTATTGAAAAATGACTAAACGTAAAATAGCAAACAAAGTGCAGGAATATATACAAATTCATGACCAACTCTTACAACATACCCAATGTTTGTCATAAACATTCATATATTTGTTTATAAAGGAGCAAGAACAATTTTTAATATGTATTTTCTAAATGAAGAAATATAACAATCTAACTGATATGTGACGTAATAACCAATGTTAAACAGAAATGGTTAATGTGATGTTAGTGTGAGATATTACAGCTTTTTTTTTTAATTTTCTCACCAATGTTTGTTAATACGAAGGGATCCTCATACTATTTAGATGATCTGTGTAATATTAAAAAAACTTATCAGAACTCCGGATCTTACTAACAAACCAACGCTATACTAGTGTGTGGTATATAACATAAATATTATTGTTTGTACACAGGAAGTGAGAGTATGTGTATTAACTAATACCTGATAAAGGCCTATTGTCAGGTACATGGTTCAAAATTAGGATAGTTTTTGTATTTTGAAAATCTATATGAAAGGGTTCTTCGCCCGCCTTAACTCCTAAATTCCGCAGCAAACCGCAAGAATACGTGTAAATGTTAAGTACAACTGAAATATACTAAACCTAATCGAGCCATATTTAAAATGACTAAAACAACAAAAACAGTGATATCGTTCGATACAATGAACGTTAAACATCGTTCACCGGGTAGTTCAAATAAACGGATTCTTATGTCGTCCGAGCAACGTTTCTGCATAATTACCAAATATTTGACTCCCTTGAGATAGTGGTGGGAATTTTCTGCTTTTTAAGACCAGAAGTAACATAGATAATAACAGCCCCTCCCCTTGCTACACAAACTAACTTTGGACGAGAACCATACAATGAAGCAATAATTATTCATGGCGTAGGTTATGTTTGTCTTTCCAATATCAGAAATAATGGAAAAAGAGATCAACTGGTAGAAGAAACATGTTAGCAGGTGTCACTTCTACAGAACAAAATCCTGAACATGTACTTACTGATCCTCAAAGTTGGGGGTTAGTTGTTAGGCCAGTCTCTGTAAAATTTATTACAAAACAAATACAAATATTATTTATGTATAATCGGGAAAAACATAGTTGAGCAGGCCAAATCATTAAATAAGTGTAATGATATTATTTCTATTTTACGATACACTTACTTCCTAAAAGCCAAGATTATTAGCATCTCAATTCAAATCCCAGCGATCAAGGACCAAAAATGCTCAAAAGTCTCGTTTTCAAACTTGAGGCTCTTTTTCGTACCTTAAATCTAGACAGGGCACCAAATTATTTAGTTCGCTTCCGAAAGACCCTAGTCTCAGGACATTTATGCTCTGAAAATTCACACTAGCTGGCCGTGTTTGAACACATGAATTTTCAAATCCAGGTGTTGACAACACCAGTATCGATTACAGCACATATGATGGGGGAAAAATAACAGAGAGAGAATAAGAAGAAAAAATATCCTCCAATTGTATGTGTATTACATGCTTTTTTGTCAAATATTGCAACAATGTCATTTTTTAAAGTTAAATTTGCTATTATGAATATTTAAACGGATAAAACTATGTGTAATATAACTATAATGGTGTAGCGCATTGTTGAGCCACAGCGTCTCCTTTGTTAGGATTTACTGGTCCAAGTTAATTTTTAGTTACCTTATTTTTTCATAGATGTCATGGATGGAATGAGTAAGGAGAGATATCCATTGTTAGCAAGAAATTATCAAGCAAGAGGAAGGCGTGATGTTGGAAGACCTAGAAGACGTTGGGCTGATGCATTATGAAGTCGGAACGGGCAATTGCCTAATCCCTGGAGTGATGATGATGATGATGTCATGGATGGCTTGCGGGCAACACACCCACCCAATGAGACATCTATCAGACAACTAATGTATTACTAGGATTTGAGGTCAGTAACGTTTGCTTAGAGGCCTCTCTATTCAGGCTTAAGGATCTTTTACGAACCTGAAAAATCTTCAGACGGGATCCACAGTCTCTCCTGCAGGACTTGCTCCTTAAATTGTCCGTCTTAAAAAATCCATCGATCCCGGCCCGGTTTGAACCCGGGCCCCTCGGAACCAGAGGCAAGGAGCATAACCACTAGTCCACCGCGTTAAAAACTGTATGTAATTTATAACCATTTAAATTTATAATGGGATTTTTTCCCAAAGCACAATTAACACATTCATTAAAATAAGAGAATTTTGATAAACATTTGCACAAAATGCGCTTTGTTGCATAGCGACAACATGAATGATGACACAATAACCGTAACGTTACGAAGCAACGTCATAATGGACATGAAATGGAAAATTGCAGTTTTAAATGGTGTTAATAAAATATTTTACAGATAGCACACAAAACTGTTTAATCTGTGTAGCTGAGATTTACAGACAAACCAATGAACAACGTTTCCTCTATCAGGTAAATGTTAAATACATTTTCAAATATATCATTTATCATCGTTTAAAAGCCAGTTATTATGATATATCGCGATGTATACAAGGCATGTTAATTCAAATTATAACAAATTTTACTCTCAAATTAAAAATATTCTATTTTATATCATTTCACATAATATGTTGATATACCGTTTTAATTAATCTTCTCCGTTCTTTAACACACAAAATCCTTGCTGACGGGAGAGTCTCGCTTCTGTCTCACCACTTAGGACTAATATATTTTTTTCAGAGGAAGTCGATAATCTAGACAGTATATGGGTAACATGTGCCGATCCTACTCTATTTATAGCTAGTTTCCTCAACCTGGAGCCGCTGTATTTTAGAATTGCCAAAATTCCTCATGATGCTGACTGGGTATCGGTCCCAAACTGGTTAAATTGCATAAGAAAATTGTCCTCACAGTGAATCAAACTAACTACTGTTCCGTAGCTCTGCGCCAAGGCGTGATGCTTCATCCCGATCCATTCTTAACTTTTTATATTATTAATTATATCAAAATTCCTAGGTAAATAATTTTCTTCCATCTATTGATAATTTTATTTCTAAACTCCAGGTTGTGATTATTTCGGATATCCACATTTTAATATAATTATTTTCATTAGTAATTATATCTTTGTTGGTTACTACCGTTTCCCCTGCCACAAATTTCAATTGAGGATTTCTCCAAACTCATGTCATACATTTCGTTCATTCGCTCCCGTGAATGAGATTCAGACGTGATCGACCGGCACACTTGTCGTTCACATACTTAATTAAATATAGCGGTTTCATCTCATCTCACCCCTCATCCCAACCCAAAGTTGGACACGAGTTGAGGATATTCTGTAATAATAATTATCTTTATTAAGTTAGACTACTGCTTAATGTTTCTTTTTTGTCCTCACACTTCAATAATACACATAGTTAATTCAGGTGCTTAGGTACAAATTGTTATTTTTCAGATTTATTTATGGATGTTCTGTAATTTTTATGATTTATTGTTGGATATGTCATATGAATCATAGGGTCTCACAGTAAATTTACAAAAAACACAATATCTCACAATAAATAGCAATGAAAGAGAAAATTTAATATTGGAAGAAGGAATCCAAATAAAGCAAGTGAAACAAACTAAACATTTGGGAATAATTATGGATAACATTGAAGGTATAGGCAAAGAGAACATAAAACATAGAATTGAATTGAGTAGCAAAATAATATCATAGTTAAATTCCATATGGTGGGATAAGCATATTTGGAAAGACACAAAAAAAATATATTGGTAAAACTTTGGTGGAATCTGTTACAATGTATGGAAGTGAGGTATGGACAATCAATCAGTACTACAAGAATAGACTAACAGCTCTAGAAATGGATTATTTACGCAGAAGTGCCAGAAAGTCTAAATTACATGTCACAAATAAGGAAATTAGAAACATAATGGAAGCAGAAGAAAACATAATTGAAAGAATTGAGGATAAGGAATTAAAGTGGTTAGGACATGTTTTAAGAATTGAAGATGAGCAATGGCCGAAGCAACTATATGAATGGCATCCGAACAGAAAGAAGAAAAGAGGGAGACCAAAGTTAACATGGAAGGAAAACATGAAGACAGTAATGCAAGCTAGAGGGCTAAGCATCGAAGATGCCCAAGAACGTAGGCTTTGGAGGTTTGGCACGGGAAGACGGCAGCAGCTGTAAAAACTCGAAGTAGGATACATAGATATTGTTGGATATGTCCAAGTTTAATTTTTCTTCTTCTTCTTCTTCTTCTTGCAAGGATTGAACATTTTTGGTTCGTTTCGGCTCCAAGTTTTGTAGCTGCTGTATCCATCTCTTTCGTGGGTACCCCCGATCTCTTTTTTCCACTTCTTGGTTGATAGTTCAGTCTTTTCCCAGGCAATCTGTTTGTATCCATTCTACTGATATGTTCATACCATTTTCTCCTACATTCTTATATTATATTTGTCAAACTGCATATTTGGGTAGTTCTTTACGGATATCTTCACTTCGTTTTTTATCAATTAAAGTACATCCTGCCACAAATCGTAAATATTTCGTTTCTGCTGCTACGTTTCTTCTTAAAAGCAAAATTGTTTAGAATTTCGCATGTACAATTCTTCTACCGCAACCTACTTCTAGATATATTTAGTGTTTTATCAAAATATGTACCTTAATTTACTTTTAATGGTGAAATATTGAATATGGTATTATAATTAAATACTGGTCAGATCAGTTGCAAGTTTATCTCTAATAGATCAAACGAGAAGTCAAGATATCAGAGATGAATTACAAATATATAATATAAAAGAGAGAATACACAGACATAAACGTAATTGGTTTGAACATATACAAAGAATGCAAATAATCGTTTATCAAAACAGTTGCTACATTATAAACCTCTAGGCCAAAAAATGTAGGAAGAGCAAAACGTCAATGGAAAGACGATCTGCACCTGGAGCATACAGTGCACCGGGGAGCGGAACGGACCAACAGACTCATACCTTGAAGATGATGTTGATAAAATACAACAAATAGATCAGTCAAGGACGGAAGAATAAACAAAGCAGATTTCGTATTTCAAATTTCAATAATTAGAAATGCGAAAGTTTGAAGTTTGTTAAAAATAATGTACTAATGTTTGAACGGACATGACCTACATATTGGAAAGTATTGGCCTACTATGATGGGGTAGGGACCCCTAGCACCCATAGGGATATGCCATATAAAAACAATGTAATACGACCGATGCTACTGTCGAAACCGATTAAATTTAAGCCAACCTTTTACGTAAAGTGTCCCTAAGAGGGAGCGAGATGGAAGAAATAAAAACAGGTCGAGATTAGTATCCAATCTATGGTCTTTGTAGTCGATAAGTTAATTATTGACATCCCGATGAGATTTAATCCGAACTTCTGACATCTAGTCTTCCTTGGAGGGTGAGGCTGGCAAGGGGTAAACAAAATAGAAAGTACACAATGAGCGATATTAGTGTCGAATCTATAAGAGTCGTAGTCGGTAGACAGATTGGTTACATCCAGATGACATTTAAACCCTAGCTCCCCAGGGATTTAAAAATAATAAAAAATATTGGTAACTATCGATGATGCCTATTTATCACAAATGGTAAAACAGTGTTGTAGCCTATACACATTGTACACTATGCAACAGATAATTTGTGCAATATGACTGTAAGTACTGTATTTTGAGAGTTGATCATAAATTATTTAAATATCTTCTGTTTCATAGTCCATACTTCGCTACCATACAAAAGAGTTGGAATAGCCAGTCTTTTAAACACGTTTAGCCTTGAATGTTTTTGGACTAACTGCGGCTTGAAGATATAAATTATTAAACATAAGTTGATTTAAAAAAATGATATTTTTTGCATTTACATCCTTTTCTTCTTCATATCAGATATTGCATCTTACATATGTAAAATTATTAACTGCTCCAAAATTTTAATGTCAAGTACAATTTTACTTTTGACAGGATCTGTATCTTAAAGTGTCATAATTTTTGTTAAGGTCCTAATTCATAACTCTGTCACTATCACAACACAAAACACAACTAGGTGATGGGAAGATGTTAAGTCGCTGAAGATGTTCCGCAGGGTGGTCATGGCCAGTTAAGATTTGACCTGCTGCAACTGATTCTTTCCTTGACTTTTTGGTACAATGTGGCGTGTTGCAAGAAGCGTGTTCCATTATTTGTCCCCAAGCTGATGATTCTATACTGTCGGTACAAGTTTATTCACATTTCTATTGACAGAAGCTTCAACGAGTTGATGTAGTTGTGTGATAAATTGGGGGCCTTTCTTTGCTAATATGTATGTTATTTCATTACCTTGTATTCCACAACGGGAAGGAATTCATTGAAGTTTAATTATGTTCTGGATATTTTGGAAGTCTGTGAATAACGCTTGAATGTTTGATACATGAGAACATGAGGGATGTTTGTGTGTCAAAGCCTGTTTTGCTGATTTTTTTAAGCACAGTAAAAGACTGTTTCATTAAACGTTATGTACTGAGTTACAGTTGTTGAAGGGCAATATTTATTGTTTTAATTTTCCATCCGGGTTGATGCAGTAATTTCCAATGATATAGAAAGAGAGTTCTGTGCCTTATACATCGACTCCAACATCACCTCCAACCACTAGCTGAGATCCGATATGTGTATATTTATTTATATATTTTTCTTCTTCTTCTTCTTCTTCTTCTTCTTACCAAAACGTTAAAGGACCAATGCCTGAAATGGTTTGATATCTTCCATTGAAGGCAGTATTGAAGCATGATATAACATACATGTGTGTGTGTGTGTTTAGCCATTCATCTTAAGGAAAAAAACAGTTCTAAGTACCATTATTTCAGTTTCATGCTTTGTAACATATTCTGTCAATATCAGCCTGTAACAGCCCTAGTGCTTGTACTTTGTTTCTTTCCGAGACCTACAAAACGCAAACAAAAAAAAATCTACAGATGAGTTACAAATATATTAAACTTAGTGACTGTACTACTAGCGATTAAAATCTGTTTGAGCAACTAAAAAAATAAACATCTAATATTTATATATATTAATAACTTAAAACAAGCAAATACTTTTATTTCCTCATTTTTAATGTTCAATAAACATACAATGCAAGTGATATCACAGATCAAATAAGGATTTACTCTCTGAACTGAAAGAACACAGTTATTTACAAAAAAATAGATTACATGTTAAACATATGATCTATAATTTAAAAATACGTTCAAAATAAGATTAATGGAAAATGAATCTACATTATTTCCTCTCATCACAAAATTCTGTAAATATTATACAATATATAAAGTCACTGTTTATAAAACACACACATTATCAGCTCTATGTACATGTACCAAAAAAGAAAAAAAGAATGAGCGGACTCTTGATCTCGAACATTTCAAGTTTTAACGCGCGATTCACACGAGTAAACTAATTACAGAGTAGAGCTACAGCACGTTCCCCTTCCTCCACTGAAGACCATTATTTAAAGTACAGCAATCCAACGAACTCTTAACTCAGTGCCTAATGGCTTGTTTCGTATGCAAAAGATCACAGGCTCGGTTCCCGATTAGGTTAATTTTTTAAATTGCTACAATGCTTTCTATTATATTCTATCTGTTCATTCTTAAAGAAAAACGATCTAACTCTTTGGAAGTATTGGTATTTACTATTATTATTATTATTATTATTATTATTATTATTATTATTATTATTATTAGTAGTAGTCCATCATCTATGGGCTATTATTAGGCTGGATCTGGCCTATATGAATCAAATATTTAATTTCAAGGGTGAAACGTTTTCCTCAATTATACGTAATAAATACATACAAAAATATATGAATCTATATTAACTTTTGTTACATATATTTATAGCATTATTATTAAAACGTGGTACTACATATACAATTAAATTTATACCGGTAGCTAAATAGTGTTACAGAGTTTACCTAATATAGTGCAAAGTGCGTGTAAATTACGTGGCTGGAATTAAATTTTATAGGAAGATTTTTGCTGAAATACCAAAAAAAAAAAAATCGACAAAAATCATTGTCGAAGGATTAGAAGCCTTACTCTCATATATATATATATATATATATATATATATATATATATAATTTTCTAGTAATTGTGTTAATGACTTACGCTACTCGCACGTCGGATACTAGACTTCTAAATCCTGGTTGTCTTGTTTAGTTTTACACCATGTACAAGAGTTAACTTTATTAGAAATGCTGTAATTTGAGTAATATTGTGTACGTCGAACACTCGTGAAATTCCAAAAATATGTCTCCTTCATTGATCTTTAACTATTTCTGACCAATAAAATGAAATACAAAGTATTTGAAATATTTAACAATGCGTTACCTCGCGCAGTGGGTCATAACAACTGCAAAATTCTGCGTTTCGTAGCCGCACATTCATTTTTTTCAATGAGTACATTTTTTTTCGCTGGATATTATGTAAGTCTTCTTATTTTAAACACAATCTTTTAGTAAAAAATTATATTTTTTTTAGAATTTTCATACAGGATGATGTTATGTTACGCTATTCTTCAACACCTGATATACTTACTTACTTAATCACTGGCACTATCGAACCCGTAGGTTCATGGCCGCGCGGACATAAGCTCTCCATACATCCCTATCCTGAGCCAATACTTTCCAATCATTTCCTGTATATTCTACTTCCCTCAAATCATAGTTAATGTTGTTCTCCCACCTCATTCTTGGTCTACCAACTGGGTGATTTCCTTCTGGCTTTCCTACAAGAAGTTTCCATGCACGTCTTTCATTCCCCATACGTGCAACATGTCCTGCCCATCGCAGTCTACGAGACTTAACTGTTCTTATTATATCTGGATTCCTATAAAGACCATGTAGTTCATTGTTATGTAGTCTTCTCCATTCACCTGTCTGTTCATCTCTCTTTGGTCCAAAAATTTTCCTAAGAACTTTATTCTCAAATACTTGTAATCTCCTTTCCTCCCTTAAAGTAAGAGTCCATGTTTCGCACCCATATAATATAACTGGTAGAATAATAGTTTTATATATTTTCAGCTTAACGTTTTTTTGAAAGGAGTTGGGACATCAAGAGTCTCTGCAATGCATAATAGCACGCATTTCCAGAATTGAGCCTATGTTTAATTTCTTTGTGCATCTCATTCCTATTTGTGATTATTGTTCCTAGGTATTTGAATTCAGCCACTTCCTCAAAATTTCCCTCATTTGTCATTAGCTGTCCATTTCCATTATATACTGAATTTCTACGTGTGACCATATATTTAGTTTTACTGATATTTACTTCCAGTCCTAATTTCTTAGTGTTACTCAATAGTGTGTGCGTGTTGGCCTTTAGTATCTCCTCGCTATCGGCCAGTAGTACTACATCATCAGCATAAACTAACAGCTTATTAATACCATTGAGTTGTAAGCCTTCCTCATTCTCTAAAGATTTAATGGCATGCTCTAGTACAAATTAAATAGTAGAGGAGATAGTGCATCTCCTTGCTTCAACCCATTCTGGATTTCAAAAGTGTCTGAAAACTGTTTGCCTACACGCACCCTACTCTTTGAGCCATTTAGACACATTCGTATAAGTCTAACTAACTTTTTAGGAATTCTGAACTCCAGCAGGATACTATATAACTTCTCCCTCGTAATTGATTCATATGCTTTTTTGAAGTCTACATATAGTTGATGTACAGTACCATTATATTCCCATTTCTTTTCTAAAATCTGTCTTATACTAAAAATCTGATCTGTTGTAGACCTGTTTCTTCTAAATGCACATTGATGATCTCCTAGAATGTCATCAATATAGGGAGTAAGTCTGCTGACTAATATATTTGTTAGAATTTTGTACGAAGTTGAAAGTAATGAGATGCCCCTGTAGTTGTTGCAATCAGTTTTATCTCCTTTCTTATAAATTGGTACGATAATTGATTCCTTCCATTCATCTGGAAGAGCTTCTTTTTCCCAAATCATACTAAGCAACCAGCGTATCCTGTCCATCAATTTTTCTCCCCCTGATTTTATCAGTTCTGCTGGGATCTCATCTGAACCTCATGCTTTATACATCTTCAATTTTTCAATCGCCATTTCAACCTCTAATGCACTTGGCTCTGCGACTAGCATTTCTGCTGTCTGTAACTTATCCTCCTCAATGTCCTGTTCTGTATGTACATTTAATAGCTGATTAAAGTAACATTTCCATCTATTTAATATACTCCTAGAATCTGCAATCATATCCCCATTTTCATTCCGAATTATATTTGTTCTAGCCTGAAACCCTTTCTTCTCTATACTAATTCCCTGATATAATTCTCTAATGTTCCTATTTTTTGCATTCATTTCAAGATCATTAATCTTCTCTCCCAAATATTCCCTCTTTTTACTCTTTAGTAACTTGGTGGTTTCCCGTCTAACACTACCCAATTGCTCTAAATTTACCTCATTTGGCTCGTATAACCATTTCATTTTTGCTAGCTTTCTTTTCTTTACAATGTCGGCACATTCCTCGTCAAACCATTTCTTGTTTTGCCTCTTTTTTAAACAACCAATACTTTCTGATGCTGACAAATTTAACAGTATCTCTTATAGTCTCCCATTCCTTATTTATATCAGTTTCTTCTTCGTTTGCCACATCGTCATCTGAAGATTCCAGTACTTCAAATCTATTAGCAATTTTGATTTAGTATTCTTGCCGCATTTCAGCAGTTTTCAAGTTTTTTAATTCATGTTTTACAGAATCATCTTTAGCGTT
Source organism: Diploptera punctata (assembly GCA_030220185.1). Lineage (NCBI taxonomy): Eukaryota > Metazoa > Arthropoda > Insecta > Blattodea > Blaberidae > Diploptera > Diploptera punctata. Next base: position 9,356 of record JASPKZ010009311.1, on the reverse strand, counting down.
TGTTCCTCTCATAAGCGATAGCCGTTTTCTGATTTTCACTCTGACCAGATGATGATCCGAACTGCAGTCTGTCCCTCTAACTGATCTAACATCAATGATGCTACTGTGCCAGTGTTTATCCACTAATACATGATCTATCTGGTTCCGAGTTTCTCCATCTGGAGACGTCCAGGTGTATTTATGAATATCCTTATGCTGAAATGTTGTGCTCTTAACAATGAGATTCTTTGATGTGGCAAATGTGACTAATCTAACCCCGTTGTCGTTACTATCTTCATGAAGTCTGAATTTGCCTATTCTTGGTTTGAATATAACTTCCCGTCCCACTTTTACATTAAAATCTCCAAAGACAATTTTCATATGATATCGTGAAAGGCTATCAAATAAACATTCTAATTCTTCATAGAACTCATCCTTGATCTTGTCATCTTTGTCTTCTGTGGGGGCATGTACATTTACAATTATAAAATCATGTCGTTTACCCTTTAGAATTATGTATGATATCCTGTCACTAACAAACTTAATATCTCGGATAGCGGATAGGATCCTCCTTCTGACTAAAAAACCCGTTCCAAATGCAGGTCTTTCTGCACCCCCATAGTATAATGCAAAGCTTCGTGATTCCTGACTAGCTATTCCTGGCCACCTAACTTCCTGTAAAGCGACTATATCCAAGGGCGATTTATCCAATTCCTGCGTTAATATCTCTAGTGCCCCGCTATTGTATAAAGTCCTAACATTCCATGTTCCTAGGAACATGTCCCTGTGTTTGAGCCTTTGGCATGGGTTCCCTGAAGTAGTCACCGCCCGGAGAACCGAATGGGGGACTATTTGACCTCCGGAAAATTTTACCCCAGATGAACCCATGTCCGCATTTCTTGACGGTTGTATTTTTACTGTGAAAGATCGTCACTCTTTCGCCCAATGTACTTTTTTCGCCTGGCTTATCACCTTCGACCAGTCCGGCATGGGTAACCCTATCGGCTGCAAGTCCGGCGGAATTCGGGCTTGATGTAGGGCTGGATGTCGGGCGGATGTCGGGAGGATGTAGCACGAAATTCGGGGTATTTTTGGGCGGCTGTCGGACAGAATACGCGCGGAAGTCGGACAGAATACGCGCTGAAGTCGGACAGAATACGCGCGGAAGTCGGACAGAATACGCGCGGAAGTCGGACAGAATACGCGCGGAAATCGGACAGAATAGGCGCGGAAGTCGGGCGGATGTGAGGTGGATATCGTGGAAAATTCTTGAGGATGTCGGGAAGATGTCTGCTGGAAGCCGGGTGGATGTCGGGCGGAAGTCGGTTGGAAGTCGGGTGGAAGTCTGGGCGGATGTAGGGCGGAAGTCGGATTTCCGACTCTCGGCCATGTTTAACATACTTATGCATAGTTATTACAAAAGTGTCAGTAGTGTGACCAAAATATTGAGTAAATATTCAGTTATTATAAAGCCCTCAAAATCATGTCCAATAATTAGTATAAAGGTTAATTTCTTTGGAAGATTGTTACCTCATTTACTTTCGAAAAAAACTGTTCACATTTTCCCCTGTAACGTAAAGTTAAAAAAAATATTTTTGCCGGTTCTTTGGATCACTGTGCACTGGGCGGCTGAATTTTCGGAACCATATGCTACAGTAGCCACGTCGGCGGCAGGTGAGCATTTCCACTTATAGATATTTGACAATTTCAACAAATCTTTACAGCAAATCTCGTGCTATTTAATATATAATTTGTTTCAGCTGTGAATTTGTATTTAGTATCCAAGTTGAAAGATGCAGGAGATTAAGACGAAATGAAAACAACTCACAAGGAAATTTAGATTAGATATTTGCTATTAAAACGGTTGTGACTATCTGACATTTTTATAACCATTGTTTACAACTTACATAATATTTTCCCTAGTTATTAGAAAAGTTTATTCCAAATAAAATTTAAAAAATCAGTTTGAAGAGGACGCTTCATGGTTAAATATGATTATTTAAAAACAACATAGTACAATATTAAAGATTTTAAGACCAAAACGTGGAACGTGAATATATGACATTATCTGGACTGTACCAATTATATGCTACCAGAGTACTGGAAATATATATATTATATACATATGTGTAAAGACAATATTTATTAGTTATACTCCTCTCTCTTTAATCTAGTTACTGTGAAAATTATTGAATGTAACATTTATAATGTATTCCTTGGTATGAAATTTCCATTGAATTCCTTAGGACAGGGCAGTCGTGGCGCAATACTAGTGAATTGATGGAACAAGTACATTTTTCGACTTTGGTGTTAGGATGTGCACGGCGAGGGTGATGACAACATAACACATGTATAGGTAAAGTTTATATTTTAATTCTTATTTTTTTTAATTTAGTAATATTTACTCATAAGTCAATTATTGTTTTAATATAATTATTTACTTATTAAAAAATGTGCATAACAACATAACTGAAATCTACCTGTTTTGTTCTCATTTAAATTGTGTTCTGTACGTCAAGTACAAAATGGAACAAATCACTGTAACCTACTCTGATATCAACATATTTTCACAACATCGATTGAAACATAACATCCTCAAATCATGTCGAGAACTCGTAGAGGTATAACTGAAAATGCATATGGAATTTTTCCTATGAAATATATTTTATTTTTCTACTAATATTTACAGACCTCAGACAATGTGATTTTGTGTTTGTTTTCTAGAGTAGCCAAAGGGTAGTTAAAACTATAAAAATATTAATTTAAAATCAAACTGATATACGAAAATATACGGAATACTGAATAAAAAATACTGCATAAGTTTGGTTAGATCTACAAACATATGTATTTATATGATAATCGTGGAAATAAATAATTATTCTTATTCAATTTAATATGTACTATTATTGTGTTATTACTGTTGTTTTTACCCGAAGAGAACCAAAACTAGCAGCTGCTGCCTTATAACTCAGTGTTGATTCTCTAAATGCCAGAAGAAGACAAACCCGATAACAAATTACCTGGTCCTCCAGGTTGGATATTTTAGCCAAGGGCCAACTCCCTATTCTAGAGATATAAAATGTAAAGGGCCACTTCTATAACACCAAAAAAAGAATAAGGTAGGACTGAATCAATCCGAGCAATGTTTCAGTTGTAGGCCTACGAGTAATGTAAACAAACCTGATGTGTGGATTGCGTTTTCATCGGTCGAACTGATTACATTTAAAAGTGTAACAAAATGTGTTTCGCTTTCTAAAACTCGAAATGAATCAAATAAAATGATATATGTGTTAGGCCTAACTAGCACATGTCTATTCAAGTTATGTGGGACAATCTTAAAATATAGGACCTACAATAATTTTAATTAGATTGAATAAGTATTTACCGCGGTGGACTAGTAGCTACTTGCCTCAAGTCCCGTGGACAGCCGGTTCAAACTCGGACGGGATCGATGAACTGTTAGGAAGAAAAAATCCAAGGAGCAATTCCTCCGGGGGGAATTTAAGCCGTGGGATCAGAGTCTGAAGATTTTCAGGTTCATAAAAGATACTTAAGCCTGAATAAATTACTTGTAAGCAAACATTACCGATTTTGCCCTTCCTAGTACTACCTTGGTTTCCTAGACGTCACTATAAGGTCGAACATTGACATGGGCCAATCTGACATCTATCCGAAAACAAGTGCAACTAAATTAGTACGGTCGAATTTCTCCCCTGTAGAGGGGGAATTTACAGGTAAGAAAGCCTTCATCTTCTTCTTAATCTTCTTCTTCTTCTTCATCTCCTTCACTTCCTGGTTTAGGCATTAGTTGCCTCTTCCATCTTCACTAATACATCTAACACCATCTCTTCTGATGTTTTCCGACATCTCTTCTTCCTCTCGGAAATAATGTAAGATTTTATTTGGTAATCTACTTTCTTCCATTCTTTCTCCATTTTTTTTTCCACTGAATCTTCTCGTTTAATATATTTCCTTTTATGGAGTTGATCTGCAGTTCTTCACGGATATCCTCGTTTCATATCTGGTCCATTCTAGTGCATCCATTTACTTTTCTTAAAAATTCATCTCGGCTGCATTAATTTGTCTTTCATGTTTGGTAGTGATAATCCAAGATTCACACCCATTAAAAAAAGACAGGGGCTGTCATTGTTCTATAAATTTATTTTGTTTGTTTATGGGCGTTCTTATTCAATGTTCTGTTTATTGTGCCACAAATAGCCTGAAACTTATGAGTTTTATGTTCAATATCTTTATCATATCCATAGCTGATATCATATCCTAAATATGTGAAGTGTGACACTTGTTCAATAATTTTGTCTCCAATTATTATTTTTGCACGCAGAGTGTTTCTTCCACAAAATGCCATAACGTTTGTTTTACTTACTGAAATTTTAAAATATAATCGCTACATGTTGCATTTAGTTTGTAAGCAGCCAATTGTAACAGATCTTCATCTTGGTGTAGTAAGACTAAATCATCGGCGAAAATTAAGTTATTAACACATGTGTTATTGCTCAGCCTAAGGCTTTGTCTGTTATACTTATCCATTGTTTCATAATGTCCTATATATATATTAAAAAGTGTGGGCGACAGACTACACCCTTATCTAACTCCTGAAAGCATTTAACATGTATCTGCTTGTAGACGTAATGAAATTGTCAATATAGGATATCTACCCACATCATGGAAACAGTGTAAACGTCTGGTTATAAATAAATACGAAATGGAAGTTACTAATTATTGGTACCATCTTGTCTTGTATTGAGGATTATTTCCCCTAGTTATAGAACATAACCTAAGAAATGTTTCTATCATTGACCCTTCCGAACACAATTCAGTCATTTGGCGGGAAAAACACCACGGTTCCGCCAATAGACGGGGTCGGCGGAGTAATATCTTAAGCAAGTTTGTTTACAGTACAACAGGAACTTAGCTCGGATACAGTACAGCAGGTAACGAAGATTGGATGTTGGGACAATCACGGGATGTCAGACAAGATTAATGTAATTCCGAAAATGAATGTGGAATGAATGCTGAAACCAGAAGTAGAAGAAGAGGAAACCCACGGGAATAACGGATAAATGGCATCAGGAGTAGTATGAAGAGAATGGAATTAGGAGAAAAATGCGAAAGTAAGAAAATATAATCGTAATACGAATGAGAAACCAATAGCATTTATCGAACCAGTAGCTGAAAAAAGCTCTCCATACATCCCTAACCAGAACTAATGTTTTGCAATCAACCGCTGTATAATCCACGTCCTTCAAATCATGCTTAATGTTATTCTCCCACCTCATTCTTAGTCTACCAACTGGGAGTTTTTCCTCTGGTTTTCCAATAAAGAAGCTTCCACGCACGTATTTAATTCCCCATTCGTGTCATATGTCCTGCCCATTGCAGTCTTCGAGGCTTAACTGATCTTATTATATCTGGCTTCCTATGAAGATTACGCAGTTCACTGCTATGTTTGCCTTCTCCATTCACCTTTCTGTTCAGCTCTCTTTGGTAAAAGAATTCCTAAGAACTTCCAACAAAATTTTAACTTAATGTTTCTCCCACCACATTCCTGACTTACCTACTGGTCATTTTCTCTGTTTTTCCTATAATGAATTTGTATAAACTGCAATTCATCCTACATGTCCTGCCCAACGCAGTCTACGAAACGTAATTTTCATGTTATATCAGGCTGCCCATAAAGGTAATGCAGCTCACTGTAACATAGTTTTCTAGAATCCCTTCATTGATCATTTCTCCTTTTGGTCCAAAAATCTTCCTAAGAAGTTTATTGTCAAATACCAGTACTCGTAATATTATCTCCTCCCTTAAACTTATAACTTAAAATCAAGGTTTGGCATCCACATAGTATAACTACGATAATAATAGCTATATATATAAGTGGAAAGCAACGGGAAGCTACCACACCTACAATTCCCTAGTAAAGCTGCAAAGCATAGCATGAAAATGCTCTGATTGCAGTGAAAGATCTGCCCTCGGGCAGAATTACTATGGATGAATATATATATTCAGTTTATATTTTTTCAAGAAGTTGAGAGGACGATGTCTCTATAATACGTAATAGCACACACTTCCAGTATTCAGCCTACGTTTAATTCTTTGTGCATCTCATTCCCTTTTCTCAATTGATTCTTAAAAGTATTTGAAATGAGGCACTTTCTTTTTCAAAATTGTCTTCATTTGTCACTAACTATCCATTTCCATTATACAAAATTCATCAACTATCATAACATCGGGGTAACCTAACTCCGCCTACAAGACGCTCCAACCTAAGAAGTGGGTTGTAATTCCGCCAATTCCGGAAAAGAAACCACGAATGTTTAAGACAACCTAGTGGCACTGTTAATAAATTGAAAAATATGACAATAATAATACTAGTTTAATAATTTATTGGGGACTATCGAACCCGTGGGTTCAAGGCCGCGCAGAGATACGCTCTCCAAACATCCCTTACCTGAACTAATGTTATACAATCATCCTCTGACCTCATTCTTGACCTATTAACTAGACGGTTCCCTCTGGTTGCTCTACAAGAACCATCCAAGCCTCTTTCTTTCCCCCACTTGTGCCACATGTCCTGCTAATCGCAATCTATGAGACTTAAAAATCATTTTATTGTATGTGCTTTCCTATAAAGATCATCTCTGTTATAAATTATTCTCCTTTCATCTGTCTGTTCGTCTCTCTTTGATCCAAAAATTTTCCTTAAAAATTTATTCTGAAATACCGATACTACTATTTTTTTTTCCTGCCTTAAAATGAGAGTCCACGTATCGCATCCATGTAATGTAACTGGGAGAATAACAGTTTTATATATTTTCAGTTCAACCTTATTTAGAGAAGTTGGAACGACCTGAGTCCCTGTAATATATAATAGCATACATTTCCTGAATTAACCCTTGTTTAATTTATTTGTGCATCTCATTCCTATTTGTAATTATTGTTCCAAGGTTAATTTTTGAATTGAACCACTTTCTCAAGATTTCACTCATTTGTTATTAACTGTTTATTATACCATTATACAGGGCTATTTCAGAAAGAAGGAACAGACTTCAAACATTTATTTCTTCCAAACTACAAAAAGCAGAAACACAATTACAACGCTCCTGGAAAGAGAAAAGTTTGTTGCTTGTCATGTTGATTGCATTAAAATGGCGACATATCAGAACATTGGACTGGAAGAGGAGAAGAAGATCAACTTCATTACCGGTGGCCTCCCAGGTCACCCGACCTAACCCTGTGTGATTTTTATCTGTGGGGTTACTTAAAGACAGTGTTTTATCCCGCCCCAAAATGCCTGACACTTTTGAAAATCTGCGACATCGATTTGTTGAATCTGTGAATTCGATAACTAGAGGCCAGCTGATTAGTGTGTTGCAATAAATGAGCCACCGTTTTGATATTTGTCATGTAACACATGGTGCTCATATTGGATGCATAAAATACTGAAATTTGAACTTTCTGTTTCCAGGAACGTTGGAATTGTGTTTATATTATTTGTAGTTTGTAAGAAATAAATGTTTGAAGTCTGTTCCTTCTTTCTGAACAGCCCTGTGTAATATATTCCTACGTGTGACCTATATTTAGTTATGTTGATATTATTATTAATAATATAATGATAATAATGAAATTAATAATATAGAAAATAACTTTATTATTAGAAGGTAATTTTTAACACTTCGTCACACACCACTCTTGAAATGTAATTATTTGCTTTATAAAGAAAGTGTACCATTTTATGAAACATGCTGCAACATTCCAAGCAATTTTTTATTTGTGACAAGAGGAGCATAATTCCCAGCCCATCTAATAACTTGATAACGAGTTCTTAGTTATAACATTTTATACGAGCTCTTATTATCGATTTATGCTTCATTAGTCATAACGATTTTTTGAAAAAATGAATTGAAACAGAATCCAGACGGGACATGAGAGTGAATGCTACAGCTATTTCTTCGTAGACGCGAGACCCGGTTTCAGCAAGTTCTGTACACAGGGGAAAATAACGTGTCACAAGAAATACTCTCCTCCTTATAATATTCAACGCAGATAAATTAATATTGATTGAAGTTATATACGTCATTTTTCACAAACATCTCTATGAATTATTGATCATATAGTGTTCTTTTTTTACAAATGCCAGCAGCTTGTCTTTACGACATTTTTCTTATTCTCTCCTGTCATGGTAGATGTAAGATGTTTAAGGTAAATAGTACAACTGTATCCCACTTATATTGACCAATTCGCGTCGAAAAACGAGTTTTAAATGTACCTGTTGTGGCCAAACATTTCTTTACCAAAGAAAAAGTCGATTAGTTTTTTTACATCTACAATATTTCGAATACGCCTTGAAAAGCCGTTCTCTAGTTCAACAGGTCGGTTCTTATTGATTAGTGATTATCATTGGAGTTTCGCAGGTGCAATTCTGGCTTAGGTGAATGGATTTTAAGGGACATATAATTCCTGAATACATCATTCTTGCAAAGGAAATGAGTCATGGATCCCGTATCATAGACTTACAGTTCGTAAAACATCCTAAAACCCCCAAAAAATAAACCTAATATATAAAAATCAATGTTTGTTTATTTCTTTGTTTGTTCGTATTCTATGCACTACTACATCGTTCAACCGATTTTGAAGGGTTTTTTTTTGCACAATGTTCAGGAGATTCCCAGGATGAACGTAGGCTATAAGAGAGGTGTGATATTCAACACCTTCACCCATAAAAATCACCCTTTGTAGAGAAAAACGTGAAATAAAGTTCCTATTTTGACATTTAAATGACTTACGCTGCCTAAACCATAACTTATAAAACAAATTAATGTACGGAGAATTGAACATCTCAAAAAACTGTACAAAAAAGTCCCCGAGAGCATATGTTTATCTTCTAGGGATAACTCACAATAAACATTTTTGTATTTCATTGATGACAAGAACATCGGGATAAGTACATTCCCGGGCAACAGCGCACGGCTGGTGGTAAAAACATGGACATTATTTAAGAGCAGCACCGCACGCCGGTCTAAGCTATAAAGAATAAAATAAAATAGAGAGACCTCTTTGCCTGGATTTGAACTGGACGCAATTCCCAGTTGTACCTATTTGCTTCAGTTTTACTTTTTAGTAAACAATATTAGCTTCTCTTACTTTCCGATTTCATAAAAAATTTTGGATATTTAAATCTAAAGCAAAGGATTAAAAGGGCGCCTGGAGCAAGTTAAGTTTCCCGATGACATGTTGGGTGATTAATAATAATGAAGCACCATGAGGTCCTTAACCTAAACTTACTTTCAAATCCAGACCATGAGCGACCATATGAAAACAATCCTTCTCTGACCGGGAATCCAACCCGAGTCATGATT
>JASPKZ010009310.1:0-221970 GCA_030220185.1 Diploptera punctata | reverse complement strand
TTGGGTCTGTGGGTACGTTCGGGTGTTGTTGGTGCTTTTATGGGTGTGTTGTTTGAGGCATCGCATTCCAGTTTACCCTCTGGTCATTTATCATGATCTTTTGATACCCGACTTTTACAATATTGCCTTTTTCCCCTCTCTTCTTTTACTTTCTTCCGTAGTTGGCTCTGTATTTGTCTTTCCTGGTACGTCATATCATCGTCAATGTAGGTTTCCTGTCAGGCTAGTTTGTGTTTGATCCTCATTATGCTTATTTTGTATTCCATGCAGGCGAGCTCGACCCTGACAAGACCGTGCCCAGGAAATCATTGCGTAGGTATGTTAGTTGGGTGTGTGGTTTTTGAAACTCGACTTTAGCTAGAATATCCTTTACTTTATGGGACAGTTCTTCGATGTTGTCTGGTTCTAGGTCTTTGTTTTTTATTATTATATTGTGTCTTCTTTCTCTCCTTTTTCTTCTCTCCTCCGCTTCTTCTAGAGCCTTTAATTTTCTTTCCATATTTTTAGTCTTCTCTTCTAAGATATTCTCTAAATTGTGTACTCTGTTTTCCAGATTGTTGCACGTTTATTCTAATTTCTTATCCGATCTTTTTACTTCCTCTCTCAGATCAGATATTTCCCGCTTTGTTCTGTTTTAAAGTCTTCATTTTGTTTTCTTAGATCTTTCAGTTCTGTTAAGATATTGCTAAACATAATTTGTATGGTTTGCTTCTCGCAGGTGTCATCCTCGTTGTCGCTTAGTTGGTTAATTTTCCGTTGTGTTGGTTTATTCTTCATTTTATTCCGCGCCATCTTGAGGGTGGGTCTGGTTGGTTTCTTTAGTGGGTTGTGCTTTGGTCCCCTTATCGATGGTCATTTATTGCTCGACTCCCTAGTGGGTGGTTCTTACGTCTTTTGTTATGGCGGAGTTTGGGGAGGGGTAGACTAGTTAATTAATAAGTGTAAAGCACAAAATATGCATTATTAGTATATAGTTTATCTTGCTCCTTTGTCACTCATTTGGGTCAGGGATGATTGTCTGTTCTCGCACCATATGGCGTGGTATCTGTCACACTTTTCCCGCAACACTCGCACTTACACTCGTTCGTCCGTTGGTGATATGTCTTGGTCTTACACACTTTGAAGTGGAAACCGTGCGTCGCTAGTCTTGTCACTGCGTGTCGAAGGTCATACAGGGGTTCCATCCAGTCTTTGTGTACAATCGCGTCCGTGCAAAAGAAGTCATCCCATATCTCTCGGCGCTTCCTTTGCATGTCTTTCAGTAGTTTATCATAGTTGGGGGTGGATTGCAGTAGAAGCTGTTGTCTCAAGTCCTCCGCCAATGGTAACTCTCCTGTCAGTATATACGCTAGGCGTGAGGGTGTGAACTTCGATAGACCCAGAGCTCGTTTCAGGTACGTGCTCGTAATCTTTTCTAGGTCTGCTAGATTCTGGTAACTTAGGTGCGTCCATATATTTTCTAGTCCATAAGTTGCTATCGGGACTATTTTCAGCTGAACGAGTTTCAATTCTGTCTGCAGTGACATCTCCCGGAGGTGCCTTATGTCGCTCATTGCTCTTACTGTAGCGTTCTGTCTGTCTTTAATATGTGCTGTGAACGTTGTCCCTGTCGTCTGTACCCTTATACCAAGGTATTTTAACTGTTTTACTGATGTCAGGTTTTTCCCTTTGTATGTTAGGTGTGCCTCATTACCTCCTTTTCTGAAGGTCATTGTAACTGTCTTTGATTCATTGAGGGTTAGGTCATTTCTTTCTTCCCAGTCCGCTACATCGTTGAAGGCTTTCTGTAAGTCCCCAAAACTTGTGGATGACAGAACCATGTCGTCTGCATAGAGGTAGATATTTACGTTTGTTGGGATTGTTCTTGTGACGTCAGCTGTGGCCAGGGTGAACAATAATGGGCTGAGTGGGTCCCCTTGTAGGACGCCGTTTGTCTGTTGTATTTCTTTGGAGTTGGTGATGTTATCCGATATTTCGATGCAGTTGTTGCTTAGTAGATTTCTGACGAGTTTTAATTCGTGGTTGTTTCTTCCTAGCAAATCTTCTAATTTGTCGATTAAGGTCTGTCTGTTTTCATTGTCGAATGCCTTAGAATAAACCAGGAAGGCGGCATACAATTTTCCACCCGGTCTCATCAGGGCTTCCTCTATATCTCTTTGCAGGCAACCGATCGCCTGTATAGCTGATATTCCCTTCCGGAAGTCGAGCTGTTCTTCTGGTATTTGCGATTCTACTGCCTTTGTGATGCGGTCACATAGTAGTCTGTTGAGTACCTTTAGTACTACTGACTCCAGGGCAATCCCTCTATACGAGTTCGGGTAGCCGCTGTCTCCCTTCCCTTTGTACAGCATTTTTACTGTCGCCTTTCTCCACGATTCTGGTATAGTGCCCTGACGTAGGCAAGCGTTGAATAGAGTCGTAATGCATTTTTTTAATTTTTCGATGGAGTATTTCAGGTGCTCATTGAATATAAGATCGGAGCCGCTTGCCTTGTTATTCTTCGATGCATTTATGGCTGATATCACCTCAATTTCTGTGAAAATTTCTGGGTCTTCTAGGATATCGTTTGCTGGCCTTGGGGTGGGGCGGGTCTCCTTGTTTTGTAGAACTTTCGTTAGGTGAGCTTCCCATGTTTCCATCGATATATTTCTTGGGTATTTAGGCTTTCTAGGTTGGAGTGCCTTGTATGGGTTGGCTTCTGCCTCTTCTATGAGTTTCTTTTCTATTTCCTTTTGAAAACTTTTCTTTGTCGATTTGATTATTTGTTTGTACTTTTTTCTGTTGATGTGATATACTTGTAGGTTTTCGTATGTCGGGGTTTTCCGTGCTGTATGCAGCGTTTCTAGGGCCAGTCTGCGGGCTTTATAACAAGTTTCGTTAAACCATCTCTTCGCCTTTCTTGGTCTGTTTATTAGCGGTTCTGCTGCTTGACTTACTATCCTTCCTATCTGGCGTGTTGCCTCGTCTAAGTTTCCCTCTACGTTTTGCAATTGTATCTCGCTGATGCTTTGTTGGCTTATGAGTTCTGTGTTTATTTTCCTATATACTCTCTGCTGTGGCTTGGTTGGGTTCGTCTTCTTCTTTTGCAATTCACATGTGGTTATAACTTGTAGGTGTTTCTTCAGTGGTTCATCCCTGACTTCTTGAGATTTAATTGTAATATCCTTCAGGTTTGTGAAGACTAGATCAATGGCGCTTGCTCCGTTCGGGCACAGGTAGGTTATCTGATTCCTATCGTTCACGATGGTTAGCTCTTCTTGTTCTAGATATTCCATTACTTGTGTAGTTTTTAGGGATAGCTTGTCTGTCCGGCAATTTTGGTCCCCTGCTAGTATCAGTGACTCTTTCGATGTTGTCTTTGCCAGTGCAGTTGAAATATCTCCTATTATGTCGCTGGCAGTTACGTCCGGTTGGAAATATACACCCATGAGTGTACACAGCCTCGTAGCTACCAATAATATTTGTCTGTCTGATGTAATATTGAGAAAGGCGCCAGCTTCGCCTTCAGCATGCATGTGATATTCCCGTATGGTCTCCCTCTTGCTCCCTGTTTCGCTAGTACATTTACGGTGTAGGCTCCCTTTGCTTCCCATGTTGTCGTCATAATTGTTTCTGTCAGTATGCAGATTTCGAATTGATCAAAAAGTCATCCGATATTATACTAATCGTACTTTTGAGACCTTCTATGTTCCATTGTACGGTTTTAATGCTCACTGATTCAGTACCACTTGCTGATAGTTATGCTCTACTCCGCTAACGTCGCTCGCGTTCTCCTCCCAGGTTGTGTCGCCGTCTGGCGGGTTCCTTCCAAACTTTGTGTGCACGGTGCCTCACGATCCTTGCATCACTTTCGGTGCCTGGAATTCCACTGCAGCTTTCTTTGTTGGTGTTGTTTGACTTCTTTGATATAACCTCACTTAAATTAAGACATTCCTAATTCTCCACATTAAATATATATTCTCCATTATTACCATATGTGGCGAGAACTCCGTCTTCACTTGCATCTGGTAGCTAACTATAAGAAGTAAGCAAATTAAAGATAATATTTTTATTTATAGCAGTGACGCTTTATCGATATAATAATTCATTTTTGACATTGAGCAATTTAAGCTTAATATGACAAGATAAGAAAAATAAATGCCTGTACGGGATTTGAACCCGGACCTCTGGGTTGGTACTCCAGCGTGCTATACATTACACCACAAGGCAAATCCAATACAAACATTTATCTTTCTTATATAGGCTTTCTTATACATGCATCTGTAGTAATTCTTCCCGAGGAGAGGCCTTTCACTACAATCATAGCGTTTTCTTGCTATGCTTACAGTTTTACTAGGGAATACTAGGTGTGGTAACTTCCCGTTGCTTTCCACACCGGTGAAGGATGATGATGATGTTGAAGATGATGATAATGATGATGATGACAATATGATTTCCATATGATTGGGCCTTAACGTTTTCGTGACATTTGTCTTACAGATGACGAAAAACCCTGATTAAACCTCTCCCAGAAAAACTGTCCCGAACGGGGATCGAACCCGGGCCCGCTGCGTGATAAGGCAGCACGCTACCTCGAGACCACAGCGGTGATATATATATATATATATAATATTCCTCATTATTACCAGATGTAGTGAGAACTCGGTCTTTACTATGATCCGGTAGCTAACTATAAATAATAAGCAAATTACAGAGAATATGTTTACTTTATAGCAGTGACGCTTATCGATGTTATAATTAAATATTCTTTAACATTGTGCAATGCAAGCTTAATTTGACATGATAAGAAAAATATATGCGTGGAGGGGATTTGAACCCGGACCTCTGGGTTTGTACCGCAGCGTGCTATCCATTATACCACCGGACAAATTAATACGAACATTATCTTTCTAATATATATACTCCACTATTACTACATGTAGCGAAAACTCGGTTTTCACTACCACCTGGTAGCTAACTACAAAATGTAAGCAAAAAAAGATACAATTTTTAATTTATAGCTCTGACGCTTTATCGATGTTATAATTAATTTTTTTACATTGTCAATGCTAGTTTAATATAACACGATAAGAAAAATAAATGCATTGACGGGATTTGAATGCGGACCTCTGGGTTGGAATACAACCCTGTGCAAATTACACCAAAGGGCATATATATATATATATATATATATATATATATATATATTAGGCCTATATATATTATATTCTCCATTATATGTACCGATTATAATATTATTTACACTTATTATTATTATTATTATTATTATTATTATTATTATTATTATTATTATTATTATTATTATTATTATTATTATTATTATTATTATTATTATTATTACTATTATTATTATTGAGCGATTCCATGAAAATGTCATACCGAGAACAAAATTTTGAAATTGACGCAGGAATATTTTTTTTCGCTGGTTGCTTAGTATGATTGGGAAAAAGAAGCTCTCCCAGATGAATGGAAGCAATCAATTATCGTACCAATTTATAAGAAAGGAGATAAAAACTCATTGCAACAACTACAGGGGCATCTCATTACTTTCAACTTCATACAAAATTCTTACATATATATTAGTAAGCAGACTTACTCCCTACATTGATGACATTCTAGGAGATCATCAATGTGCATTTAGAAGAAACAGGTCTACAACAGATCAGATTTTTAGTATAAGACAGATTTTAGAAAAGAAATGGGAATATAATGGTGCTGTACATCAACTATACATCGACTTCAAAATAGCATATGATTCAATTAAGAGGGAGAAGTTATATAGTATCCTGCTGGAGTTCGGAATTCATAAAAAGTTAGTTAGACTTATACGAATGTGTATAAATGGCACAAAGAGTAGGATGCGTGTAGGCAAACAGTTTTCGGACACTTTTGAAATCCAGAATGGGTTGAAGCAAGCGGATGCACTACCTCCTCTACTATTTAATTTTGCACTAGAGCATGCCATTAAATCTTTAGAGAATGAGGAAGGCTTACAACTCAATGGTATTAATAAGCTGTTAGTTTAAGCTGATGATGTAGTATTATTGGCCGATAGCGAGGAGATAATAAAGGCCAACACGCACACACTATTGAGTAACAGTAAGAAATTAGGACTGGAAGTAAATATCAATAAAACTAAATATATGGTCACACGTAAAATACATTATATAATGAAAATGGACAGCTAATGACAACGAGGGAAATTTTGAGGAAGTGGCTGAATTCAAATACCTAGGAACAATAATCACAAATTGGAATGAGAAGCACAAAGATATAAACATAGGCTCAATTCTGCAAATGCGTGCTATTATGCATTACAGAAACTCTTGATGTCCCAGCTCGTTTCAAAAAACGTTAAACTGAAAATATATAAAACTATTATTCTACCAGTTATATTATATGGGTGCGAAACATGGACTCTTACTTTAAGGGAGGAAAGGAGATTACAAGTATTTGAGAATAAAGTACTTAGGAACATTTTTGGACCAAAGGGAGATGAACAGACAGGTGAATGGAGAAGACTGCTCAACAATGACCTACATGGTCTTTGTAGGAAGCCAGGTATAATAAGAACAGTTAAGTCTCGTAGACTGCGATGGGCAGGACATGTTGCACGTATGGGGAATGAAAGACTTGAATAGAAGCTTCTTGTAGGAAAGCCAGAGGGAAAACGTCCAGTTGGTAGACCAAGCATGAGGTGGGAGAATAACATGAACTATGATTTGAGGGAAGTAGATTATACAGGAAATGATTGGAAAACATTAGCTCAGGATAGGGATGTATGGAGAGCTTATGTCCGCGCGGCCATGAACCTATGGGTTCGATAGTGCCAGTGAGTAAGTAAGTAAGTAAGTAAGTAAGTAAGTAAGTAAGTAAGTAAGTAATATATATCTTTAAGGATGAAATATTTTAATTCTATAAGATAGTGTTCCATAAGTGTATATTTTAATCTAATATTAGTGGTGGAATTTCACATATTCCATACCTGTAAAAGCACGCAAAATTTTACCAATTTGTTGTTTAATGATTTGGTCGTATTAATTAGTTTTATTTTACAAACTCATTTGTTAAACTATGCTTTGTTCTTCCCAAGTCGTAGATGTAATACTATTAATTGCCTTTTAATATTCTATATATCTTACAGTGTCCTACAATTGGTAACTGCAAGCTATGGTCAGTCAGTCAGAGAAATCATAAAAATTACTGTACACAACATAATAATAACGGAATAAAATGCGATCTCATACATCGATGTTTTGTTGTGAGTCATCAGAATTTGGGCTAATTGGAGTTATGATTTTATTGTTATTTAAATGTAGAATTCAATACGCCTGCAATTGTTTACTAACTACTGCTTATTAATGCGATTTATGATAATTTGTATTGAAAGTACATGCACTCTGATAATTAACAAACTTATTAAGAATGTGTATACATTCTGGAGGCTTAAAATTTTCATTTCAGTGGTTCAACCTAGAAATCAAAAATATAAAATCTTACATCAGGTAAACTGTAATAAACTCCACCTCAAGCGCGACAGGCCTAGAAGGCTCTTGGTTTACAAACCGGCTGCTGGCCTCCCGTCCACATGTGTTAATCACAGAGGTAGACGATCAAAGCCAGTGTCGGGGTGACATGTAGTCAGCATGTCGGGTCACCCAGCCGTTATAGTTGTTCTTATCAACCTGGAGTCGTTACTTATTGTAGCTACCCAAATGTCTCATGATCCTGGCTGGGCACCTGTCCCATAATGACCGAAATTGTAAGAGAAAATATCTTCCTCCTTGGGGACTCGAACGAGCGTAATTCCCACAGCTCTGCCCACTCGGCTATGGCGCCGGACAAAATTGTAATCAGTTAATATATATATATATATATATATATATACCGGTACATAAAATTTTAGTAGGTATATTTAACAATAGAGAATAGAGAAGGCACTTTGTTATTAAGTATTTAATAATTTCCTTATTTTTATAATTTGAAATAGTACATGGTAAGCGAGTTAATTTAATCACATTATTGATTTAAAGTAATATTTATTTTACAGCAAAATTAAATTTAAAAATTTTCGTAGAATTGATAAAGTATTTACAACTCTTTATTAATCTGTGTTACTGAAGCTGTTTATCTAGTTTCATAGTATTTTGTTACGTTTGTGTAATATTTGCATCATGAAATTCTAAACACATTTTAGGTATGTCAGTCAGTCACTCATCACGTATTAGGTCATGACTTCGGTATTAATTGCAATATAGGTTTATTTTTTCATTTAAAATGTAACTTGAAATGTGGCTTCCAAACGGTATTTTGGAAATTTCAATTAAGGATCACATTTCAGAGAATGTCCCGCGCCGTAGCCGAGCGGTTAAGGTAGGAAGCCTTGGCGCAGAGCTACGGGACTTGCGCTGGTTCGAGTCTCCATGTGGGAAGAAATTTTCTCATCGTATTTCGGCCAGTATGGGACCGGTGCCCACCCAGCATCGTGAGGAAATTGGGTAGCTACAATAAGTAGCGGCTCCAGGTTGAGGAACCAGCTATAACGGCTGGGGGACTCGACATGCTAACCACATGTCACCCCTACACTGGCTGTTGATCATCTACCTCTGTGATTGACACATGTGGATGTGAAGGGCCAGCAGCCGCCAGGTAAAAGGGCAACCGCTGAAAAGTGGAAAGACGCTCAATCGGAATTTCAGAGAATGATGTAGATGAACATGTTAAGCTTCATGATGAATTGACATTAATGTCAGTCAGTCACACATACTCTGATAGATAATAAACAACATTGTTTTTCGTCAGAAGTTGTATATTTAAGTACAGTCTTAATCAAAAACTTTTCCTCTATCATATCAGATATATAACACCTCTAATTTCAAACAATTGTAATATTTATGCAAGCATTTGCAGCAAAAGTGTATTGTAAATGTAAGTCATTCACATATGGAATTGCTCTATTAATGTTATTATTAATATTATTATTATTAGTATTATTATTATTGTAATTATTTATTCAGGTATCTCAAATTATACATGCGGCAAAGTAATATTTGAACCAAAATTAAAGAAGAATATATTTAATTTGTCCACCGATGTGGTCTCGATGTAGCGTGCTGCCTTGTCACGTAGCGGGCCCGGGTTTGATTCCCGGTCGGTACAGGCTCATGGGTGAGGTTTCTTTCGGGGTTTTTCCTCAACTGTAAGACAAATGTCAGGAGGCTTAGGGCCCAACGGTCCTCGAAAATCGTCTTGCGATCATCATCATCCTAATCATTATCATCATCAATCTTCACCGGTGTAGAATGCAACGGGAAGTTGCCACACCTCAAATTCAGGGAATAAAGTTGCAAAGCATAGCATGAAAATGTTATGTTGCAGTGAAAGACCTGCCCTCGGGCAGAATTACTATGGATGGATATTTATTTTCAGAATACAGTACAAATATATAATTATCTCATTATTATTGGCATTTTTCTCTCAAATTGCTGTCTGAAAACCGAATCAGTTAATTTTGTGAGACGTTTTGCTATATATCAGACTCGAGTGATATTTTGTAATATTTTCCTTTTACGGGGTGAATCATAAATATGGCTATACGTTTGATCGTGTTGTGTGACGAAAATGTTACCATTACAGGAAATATGAAATTACCGTTCGAAAGGCAATTATTCAAGTTATATAAATGGAATAAAGCAAAACAATATGGAACTTGCGTCAGTAGTCAAAATGGTGTTGTATATGCAACAGCATATTACAATGGGCAATAACATATACTAATGATCGTGAGACCGTAAGACGGGAGTTTAACGTAGCATTGCAGCCGTCGACTGTGGGGAAGTGGAAAAAACGACTGCTGGAAACGGGAAGGATTTATTTTGTTTTGTTCTATTGTTGTAATTTGAAGGATTCCCTTTCCAATGATAACATCATATTTGCTTTAATAATAATATTTTCGTCACAAAATGCGATCAAACGTTTAGCCATTTTCTGAATGACTCTGTACATTAATTTTCATATACAATGTTTAAATATTATATTGATTATAATAAAAAATATTAGAGGTAATACTCCATAGTGTGACATGCCCAGAAGGATCTTGGCCTGAAAGCCTGATGCTGGCCTCAAATTTCCTATTGAGTGTCTTTCCACTTTTCAGCGGTTGCCCTTTTACCAGCCGGCTGCTGGCCCTTCACATCCACATGTGTCAATCACAGAGATAGATGATCAACAGCCAGTGTAGGGGTGACATGTGGTTAGCATGTCGAGTCCCCCAGCCGTTATAGCTGGTTCCTCAACCTGGAGCCGCTACTTATTGTAGCTACCCAATTGCCTCACGATGCTGGGTGGGCACCGGTCCCATACTGGCCGAAATACCATGAGAACATTTCTTCCCCATGGAGACTCGAACCAGCGCCAAGGCTTCCTTCCTTAACCGCTCGGCTACGGCTCGGGACGCCTTAAATTTACATGTCTTAATATCATAGGTGACCAACCTGTATAGCGGTGATCGTCGTCAGCATGTCGAGTCTTTGTACCTTAAGAAACCAGCTACCCGATATGATAAGTTATCAGATACATGTTATAGCTAGCCAAATTCTTCATGAATTCGTCAGGAAATATCTTCTGCCATGAGGACTTGAACCAGTGCAAGTCGAGTAGATCTGTACCAATTTATGGAGCTTTAAACCGTTCGGTCTCGCGCGGGGACATTAAATATTAATTAAGCTTTCAAAATGGATTTCTAGTTTAAAATGAAAAAGAAATATAATTATATTTTGCACTTATTTAAGCACATATAATGTTTAAATCGAAGCAATAGTAAGGAAATAGTCCGTCCGTCTATCTATCCCATACATTCGTGGGTAATGCAGGGTTCTCCCCTGTGGAAGTTAATTAACCAAGTCAATTTATTTACGCTTGTAAACCTACAGATGCCAGATGTCGTCCCCTCAATGAAACGCCAAATTGACAACTAAAGTTTTACTTGAATTGGAAAGGCCGGTTAAATTTTGTCCGAAAGCTCTAATTTTGGATTAAGATATTTTACAGGCTAAAAATCTTCTGCCTCTGGACCCACAACGTACAATCTTTCACGATAAGGAAACATTTTGTATTTCAAAAAAACACCTACCCCGGCTGGGTTTCAACTTGCGACCCACTATATCAGAAGGAAGGATTTAATCCGTAGAACACCGAAGCTGATACATAACAGTGTACACAATATTATATAGTGTAAATTTTCCAGCACAATAAGCAAAACATCAATAGAAAAGAATGCACCATGTAAATGTTGTTTGACAATTTTATGACATTTTATACTTGCAGTTTAACACTTTTATGATTGATTATTATTGGGATTCTATGCAACCATATCACATAAATTAAAATAAAATCAGGAAAAATACACAATTTATTGTTACAGTATGTAAATAATTACCTGATAATTATATATATATAATCATCCGGTATCATGGCAGCTGCCGCTGTCTTCCGAAACCAGACGCCATTCCTCTCTGTCCATCCATTGATCTTCTTGCAATCCTCTGATATTCATAGCTGCTCGTACTTCTATCCAAGTTTTCTTCGGTCTTCCTCTCTTCCTCCTTTCCATTTGGATCCATAACAATTTTAGGCAATCTTAGCTCTGGCATTCTTTTGACATAGCCATAACACTGTAATCTTTTCTTTTCTATAATGTCCTTGATGTCCGGCTCTTCTCGCACACCCATAATATAGGTCGCGCAAGGGATTTTGAAGAATGTCCTTGACCGTATATCCAATGGGAGAGCCTATCAAGACTGCTGAGCTGTGAATTCCCTGTCTGCCACGTGTACAAACAAAACCGTTTCTCTACAAAAACATGTACAGTCCATAGAAAATTATAGTGAGACGCGGATGTGTTGATTTTAGATTTTAAACCGTAGACTTTAATTATAATATTTTGAACACTTGCTGCCTGAAGTCTTCAAATTATAGTGCAATGTGAATGTCGTGTCCCCCAGCCATTACAGCTAGTCTTCTCAACCTGGAGCCGCTACTTATTGTAGCTACCCAAATGCCTCACGATGCTGGGTGGGCATCGGTCCATACTGGCAGAAATTCCTTGAGAACATTTCTTCCCCCGTAGAGACTCGAACCAGCGCAAGTCTCGTAGCCCTGTGCCATGGCATCTTGCCTTAATCACATGGCTACGGCGCGGGGAAGAATATAAATTGCTTAAATTAAAGTGGCATTTAGTGGTTATTTAAAACATTAAAAGTGTGATATAAACCAACTACAATGTGTGTGTGTGTTTGTATATATATATATATATATATATATATGTGTATATACAGCGAATATACTTCCTCCACGTATAAAGATGCCCTAACTCACTGGCACTATCGAACCAGTAGGTTCATGGCCGCGCGGACATAAGCTCCCCATACATCCCTATCTCGAGCTAATGTTTTCCAATCATTCCCCGTATAATCTACTTCCCTCAAATCATAGTTAATGTTATTCTCCCACCTCATTATTGGTCTACCAACTGGGTGTTTTCCTCTTGTTTTCCTACAAGAAGCTTCCATGCACGTCTTTCATTCCCCATTCGTGCCACATGTTCTGCCCATCGCAGTCTACGATAAAGATACTACTATATTATTTAATTTTTGTAGTGGGATTTTAAAACTGTTTAGCAGTGACTGTATTTGATATTCGCTAGCGATGGAGTTAGCAATGACCTGTGGTCATACTTCCTATTGGCTGAGACCTACATCTGGTTAGTACAGGACTCGCATCTAAGCTCTCATTACAAATTTCATACGTCAGGAATCATTGCTAGGGTTATAATTATTTCCCTTATTTCTGTATTTCGTATTCTATCCATTCTATATTTTCCAGCAGATCTTCTTAAAACATCAATTTCTGTACTTGAAATCATTTTCATTTTTCTGGTAGTAATTTGCCAAACATCAGCACCATATGTTAAAATGCTCTGAATTACGGTTTGATATATATATAATTTTCTATATTATGTAATATTCTTGCTCCACCAAACAGAGTTCAAAGCATTTATTGCTTGTTTCGTTTGTGCGATTCTATTTTTAATTTCCACTGCGTTGTCACCTGAATGGTCTAATTTTGTTCTTAAATAAGTGCATTCAATACTAAGTTTTAGTTCTTCTCCATTATTGAAATTTATATTTTCCATTTCTTCTCCTATACACAGATATTTAGGTTTCTCTACATTTATATAATATCCCCATTTTTCATATTTTTCCTTTAGTTTTTTGCCATGTATTCTATGTCATCGTGGTCTTGTGCTATTAATACCTGGTCGTCTGCAAAATTGAGTGAATATACATGAGTATTTTGGATTGGTATGCCCATTTGTTGACTTTTTCCTCCAGCCTCTTAGTGCTCTTTCGAGAATAATTTTAAATGGAGTTAGAGATAAGCTGCAACCCTGCCTTAAACCTTTTGTTATAGTACACTTTTGTGATATGATTTCCATCTTTTATTTTCGAAATTGATATTTTATGTAATGATTTTGTAGCTTCTATTAATATTTTGGTAATGTTAGAACTGTTTAAAGTTTCCCATAACATGTTTTGAGGAATACTAGCATATACTTTAGTTAAATCGATATATATTAATATGAGAATTGCCATAAAATTAATTGGAGCTCAACATAACCTAAAACAACGTAATTTTCAATATAAAATATGTAACAGTGATTGCTCAGGCAGTGCAGACAACTTATCACAAAAACCCGCCCAAACATCTAACGTTAACTAGCCCATTTTCTTCATTCTGAATTGGTCACTAATGTAGGTAGACTCCTAGGATAGAATCCCCTTATGTGTGAGTAAACATATTGGCAATTGGCTCTAGTGTGAACGTGTATTTCACATAAGCTAACATGACGGTAGCATCATTTGTTTCCTACGTCATATTCACAGATGACGCAGTGGCATGGAATAGCCATAACCATTTTATGCTTTTTAAGGCATATTTAATTTTGTGAATTATATCCTACCGCACTACTTATTATGATCTTGGAATGCAACTAAATACTAGCTTTGTGTTCTAATTTTTCTCAAAATGGTTCGCGATAACGCAAACTCTCATCCTAGGCCCTACATTGAATGCAGAATATTCTTGTAGCCAGTATATTTTTACATTTTTAAATGTATTAGGGATGATATGTTCGTAAATCTAATTACTTATTTTGATTACTAGGATTAAAAAAAAATAGCAGTATGCATGAAAAAATTTTTCATTTACAGTTATATATTCTAATTGTTACTATCAAACTATCTATCTACAATGGCATAGCCTACTATTTAGCCATAGCCTCGCTTTTTTAATGAGTACTAGACCAAGTTAATTTTTAGTTTCCTTATTTGCTCGTAGATATCATGGATGGCATGCGGTCAACACAACGACACAATGTGAAGCCTAGGAGACAACTAAGGTATTACTAGGACATCGAGGTCGGCAAATTTAGAGTCCAAACCTAATTGTTCAGGCTTAAGGATTTTTACGAGCTTGAAAATCGTCACAATCGGGACCCAAGGCTGAAAGTCCCGCCCAAAGCATTTGCTCTTTGGATTTTTCCGTTGCAAAAAACCCGGGCCGGGTTTGAACCCGCGAATCTCGGAACCAGAGGCAAAGAGCATAACCACTAGTCCACCGAGGCCGAGAGGTATTACTAAAAACTGTATTATAAATAAAATAAGTATGTAAACAATAATTAATCTCATTGAAATATATTAGACCAATATATAATATAATACATTATGATTTTCCAATAGGATATATATTGCTTGCATTGCTCTATGTAAAAAATTTAATTATAACATATATTTATGTGTGTATATACTTACTCTATGCCTATTCATTCAGTAGTTAACATAAGTCAGATATCAAAGTCAAAATCCAAAAGCTTGCTCAAGCGTGTGTTAGTTCCTTTATCTCAAAGCTTCCACGATTGTATTTTATAAGTCAGTAAACATTACGTAATGGCAGAATTTAGTAAAGAAAGTTGAATTCCTCTTTGCCTCTATGGGCCCGGGCAAAGATGTCACAAATTTGAACAATGTATGCTTTCCAATCAAAATAGTGATCAACAATATAATCCTGCGTGGGTGCAAAAAGGTAGTAGAACGAGATTAAAATAATAAGACTGCACAAAATGGTTTGGCAGAGCGTGGTTAATAGAGCACAAGTTGCTATCTTAATATGACATAAGAAAAATAAATGCCTGTACGGGATTCGAACCCGGAACTCTGGGTCGGAACCACAGCGTGTTATCCATTACACATACTGTAGCGACTTGGTATTACCAACCAAGTGCTGCTTAATCATTTTGTACGTAGAGAGAGAGAGAGAGAGAGTACGAATACGAATACGTTACTGCTACCTTCCGGGATCGCTGGGTTATGATACTGCTGTACTTAGTAAAGGGTTCCAAACATTCAACGAAGTTATTTACAACAAAACAGCCTGCCTCGGGCCCATAGAAGGCGGCTAACCATTCATCTTTCTTTTTCCACTTGAACATGCATATGAATATAACACTGATTATAATTTGCATGGACTGAACTAATTTCGTTATGGGATAGAGAACAATGGCTATTCTTTAAATAAGAACAAGGGGCGTAGCATAAAATATTGGTTTTTAATACAAAATAAGTGTGGATTATTATAAAAAAATAAAGTAATATAAATAACAGAACTATATCTTGGAACAATCAATCTAACCCCAATAATAAACAAAACATAATAAGATAACGACATACCATTCTAACAATCACACTCATACGTCTCTAAGCAGAATCGGAAATCCTTCTTCCATGCTGACTTAGATTAAATTAAATCCAACCATTCTTCGGTTTACAATCCACATGCTTATCTTCTGCATTACCATGCTAACTTCACCCTTTGCATGGTACACCAGAGTAGGATTCCAACACTGAATCCACTCGTAAAGAACCCAAACGCCACTTGTTAGGCCGATCGACTGACTGCTCAAGTCCACTGAGATTGCCGAGCATATATCAGGTTCGCCAGGAGAAGGGATGTGCGCTACCAAGATGCGCAATGGAAAGGGTAAAGAAGGAAGGGGTAACCACACGGAACACAGGAAACATTGGCAGGCTTCACAAATGTTCGTAAGCGGGAAGGAGCACGAAGATGATAACTGAACCGCAAAAGGCACTTTCGGTTCAATAGCTCCCGCTACACCCTCCGGGTAAAAAGAAAAAGTCCATAGACTTCCAAATAAAGTCCAGAGAAGCAATCCCACGTTGGGAGGGGAACATAAGCACTATTGGATTCCAGCGGTAACTTCAAAGCAAATCTTCCATCGTCCCCAATATCACGATCACCACACCTGCTTTCATGTAGACTATTCCAGCGCTGAAAAATAGACTCCAAATTTGCTTCAGCCGCCATAGCACAACATTGCGGCGTTCCAGGTGAAGACTCGGGTGACGATAATCATCGGATTGCCGGATCGCAATCCCGTTCCACCGCTTTCCAGGAATCCATAGTTCCAAAGCCACTATGTCGGTCAGCTGGGCACTCGGGGGTCGGCCGGATCCTCCAAGCGCTCGACTGCCGAACACTCCAGGCATATAGACTGTAGAACTGCCAATGTTTAAGGAAAGGTAAGCATACAAACTGAAACAAAGAACAGGCGAAAACAGGAAAGCAGAACCATAGATATGCTTAATTTAACATGTGTCGTAATACAAAGTATAGCTTTGACATTCCACTTTTTTCATTCAAAAAAAAAAACAAACTTGGAATTACTCGTAGCGTTACACAATTTGACATGGCCACTGACGTTTTTTAACTCCAGAGTTACTGGTGTTAGCAAGCGTTTTACAACATAGGGTTCAGACCATTTGAACATAAGTTTTCCGATGCGTTGTTCATCAGTAATACATTCTACTATCCCAAACGAAAATATATACATATATAAACAAACTACGTAAACTAAGATTGACATTCTCTGGACAAATGCCCATACCGCTGACATTTCCAACCCTGTAGATTCTTTTTTTTGAATACCCAGAAGGACGATTCGTCGAAGTATTAGATTTACTTAAATTGTCGGTTTTACTTCTTTCACTAAAGTCCCTCTGTTTTTCAGCAATTTCGAAATCCGCCACTTTTCTGGCTAAGAGACACATTTCGGCTACATTCTGAGGTCTTGTAGCAAAAATCAAATGCTGTCTAGTAGCCGGGGACATATTTTGCAGAATAAGATCAATTAACTTCTCTTCCGAAAATGAAGGATTCAACACAAGTGAAGCTCCTTGCACATTGGAGATAAACTCCAACAAAGATTCCTTAGGCAGTTGGAATCGACGTGACACAAATTTAATCCAAAAGTCTTCCAACAATCTAGGAGGCAACAATGAACACTTCACATGTTCTAAACTTTCCATCCAAGAGAATCTCGACTTAACAACTTCACTCCAGATTTTCAATAAGATTCCTCCGACGCAACTCAAAATTGAGTTCACAAAATACTCATCGGGAACCAATTTCAATTCGAAAATCGAGTTAATTTTGATGAGGAAGACCACTAGCGATTCCTTATCTTCACCATCACAGGGATCTACCTTTCCAATCAACTCGGAAAATCCGCTGATTATTCTGCTCCATAAAAGAAGAAAGGTTGGAGACAGTTCCACTAGATAAATCTTTAATAGAACTAAGTCTACGATCACTCATGCTCTTGTGTTGTTCTGCCAAATAATCTTCTTGGGTTGCACCATCTACAATGAACTTACGCTTTATTAATATTTGTTCAGGCTGGGAGAGAGAATTCATGTAATTTTTAAGCCGCTGACGTAATGTGTTTACATCACCTTCAACCTCTATACCTACCAGGCCTAATTCACAAACGAGCTTATCTCTGGATATTACATCCACCCAGCTAGGCATGTTTATAAAGTATGATAGACACAAGATGTAAACAACAATAAGCGAACGTAGTATTACTTGCATAAATCAGTCTCTGTTTTGGAACGAAGAAAGATGAATCAATGTTTACGTAATATACAACAAACACGTAAACCAGTACTTAATAACTTCAACATAAGTACAGCAATATCTTTCAATATGAAAAATACAAAGTAAACACTTTGTTACCATTTGGGCGCAATTAAACCCAAAAAACCAACCCTTAACCACGCTCTGCTACCATTTTGTAGCGACTTGGTATTACCAACCAAGTGCTGCTTAATCATTTTGTACGTAGAGAGAGAGAGAGAGAGTACGAATACGAATACGTTACTGCTACCTTCCGGGATCGCTGGGTTATGATACTGCTGTACTTAGTAAAGGGTTCCAAACATTCAACGAAGTTATTTACAACAAAACAGCCTGCCTCGGGCCCATAGAAGGCGGCTAACCATTCATCTTTCTTTTTCCACTTGAACATGCATATGAATATAACACTGATTATAATTTGCATGGACTGAACTAATTTCGTTATGGGATAGAGAACAATGGCTATTCTTTAAATAAGAACAAGGGGCGTAACATAAAATATTGGTTTTTAATACAAAATAAGTGTGGATTATTATAAAAAAATAAAGTAATATAAATAACAGAACTATATCTTGGAACAATCAATCTAACCCCAATGGTAAACAAAACATAATAAGATAACGACATACCATTCTAACAATCACACTCATACCGTCTCTAAGCAGAATCGGAAATCCTTCTTCCATGCTGACTTAGATTAAATTAAATCCAACCATTCTTCGGTTTACAATCCACATGCTTATCTTCTGCATTACCATGCTAACTTCGCCCTTTGCATGGTACACCAGAGTAGGATTCCAACACTGAATCCACTCGTAAAGAACCCAAACGCCACTTGTTAGGCCGATCGACTGACTGCTCAAGTCCACTGAGATTGCCGAGCATATATCAGGTTTCGCCAGGAGAAGGGATGTGCGCTACCAAGATGCGCAATGGAAAGGGTAAAGAAGGAAGGGGTAACCACACGGAACACAGGAAACGTTGGCATGCTTCACAAATGTTCGTAAGCGGGAAGGAGCACGAAGATGATAACTGAACCGCAAAAGGCACTTTCGGTTCAATACCATATATATATATATAATACATATACGTAATATATATATATAAGAAAAATAAATGTTTGAATTGGATTCGCCTGGTGGTGTAATGGATATCACACTGAGGTACAGACTCAGAGATCCGGGTTCGAATCCCGTCCAGGTATTTATTTTTCTTATCATAATATATTAAGCTTGCATTGCTCAATGTTAAATATTTAATTATAACATCGATAAAGCGTCACTGCTATAAAGTAAAAATATTCCCTTTAATTTGCTTTCTTGTTATAGTCAGCTACTAGATGGCAGTGAAGACCGAGTTCTCGCGACATCTAATAATAATGGGGAATATAATACATATATAAGAAAAATAAATTTTTGAATTGGATTCGCCTGGTGGTGTAGTGGATATCACACTGAGGTACAGACTCAGAGATCCGGGTTCGAATCCCGTCCAGGCATTTATTTTTCTTATCATACCATATATATATATATATATATATATTATTTACTCTTCAATTTTAGGGCAACATTAACGTCATTTTAAATTAGGGATACGTTTTCACAATACCACCACCTGGCGACCAACACTGTATAAAAATGCCCTAGTAATATTTTGACTTGAGTCTGTCGTCATCCAATATTCTACGATTCTTGAATATTCTATTATAACGATTATTGCTCTTAATCGTTATAAAATAATATTCAAGAATCGTAGAATATTGGATGACGACACACGCAAGTCAAAATATTACTAGGGAATTTTTAAACAGTGTTGGTCGCAAGGTGGTGGTATTGTGAAAATGTATCCCTAATTTAAAATGAAGTCAACGTTGCCCAAAAATTGAAGAATAAATAATGACACACTGTTCACTTACGGTTACTTTTATTCGAATCAAATATCACATGAAGTATTCTAAACAAGAGTTTTGTTGTTCTCGCACAGTTCGATTTAAATGAAAATGGACAGTTAATGTCAAAGTAGGGAAACTCTGAAGAAGTGTCTGAATTCAGATACTAGAAGCAATAATTACTAACAGGACTTTGGAGCAGAAATGTATTAAACATGGGCTCAATTTATGAAACGCATGCATTACCGGCACCCTTGTAGTCTCAACGTCTCTCAAGTCTGAAAAACATTACACCGAAAATGTATAAATGTATTTTTTTGCAGTTATAGAATAAGGATCCGAAACGTACTTCTTCGTTTAAGGTAGAAGAAAAGATTTCAAGAAGACCTATTTGAGAATAAAATTCTTAGGAAAATTTGTGGACCGAAGGGAGAGGAACTGATTGGTGAATGGAGAAGAGAACATCAAAATAAGCAGCATTATCATTATAAGAAACCAAATGTAATAAGATCAGTTAAGTCTCATAGACTGCATAGGGCAGGACATGTGGAATGAAAGAGGAGCATGGAAACGTCAGGTAGGAAAACCAGAGGGCAAACACCCAGTTGGTAGACCAAATAATGAAGTGGGAGAATAATGTTAATAATTATTTGAGGGAAGTATATTTTACTTACTTACTTACTTACTTACTTACTCACTGGCATTATCGAAACCGTAGGTTCATGGCCGAGCGGTCATAAGCTCTCCATACATCCCTATCCGGAGGTACAGTTTTCCAATCATTCCCTGTATTACCTACCTTCCTCAAATCATAGCCAATGTTATTCTCTCACCTCATTCTTGGTCTATCAACTGGGCGTTTTCCCTCTGGCTTTCCTATAAGAAGCTTCCATGCAAGT
Source organism: Diploptera punctata (assembly GCA_030220185.1). NCBI lineage: Eukaryota > Metazoa > Arthropoda > Insecta > Blattodea > Blaberidae > Diploptera > Diploptera punctata. Next base: position 201,132 of record JASPKZ010009310.1, on the reverse strand, counting down.
CTTTCATTCCCCATACGTGCAACATGTCCTGCCCATTGCAGTCTAAGAGACTTAACTGTTCTTATTATATCTGGCTTCCTAGAAAGCGCATGTAGTTCATTGTTATGTAGTCTTCTCCATTCACTTGTCTGTTTATCTCTCTTTGGTCCAAAATTTTTCCTGAGTACTTTATTCTCGAATACTTGTAATCTCCTTTCCTCCCTGGGAAGTATATTTTACAGTAGATTATTGAAACATAGCGATGTATGGAGAGCTTATGTCCGTGTGGCCAACAAACCTACGGTTTCGATAGTATCAGTGAGTTGGTCACTTCTGTAAATCTACTCGTACTATACTACCGTCGTTCCTCTCAAAACAAAATTTTCCTCTTGTGGCGTAATGACGCAACTGTCATCTAGCTGGAAATAATGGTACTACAACCATGTGTGTGTGGCGTCTCTCTCTCTCTCTCTCTCTCCTCTCTCTCTTCTTCTCCTCTCTCTCTCTCTCGCTCTCTCCTCTCTCTCTCTCCTTACTCTCTCCTTTTTATAGTGGAAGCATAACACATTTCTGAATTCTGCATTTAATTCACTAAGAATTTTTTTTTACGGTACAATATATTATAGTATATATTTTACAGTCTTAATTATATTCATTATCAAAACGAAATATTGTCAGAATTTGGAATTAAAAATGTTGCTCTTATCAAAAGGGCAGTGGCCTAAATTAAATAGAAGGTATTGTTATATAAATTTCAGTAATTGTATGTAATCCAAAGTAAATTTTACATAGTTAAATTTGTGAAATATTGTTTCAATGCATCAGTGTAAAATTATTTTAAATTTTGGTTCACTATGTGTTATTTGTACGTACAATACGTATAGTTTACAAATATTTTATATCATTCTCTTTGATTAAAGAACTAACAAAAATATATTTAGGGTTTTTTAATGCGTGACTGTTTCAAGCAAGATTTTTTATTATTTTTCGAATGCTAGAAATTTCATGAGATAAAAATGCTCTGAATGAAAGAAGATTCCTTTTTATTTTAGCCACAAAACCCACAGAAGTTTCATACGCAGGGTAAAAAAAAAGAGATAAAAAGGCGAGATGTCATAGCATTGTTAATAGGAAGCGTGGCGTTGGCTTTATGTAATGGTGGAAGTATTATCTTTCATCGGATTGAGTGGCCATATTTATTACAGTACCGTGTGTAAGGGATGTAATTAATGTTCGCTCGCGTATAGACATGTTATTTATGTCGTCTATTCGTCACAAGTGCCAGTATTAACCATTACTCCACGGTAATTGGAAATAGCGCATCTTTTCTTTCCCTATCTATCATACGTTATGATACCTAAAATAAATTAATTCTCGTTAACAACACTCTCTATAAAATATTGTTGTGGCAATTTAGTGTTAAGATTTTCTTACAAAAATATTAATGTATGTATGATATAATAATAATAATAATAATAATAATAATAATAATAATAATAATAACATTAATAATATCTGTATTATTAATAATATAATATCGCTGTTGTCTCTCGGTACTATCGTTGCCTCGTATGGTGCGGGCCCGATTTCGATCCCCAGTCGGGACATATTTTCTGGGTGAGATATTTCCTAAACGTTTCTGCACTTGTAAGATAAAGTCGTGAAACCTCAAACGCTCTCCGAACATCACCTAGCCATCTTAGCTATCCTATCAATACCATAATAACTTTCTTTCCCAGTATGATTGAACGAATTAAATAATGGTATGCCTTATCTTATATGTTTTTGTGACATCTAGCAGTTACCCTGGCATTAAGCTGATCACGTATCCAGTGAATCCCACCTGGTTAATTTGTGAAGGGGAAAAACAAGTATGTATGTGATCCAAAGTTAACAATCCTCCCCTAACAGGTCAAGGGCTCTGAAGTCCAAGTGGTCTGGGGCATGTAAAATTACTTACAAAGGATATGTTGAACTACAGTAAATTGAAAGAGAGAGAGAGAGAGAGAGAGAGAGAGAGAGAGAGAGAGAGAGAGGGAGAGAGAGAGAGAGAGAGAGAGAAAGAAAAAATGGGAGAGAGAATTGAACTGTCTGAGGAATAATTTGAAACTGCTACCTGCTTCGTTTGCCTGGAGTTGGGGGAAGGATTTGTCACTTGAAGAACATATCCTCGCGTCAAGTGCATTCAAGCAGTGGTCTTATAACTATCATCAGTGACAGACAGTATGTCAGTTCATTGGTATTATTTTCAGTATTGCGAAATATAATATTTGTGTTTCCTTTGCATTTTACGTTTAACAATTTCTTCTTCTTCTCCTTATTATTATTATTATTATTATTATTATTATTATTACAGTATCCATTGTTGTGCTGGAGTCGTCCTCTTATTTTGTTTTCGATGTTAAAAACTGTAGTTCCGAAATGTTTAAAAACATACATATTTACTTACATACTCCTGGCACTATTGAACCCGTAGGTTCATGGCCGCGCGGACACAAGCTATCCGTACTTCCCTATCCGGAGCTAATGCTTTCCAATCATTCCCTGTATAATCTACTTCCCTCAAATCATAGTTAATGTTATTCTCCCACCTCATTCTTGGTCTACCAAATGGGCGTTTTCCCTCTGACTTTCCTACATGAAGCTTCCATGCAAGCGTTTCATTCATTCCCCATACGTGCAATATGCCCTGCCCATCTCAGTCAACGAGACTTAACTGTTCTTATTATATTTGGTTTCCTATAAAGACCATGTAGTTTGTAGTTATGTAGTCTTCTCCATTCACCTGTCTGTTCATCTCTCCTTGGTCCAAACATTTTCCTAAGTACTTTATTCTCAAATACTTGTAATCTCCTTTCCTCCCTTAAAGTAAAAGTCCATGTTTCGCACCCATATAATATAACTGGTAGAATAATAGTTTTATATATTTTCAGTTTAACGTTTTTTTAAAGAAGTTGGGACATCAAGAGTCTCTGCAATGCATAATAACGCGCATTTGCAGAATTGAGCCTATGTTTAATTTCTTTGTGCATCTCATTCCTATTTGTGATTATTGTTCCTAGGTATTTGAATTCAGCCACTTCCTCAAAATTTCCCTCATTTGTCATTAGCTGTCCATTTCCATCATATAATGAATTTCTACGTGTAAGGCGCGACATTCACTCAGCCTCCTCCCTAAATGAGCAGATGAATAATTAATAATCAGGTGAGAGAAAATAAATTTATAAATAATTAATTCATTAAATAATTGAATAAATCATTATTTATATTTAAACAAATCAGAAAAATAAGTAGAATATAATTATAAAATTATTATTCTAAATTAAATTATTCCTTGAAAGGAATATGATGAAATAAGAACGTTCAGTTATGAGTCAGATAAGGAAAAAACTTGACTGTAACGCACCCTACTGTATTTTGATGGGATCGAGACATTCGTTCAACAAGATAAAAATCTAAAGAATTCTTTTTTCAGTACAGAGGATTCGATGCAGTTTATTCAGCCGGTTAGACTGACAGTGCTTAAGCCGTGTACGCTGGACAGCTGAATTCAATAGGACATATATTACTGGGAATTTTGGAAACCCAGTAAACGGGCATTTTACAGAGGATGATTCAAAAAATTAAAGGCGAACGAAGCCACCAGAACATTCTAGAAGCAAATATTAGAGGCCAAGCTTTTTTACAAAATTAGTCGGGATTCCGGAGCTGATTGTATAAACTTATGTCCCAATTGTATCCAATCTCAAAAGTAGGAGTGTCCTAAAACATTTGGTGACGTCACAGAGAACCAAAGGTTCCAGAACCCTACCACCCAAAATTATTAAACAACTGCACTAATGGGTATACGTATTTTATCATAAGGTGGGCGTTATCATATGGTCGCAGATTATATTGAGTGGGAGTAAGACTTAACCTTATAACTAGAGACTAAAACTCTTTTCTCGTGGTGCCACTGGCACAAGTAGTTCACTTAACATATTCATCGTGACATAAAGTACTAATGCAAGCACATATCCTCGTAGTCTATCGACAAAATTAACACTGTAGTCACCTTGCTAAATGAACTTAGAAATAAAATATAACAATATAGGCGCGGTGAAATTAAGAATTCAACCGTCTAATTAAGCATACTAAACATAAAGTGGAATCATATGAGACTCGCCGAACGTACGTACTATCATTTTTTTATCGTGTGTTCAACAAAAAAAAAGTGATATTGCATCTTCAACTTGTCTTCTCTCAACGAGATATAATCGTGTCCGCACAATCCTTGTGTATCTCGGGACCAAGAAAATCCCTTCCTACCGCAAATTACTGAGCTACCCGAGGTCCTTGAAAATAAGAGGAATCCTTTCGAAATCCTGATGCCCAATAACTCCCGTCTACATCCTATATATACAAACCTTCCATATAACCTTCCATTAAGCCATCATTTTTGTTCCAAATAATATTTAGTTTTATCGGTATTTACTTACAGTCCTAATTTCTTAGTGTTCATCAATAGTGTGTGCGTGTTGTCATTTAGTATCTCCTCGCCATCGGGCAATAATACTACATCATCAGCATAAACTAACAGCTTATTAATGCCATTGCGTTGTAAGCTTTCCTTGTTCTCTGAAGAATTAATAGCATGTTCTAGTACGGAATTAAATAGTATAGGAGATAGTGCATCTCCTTGCTTCAACGCATTCTGGATTTCAAAACTGTCTGAAAACGGTTTGCCTACACGCACCCTACTCTTTGTGCCATTTAGACACATTCGTGTAAGTCTAACTAACTTTTAGGAATTCCGAACTCCAGCAGGATACTATATAACTTCTCCCTCTTAATTGAATCATATGGTTTTTTGAAGTCTACATATAGTTGATGTACAGTACCATTATATTCCCATTTCTTTTCTAAAATCTATCTTATAATAAACATCTGATCTGTTGTAGACCTGTTTCTTCTAAATGCACATTGATCATCTCCTCGAATGTCATCAATTATAGGGAGTAAGTCTGCTTACTAAAATATTTGTAAGAATTTTGTAAGTAGTTGAAAGTAATGAGATGCCCCTGTAGATGTTGCAATCAGTTTTATCTCCTTTCTTATAAATTGGTACGATAATTGATTTATCCATTCATCTGGAAGAGCTTCTGTTTCCCAAATCATTCTAAGCAACCAGCGTATCTTGTCCATCAATATTTCTTCCCCTGATTTTATCAGTTCTGCTGGGATCTCATCTGAACCTGGTGCTTTATACATGTTCAATTTTTCAATCACCATGTCAACCTCTAATGCATTGGTTCTGCCACTAGTATTTCTTCTGTCTGTATATTAACCTCCTCAATATCCTGTTCTGTATGTACATTTAATAGCTGATTAAAGTAACTTTTCCATCTATTTAATATACTCCTGGAATCTGCAATCATATCCCCAATTTCATTCCGAATTATATTTGTTCTAGCCAGAAACCCTTTCTTCTCTATACTAATTCCCTGAAATAATTCTCTAATTTTCTTATTTTTTGCGGTCATTTCAAGATCATTAATCTTCTCTCTCAAATAGTCCTTCTTTTTCTCTTTAGTAACTTGGCGTTTTTCCGTCTAATACTACCCAATTGCGCTAAATTTATCTCATTTGGCTCGTGTAACCATTTAATTTTTCTAGCTTTCTTTTCATTACAATGTCGGCACATTCCTCATCAAACCATTTCTTGTTTTGCCTCTTTTTTAAACAACCAATGCTTTCTGATGCTGACAATTTAATAGTATCTCTTATAGCCCCCATTCTTTATTTACATATCAGTCTCTTCTTCGTATGACACATTGTCATCTGCAGATACCAGTACTTAAAATCTATTAGCTATTTTGATTTGGTGTTCTTGCCGCATTTCATCATTTCTCAAGTTTTTAAATTCATATTTTACAGATTCATCTTTAGCGTATGTTCATCTCATAAGCAATAGCCGTTGTCTGATTTTCACTCTGACCTTATGATGATCCGAATTGCAGTCTGTCACTCTAACTGATCTAACTTCGATGATGCCACTGTGCCAGCGTTCATTCATTAATACATGATCTAACCGATTCCGTGTTTCCCCATCTGGGGATGTCCAGGTGTATTTATGAATATCCTTATGCTGAAATTTTGTGCTCTTAACAATGACATTCTTCGATGTTGAACATGTGACTAATCTAACCCCGTTGTCGTTACTATCTTCGTGAAGAATGAATTTACCTATTGTTGGTTTGAATATATCTTCCCGCTCCACTTTTGCATTAAAATCTCCTAAGATAATTTTCATATGATATCGTGAAAGGCTATCAAATAAGCATTCTAATTTTTCATAGAACTCATCCTCGATTTTGTCATCTGTATCTTCTGTGGGAGCATTTTCATTTAGGATTTTAAAATGTTGTTGATTAACCTTTAGAAGTTTGTATGATATCCTATCACTAACAAACTTAATATCTCGGATAGCGGATAGTATCCTCCTTCTGACTAAAAGACCCGTTCCAAATGCAGGTCTTTCTGCACCCCCGTAGTATAATGCAAAGCTTCCTGATTCCTGACTACCTTCTCCTGGCCACCTAACTTCCTGTAAAGCGAATATATCCAAGGACGATTTATCGAATTCTCGCGTTAATATCTCTAGCGCACCGCTATTGTATAAATTCCCAACATTCCATTTTCCTAGGAACATGTCCCTGTGTTTGAGCCTTTGGCATGTGTTCCCAGAAGTGGTCGCCGCCCGGAGAACCGAATAGGGGACTATTTGATCTCCGGAAAATTTTACCCCAGTTGAACCCATGTCCGCATTTCTTGACGGTAGTATTTTTACGGTGAAAGATCGTCTCTCTTTCGACCAAGGTACTTTTTTCGTCTGGGTTATCACCTTCGACAAGTCCAGCATGGGTAACACTATTGGCGGCAATGCTACCGCCGGCATAGCTCTCAGGATCATTTAAACACGAAAGCCACTCCACCACGACAAGGTAATGATACCATTAATAATTATCAATTTGCCATACTTATTAATATTTGTTTTGGTTGTTGCTATTGACTAACGGAGTAGGAAAGAAGGGAAAGCTTTGCAGTCTGACCGAAGAGAAATTATAATAAATGTCCACAGGTTTTTCACCGACGAATTTGATGCCTTGAGAGATGTAAAATCTACAATATCAGTTGCGGATCATGAAAAGAACTACAACTGCGGCTGAAATAACTCTTGCAAGGGTATACCAAATTTTAAAACAAAAGAAAGATGCAGAAAGCACGGGAACCATAATTAGGACCTCTGGCAAAAATGCCTATCATCTCACGAAGTAAAAGTAAAATAGATTAGTTTGCAGCAGCTTCTATTAAGAGAACAATTTGTTTTTTTTATATAAAACAAGTTTCGTATCTACTTTACCGACAACACAAAGCTCTAAGAGAGGCTAAATTACTTGAGGGCAGTATATGGGTTGTTCGACAGGTATTGAAAATTCTAAATTTTCGTTATGCTAAAAACATTCAGGGGTAAAACCAGATATTGTAGCCAAGAGATTTTATATCTTACGGAAAATTGGGAATTATGAGAAAATGGCCGACTATAATATATGTTGTTGTTTTCAAATGCTGGGCCTTGGCACCGAAGCCATTAGCGTTCTTGCTCTCCAATATTTCTCTATTGTGGATCCAACAGGTAATACTTCACAGGTTTGTAGGTGTTCTTCATTCATTTCTTCGTCTTTATTGCATAGAGGACAATTTGGATTCGTGTAGATTCCTATTTTATATAAATGTTTGGCTAAATAGTCATGTTCTGTAAGCAGTCTAAATGTTGCTACTGTAGTTTTACGTGGAAATTCTGGAATAATATCTGGCTTCTTTACTAAATATTCCATTTTTTGTCTTTGGCTTTATTACATAGGTCTTGGTTTTGTTTGATTTTATATTTGTTTTTAACTATTCTTTTTATGGATGTGAAAGGTAAGCTTTTAGTAGTATTCTGAATTAAATTGGAGCCTTTTTTGGCAAGAAAATCAGCAGTGTCATTTCCAGCAATTCCACAATGTGCAGGTATCCATTGCAATTGAATTCTTTTCTGTAGTTTTTGGAGTTGTTGAATCATTTTGTAGCACTCTTTAATTTGTATTGACTTCATTTTGTGTGAATTTATTGCATATATTGCTGCCTTAGAATCAGAGAGTATGACCGCATTTTGAAATTTATTTATTCTGTATAGTAATTGTTGGAGTGAAATATGAATAGCCGTTACTTCTGCATCAAAATTTGTTGTGTGGTATCCTGCTGGTTGATAAAATGAAAATAATGCACATGTAATTCCTGATCCTGAGTTGTTATCAATAGTAGATCCATCTGTGTAGACATGTAACCATTCTTCTGGTGGATATCTCTTATTCACAACTTCTAATGCTAGAGCTTTTAGTACAAGTGTGGGAGTTTCAGATTTTGTAACTGGTTCTTCTAGATTTAGCTGAATGTTAATTGGTTCAAAAGTAAGAGGGTTATCTCTGATCAAAATATTTTCTTTAGATTTAGGAAGATTCAAATCTGTTTTTATTTCCATTACTTTGGACAAGAAACTTGTTTGTGTTTTCAACTTGCTTGGTTGTAACTGCCTTTTTTCCCATTTTGTTGTTGTTAATCGTAACATTTTCTCATGTTGTGTTATTGCCTGTTCCTCTAAAGTTAGACATATTGGAGGGTTCTGAGTTAGTGCTTGCATTGCTGCGATTGGAGTTGATTTTGCTGCGCCAGTTATAAGCCGTAAAGCCTGATTTTGGCATACTTCTAGGCGATTCAGGTTCGAGTTATTTGCTGTGATTATTACCTCCCCATTGTATAGTAGTATTGGCTTGATGAATGTTTTGTATGTGGTGTTCAGAGTCTGGCGATTACTGCCCCACTTTGCTCCGGCTAATCTTTTTAAGATTGAGAATCTTTTCGTTGCTTTGTTTACTACTGCTTCAATGTGTTTTCTCCATGATAATTTTGAATCAAAAATTGTTCCTAGATATTTTGTTTCATTTGTTTGTCTCAGATTTGTTTTCTTGAACTGTAGATTTAGTTTTGGAATTTTTTTCTTCAAGCTAAATATTTGAAACGTTGTTTTGTCTGTATTAATGGCCATTAAATTGTTGTGGGTCCACTTTTCTAGTAGGTTAAGAGCCTTTTCCATAGATGATTTAGATTTTTCTATTTGTGAGGAAGATGTCCACATAATCATGTCATCTGCAAAAAGAGCTGTCTTTATTTCTGTGTTTGATATAGCTGGTGGCAGATCGTTGATGTAGATGTTGAACAGGGTTGTACTTAGTACTGCACCTTGAGGGAGGCCCATTTTTATTTGTCGGAATTTGGAAGTACTGTCATTGTATTTTGTAGCACAGAAACGTTGTGAAAGGAACTGGGTGATCCAGTTTAACATATTGTTTTGAATGCCTAGTTTTGTGAGTTTTTCAAGTAATTTATATCTCCATACCGAGTCATATGCTTTTTCAAAATCAATGAAAACTGTTAGCGTATCTTGATGTTTGTTGAAAGATTCTTTGGCATCTTGAGAAAGTTGAATTGTATTTTCTTTTGTAGATAGATGTTGCCTGAATCCAGTTTGTGCTGTTGTTAGTATGTTTTTACTTTCTAAGAACCAATTTAGTCTCGCTGAAATCATACGTTCTGCTGTTTTTGCAATGACACTTGTTAAAGAGATTGGTCTGTAATTATTTATATCATCAGCTGTCTTGTATTTTTTTAAAATAGGAATAATTATTGCTTTTTTCCACTCTGTGGGTACAGTAGAGGTCCATGATAGGTTAAATAATTTCAGTAGTGTATTCCTTCCCTTTTGGCCAAGATGTTTCAAAAATTCAACATGTATTTTATCTGGACCAGGAGATTTGTTGTCTTGTAACTCGTGTATTGCAGAATTTAGTTCCCATATGGTAAATTCTTTGCCGAATATATCATTCTTTTGTTCTTGATGCTTCTTAAAAGTCTTGAGATCTTTTTTAATTTGCCTTTGCTTCTTTTTAGCTTTAGGAGGGAGTTTGTGTTGAGAGCTGTAGTGTTTATTAAAAGCTTCAGCAATAGAGTTGTTGGAAGTAAGTGTTTTCCCATTAAATTTGAGTGGTTCTTTCTTTGTATCTCTCTGACTTGTGATTTTACTTATATATCTATATACTTTTTTTGAGTCTTTTCTGTAATCAGCTTTTTCAATAAATTCACTGAATGCATTTTTCTTTGCTGCATAGATTTCTTTTTTAAACTTTGCTGCCTTTCTTCGCCATTCTTGTGTATCTATTTGGTTGTTGGACAATTCTGCTTTTCTTCTTGCTGTGTCCCTTTCTTCTTTTAACTTGGATAAGTCTGCGTTCCAAAAGGGTTTGTAGTGTTTAGTTTTTCCTCTTGGGATCCAATTTTTTGCTGCTTCAAGAATTATGTTTGAGATGGTATTATTAAGTTTATCTGTAGATACTTCGTACTGAATTAGGTTTAATTTATGTTCAGTTTCTTCTGTAAATTTTTCCCAATTAGCTTTTCTAAAATTCCAAGAGTATTTTGTTTTTTTTTTTACTGTTATTTTGTTTGTCCTGATGTATTATAGATGCAACAACTGCTCTATGTTCCGATCCTAGATCTTCAATGATTTCACGTGTAGTCTTATCTTTCAGGTCAGATGAAACTAACAGGAGATCTGGATTTGTACACTGGCCATTATAATGTATGTATGTAGGACAGTCATCATTCTTATAGATAAGTTCTAAAGTGTTTGAATTTAATAAATCTTCAATAGTTTTGCCACTAGGATTGTAGTCTTTGTATCCCCATTTAGGTGAATGGCCATTAAAATCACCAATCAGAATTGTTTTTGGATAAATATTAATTATATCTAGACAGGGGTTGTTATTAGGTGGATTGTATATTCCATATATGTTTGTAATGTGAATTTCCTTTCCAGATTTCAATTTGGATGATTTCTACTTTGTCTTCTTGTTGCATTTCCTTTATAACTTTAGATTTTGATAAAATATTTGTTCTGACGCCTGCAAGAATTCCACTAGCTACTTGCCGTGCTTTGGGGAGGATATGTATGTTGAATCCAGGAAATTTAAAATATTTTAGTTGGTCTCTTGATACATTAGCTTCTTGTATGATAAATACATCTATTCCATTTTCCTCTATGATTGTTTGTAATTCGGTTTTTTTACTCTGTGTAAGTCCTCCTGCGTTCCATTGGAGAATTTTAAAGATGTTCTCTATATGACGTCCTGCAGATGTCCCCATCCGGAGATCCGTAAAGGGGACTGTTTTACCTCCGGAAAATTTGTCTGAAGGATTTGCCATTGTTCAGCATAAATGTAACCGTTTTTTAAGAGGGCACCAATTTTTTATTTGTAATGGTGGTTACATCACCCACTCACATAAACCCCCAGTATGACTGGATTGAATATGATCCAAGGAACATAGTGCTATATGATATAAAATTTTAAAAAAGTTAGATTTAGAAAATATGAAATGGATACAATCGCGGAGTTATAAGTTCATATTCTAATTCGTCTCCTGTAGTATCACTGCAACTTCAACGCAATTGAATTAATTTGGGCCCAAGTAAATATGATGTCGCAAAACACAACATTCAAATCCAGTGACATAAAACGTTTATTTGAAAATATATTTGTCGAAAGTGACACCAGAAAATTTGAAGATGGCGTGTGAATATGTATAATAGGAGGAACAGTTTTATTGGGAAAAAGACGGTTTAATGGACGAAGTCGTCGATAGATTTGTTATCGACCTACAATAAACGGCTAGCGAAAATAAAGGATGTGAAGAGACCGCCGCTGATCCTCTTCTGGACATGGAAGATATTATACCAATACCATCGAACCCGTAAAGCAGCCCCTTTGTGAAAGAGAAGATGAGTACCAGTTACTGTGTCTGTTTCTTTCTAAAATTCTGTCTTAGGTTATTCCTTTTAGACTATATATATTTATTTTACCTGGTAGAGTTGAGGACTTAACATTTTGTCTCCAACCAACCTGGTTATATACAATTCACAAAATAATAGTCTTGTAACTATGTTACAATATAATGAATAATTACATAATGACTAGGTTCTACTAGGTTATGTATATTAATACAAATTAAAGAATGGAAGGTAAAATGAAGGTCATAGATTATTGAAAATGAAAATAAAACTACTAGTGACATACATTATAATAAATGTAATAGTTTTAGCACAAGAATTATTATGCCAACAAATAATTATAGCTCGTGACTTAAAAGTGTTAAGTGAGGAACATCACTGTTATATATTTATATTTAATACACTAGCTAATACCTGGCATTCGCTGCTACGTGTACATAAATGAAAAGTAATGTGCTTTTATGTTTAGTTGAATAAGTAGAAGGAAAAATAATTATAAATTTATATTTGTAGATACCCCGTGCTGATTACCCGGCGTTGCCCGGGAATCTACTTATCCCGATCTTCTTGACATCAATGAGTTGAAACACGAAAATTAATGTGTTTTATGTTTAGTTAAAGAAGTATGAGGAAACATTTATATCGTCATTATTTTTACATGCTCCGTGCTGTTTACCCGGCGTTGTACGGGAATCTACTCATCCCGATCTTCTTGGTATAAATGAGCTGAAAGGCGAAAATGAATGTACTTCTTATGATTAGTTGAATAAGTAGATTGAAAATAATTATAAATGTGTATCGTAATTATTTTAAGATTCCCCGTTCCGATTACCCGGTGTTGCCCGGGAATCTACATATCTCGATCTTCTTTGCATAAATGACCTAAAAGACAATATTCGTTATTGTGAGTTATCCGTAAAAGATTTCCCGTCATGTGCTCCTATGCTTGCACAGGAATATATGTACTTGTCTCGATTTTTGTGGCATCAATGAAAGACAAATATGGTTATTGTGAGTTATCCGTAAGAGATAAACATATGCTGTTGCGGACGTTGTTGTAGAGCTTTTTGAAATACTCAATTCTGTGTACATTAATTGTGTGTACTGTATTTGTTATCGTTTAGGCAGCGTAAACCATTTAAGCGTCCAAAGAGTTACTTTTTTCACGTTTTCCACCACAAAGGGCGATTTTTAAGGGTGAAGGATTAGAGTATCAGATCTTTCTTAAAGCCTATGTTCATCCAGGGAATCTCCTGAACATTTTGCAAAAATCCCCATCACAATCGGATCAACGGTATGGCCGCGCATAAAGTACGAACAAACAAACAAACCAACAAACAAGCTAACAAACAAACAAGCATTCATTTTTATATATGATATCCATCCACACTAATTCTGCCGAAGACAGGTCCTTCACTGCGATCATAGCATTTTCGTTCTATGCTTGCAGCTTTACTAGGGAATTGTAGGTGTGGTAGCTTCCCGTTGCTTTCCACACCGTTGAAGGGTGATGATAATGATTAGGATGATGACCATATTATTTCGGGGACCGTTTGGCCCTTAACGTTTTCCAGATATTTGTCTAACAGGTAAGGTAAAACTCGGATAAAAACCTCACCCAGAAAAACTGCCCGACCGGGAATCGAACCGGGGCCCGCTGCGTGACAAGGCATCACGCTGCCTCGAGATCACAGCGGTGGACGTATATAATATATATGTGAAGAAATGTATAGTTCCTCAGGCTTAAATGGGTCCTTGTCTCTCTTCAATTACTGTTCTCATATCCCGAAAAGTAAATGACATAGGTTGATGGTCATCTACCTACTGCAGTCAGTATGTAATATCCGGTGGTCATTATTTCTTGTTTTCTCAACCTGTAGCCGCAACTCATCAGAGTTACTAAATTCCTCACAATGCTGAGTGGGCTTCAGTGTAAATCTGTGGCCTAAATTTAATGGGAAAGTTGCCGTAATTCTGAGCCGAGACATGTGTTTGCGCTCGACCAAGGTACAGAATATTACTTTAGGTATTTATTAATTTATTTGTCATACACCGTAAGTGGGCCGAAATTTTGGTAACCCCATTAAAAACTCACAGATATGAGAACTCATTTTAAAAACATAATTTTACACTAAAATGTGCAATAAATAACATCAGTTTGATAAAATATGCAAACCAAAGTACAAATTTTCTATTTTACGATTAGGCCAACTTGAAATGCATGTGTTTATAAAATTCTCCAAACTCATTCGTTGTTCTTATTTTTAAACTTGTCAGATAATATTTTTTAAAAATTAAATTCAATGGTATGACTGGCGAAGGTATTTGGTCTACCAGCGGCTGCCGTACTCGCAATCGTATGTGTTAATCACAAAGGTGGACAATCATCCAGCCAATATGTGGATGACATTTGGTGATCATGTGAGTCCCTAGCCCTTATATCTGTTTTCCTGAACCTAGAAGCGCAATTTACTGTAGTCACCCAAATTCCATCACGCATTAAAATGCCCGCCAACAGCGCGGGATTTGAATTACCTGTTACTCTATGTTAAACATTTGTATGCTCATTTATCCCCTCCATGATATCTTTATCTTGTCGTGGTGGAGTGGCTTCCATACTTAAATGACCCCGAGAACTATGCCTGCGGTAGCATTGTTATTGAAACAGACATACAGGTAGAAAGCGATTAACCAATCAAAAAAGTTCTTGTTCAAAAGAGTAATTTTCTTTCACTGTAAAAATACAATCGTCAAGACATGAGGACTTGGGTTCCACTTGGGTATGGAGAGCTAATGTCCACGCCGCCATGTACCTATGAGTTCGATAATGCCAATTATTATAATGTAATGCAATTTCATACAATAAAGCAGCTCATATTGTATTTAAATTGTTAATCTATCGAACTCACTGGTATTATTATTGAACCCGGAGGTTCATGCCCGAGCGGATATTAACTCCCCATACATACCTATCTTGAACTAGTGTATTCGAATCAACTCTCAATAATCTCTCTCAAATCAATGTTAATATTTTCCACCTTATTATTGGCATACCTACCGGCAGATTCCCCTCTGTCTTCCCTACAACAGTGTTCCATACCCCTATATATTTCCTCATTTATCATATCTTGTCCAATGGAGTTTAGAATTTAAATTGACAATTACTGTTAAAATTGATGAATGTAAAGTAAGTTTTTTTCATATTAATTATTATTGTTTTTTTATAAAAGATATGGCGGAATATAATTTCTGAAGAAATTCTCATGTTCAAACTTTTTTACTCTAAACCACAATAATTTGGTTCATTTTTTAAAAAACCATACAAAAACTCCATGAAGCGAATAAATTGATTTAATTTGATAAAATTATCCTAAATTTTAGAGATAGATATATTTTTTAAAAGAGTGAAATTAAAGTTAGAAATTCTAAAAAAAATGTAGACTGCTTTATGCAGAAATTTGTTTAACACAGTACCACGATATACTACTGTATTTTATTAATAATATAGGAACACTAAACACATCGTATTTTTAATATTAAAACACTTTTTATTAATATTTCCTGCATTTTCTGCAAAATTCAGTTAATAAGAATTACGCCTGCTTAAAAACTGGATTATATATATATATATATATATATATATATATACAGAGAGAGAGAGACAGAGAGAGAGAGAGAGAGAGAGAGAGACAGAGACAGACAGACAGAGACAGAGAAAAATAGCGGTAACTTAACTACATGTTTAAAATTTCATCAAGCCCAATAAATGCATTAATCACATGTACGTGCACAATACGCTGGATAATAATTAGAATATTATTTATTTAGGAGATTTTTAGAAAGACAAAAAAAATACCCTGTCTGAAAATTTCCAAACTTTATCATATATTCATAAACATAAACTCTCAGTGTAGCAATTTAGTATTCATACGTGCTAGGATATTATATATTAACTCTGTGTCCTATAAGGTACATTCGTTTAATTTATCTAATATTTTATAAAATAATGTTAATGTTATCAACAGAAATTACTTAAATTCGTGTCAAATTAAACTACAATCAATAGATGATAATGAATTGTTATGCGTGGGGCACGCCGTAGCGTAGTGGTTAAAGCACTGAGCTACAAGCCGGAAGGTCAGGGTTCAAGTCCCGGTGGGGTCAGGATTTTTAAACTGACCCAAACCTCTGGCGGCACTATGGCCCTGGGATCGACTCAGCCTCTAACGGAAATGAGTACCAGACGCTTGTTCTGGGCTGACAACCCGGCTGACATCAAGTGCCGATTGTCTAGAAATAGTGGGACCCTTAACCTTCTACTACCCCAAGGGCCTCCTGAGGCCTGTAGTGGGTTTACTTAAAACTTATACATAGTTTGTTTCCACTACAGTCTGACGCGCTTATATAAGTTGGCATAATAAATTGAGTTCTTTTCAAATATAAGGGTTAATACATTAAATATATATCCGTAGAGTAGTATAATTGATCCATAACTTTGACATATTGAGGAATTCGATTAGTTTTCATAGTTCCTGCATGAAGGACGTTTATATTTAGCTACTTGGTTTACAATAAATTATCTCCAAAATGGTAGTTTTTGCTACATAGTAATGACATGTATCATTATGTTTAATAAAACACTGCTGGTCTCAAAAGGGACAGACAGTTTTTAAAGTGAAGCGACATTTTAAACATTGTTTTTATTGCTTCTTGTGTGATGTTAGTTTTGGTGGAGATATATAGTTTTCACACTTATCGATTCAATTATTTTGTTGAAATTGGTAAGCGTGTTAAAGGTTAAATTGAAAACATTTAAACTACAAATAACGTTGGTATAGTGGATAGATGGGGTTAAAACATCCCAAAATATGTGTTCACCTTCACATAGATCTTGAGGTTTTTCTAGTGCGTGTATCCCAGCCGCAAAACCCGATAGCAGTCGTATATCTCTGCTACAAGCTCCTGGGACATAAATATCAAAGCCAAGGTCTAAACCGATGTTACATCTAGAATCCGGATAACATCGGTACCCAACAGACTGGAATAAAATAACATAGGTCAATTTATCACAGTTTCGCGAGCATGTGAAAATCTAACTTTATATAAGTTACGTACAATAGTGAACTCATATTGTAACTTTATATATATATATATATATATATATATATGTTCAAATCCGAAACATTCATTCAAATTTACCCACTTTAGAGGTCGGTTTGAATAGGGGTAAAGTAGACCGTAATTATAATTTCTTAATTACTCATTCGCACTATCGAACCCGTAGGTTCATGGCCGCGAGGACATAAGCTCTCCTTACATAACTATCCAGAGCTAAATCTTTCCAATCACTCCCTGAGTAATCTACGTCCCTCAAATCATAGTTAATGTTATTCTCGCATCTTATCCTTGGCCTACCAACTGGGTGTTTTTCCTCTAGCTCCTACAAGAAGCTACCATGCACGTATATTCACCTGTCTGTTCATCTCTCTTTGGTCCAAAAATTTTCCTAAGTACATTATTCTCAAAAAATCGTAATCTCCTAGAGTCTATGTTTCGCACCCATATAATATAACTGGTAGAAATATAGTTTTATATATTTTCAGTTTAACGTTTTTTGAAAGAAGTTGGGACATCAAAATTCTCTGCAATGCATAATAGCAGGCATTTCCAGAATTTAGCCAATATTTAATTTATTTGTGCATCTCATTCCTATTTGCGATTATTGTTCCAAGGTATTTCAATTCAACCACTTCCTCAAAATTCTCCTCGTTTGTCATTAGCTGTCCACTTCCATAATATAATATATTTCTACGTGTGACCATATATTTAGTTTTATTGATATTTACTTCCAGTACTAATTTTGTAGTGTTATTCAATAGTGTTTGCCTGTTGTCCTTTAGTATATCCTCACTATCGGCCAGTAGTACTACATCATCAGCATAAACTAACAGCGTATTAATATTATTGAGTTGTAGGCCTTCCTCATCCTCTAAAGATTTGATGGCATGCTCTAGTACAAAATTAAATAGTAGAGGAGATAGTACATCACATTGCTTCAACCCATTCTGAAATTCAAAAGTGTCCGAAGACTGTTTGAATACAAGCACCCTACTCTTTGTGCCATTTAGACACATTCTTATACGTCTAACTAACTTTTTAGGAATTCCGAACTCCAGCAGGAAACTACATATCTTTTCCCTCTCAATTGAATCGTATGATTTTGTGAAGTCTATGCATAGTTGATGTACAATACCATTATATTCCCATTTCGTTTCTAAAATCTGTTTTATACTAACAATCTGATCTATTTTAGACATGTTTCTTCTAAATCCACATTGAATCTCCTAGAATGTCATCAATATAGGAAGTAAGACTGCTCATAAATATATTTGTTAGATTTTTGTACGAAGTTGGAAGTATTTGTTGCAATCAGTTTTATCTCTTTCCTTTTAAATTGGTACTATAATCGATTCTTACCATTATCTGGAAGAACGTATTTTTCCTAAATCATACTAAGGAACCGGCATATCGCGTCTATCAATTTTTCTCCCCTGCATTTCCCATTTCTGCTGGGATCTCATCTAAACCTGATGCCTTATACATTTTCAATTTTTCTATCGTCATTTCGCCCTCTAATGTACTTGGTTCTGTGACTAGCATTTCTCCGATTGAGGGTCTTTCCACTTTTCAGCGGTTGCCCTTTTACCAGCCGGCTGCTGACTCTTCACATCCACATGTGTCAATCACAGAGCTAGATGATAAACAGCCAGTGTAGGGGTGACATGTGGTTAGCATGTCGAGTCCCCCAGCCGTTATAGCTGGTTCCTCAACCTGGAGCAGCTACTTATTGTAGCTACCCAATTGCCTCACGATGCTGGGTGGGCACCGGTCCCATACTGGCCGAAATACCATGAGAAAATTTCTTCCCCCATGGAGACTCGAACCAGCGCAAGTCCCGTAGCTCTGCGCCAAGGCTACCTACCTTAACCGCTCGGCTACGGCGCGGGACGACTAGCATTTCTGCTGTGTGTAAATTATCGTCCTCAATGTCCTGTTCTGAATGTACATTTAATAGTTGATTAAAGTAAGTTTTCCATCTATTTAATAAAATCCCGGACTCTGCAATCATATCCCCATTTTCATTCAGAATTATGTTTGTTCTAGCCTGGAACGCTTCCTTCTCTATCCTAATTCCCTGATATAATTCTCTAATGTTCCTATTGTTTGCATACATTTCGAGATCATTAATCTCCTCTCTCAAATATTCTTTCTTTTTACTCTATAGTAATCTGGTGGGTTCCCGTCTAATACTACCCAAGTGCTCTAAATTTACCTCATTTGGTTCGTGTAACCATTTCACGTTTGCTAGCTTTATTTTATTTACGATGACCGCACATTCCTCATCAAACCATTTCTTGTTTTGCCTCTTTTTTAAATAACCAATGCTTCCTGATGCTGACAATATAATAGTATCTCATATAGCCTCCCATTCTTTATTTATATCAGTTTCTTCTTCTTCGTTTGACACATTGTTATCTGTAGGTTCCGGTACTTAAAATCTATTTGCTATTTTGATTTGGTATTCTTGCCGCATTTAATCTTTTTTCAAGTTTTTTAATTCATTTTTTTCAGAATCATCTTTAGCATGTGATCCTCTCATAAGCGATATCCGTTGTCTGATTTTCACTCTGACTAGATGATGATCCGAATTGCAGTCTGTCCCTCTAACTGATCTAACATCGATAATGCTGTGCCAGCGTTTGTCCACTAATACATGAACTATCTGGATGCGAGTTCCTCCATCTGGAAACGTCCAGGTGTATTTATGAATATCCTTATGCTAAAATGTTGTGCTCTTAACAATGAGATTGTTTGATGTGGCAAAGGTGACTAATCTAACCCCATTGTCGTTACCATCTTCATGAAGACAGAATTTGCCTATTGTTGTTTTGAATATATTTTCCCACCCCACTTTTGCATTAAAATCTCCTTAGACAGTTTTCATATGCTATCGTGAAAGGCTATCAAATAAGCATTCTAATTTTTCATAGAACTCATCCTCGATCTTGTCATCTTTATCTTCTTGTGGGTGCATGTTCATTTAGGATTATAAAATCTTGTCGTTTAGCCTTTAGAATTATGTATGGTATCCTATCACTGACATAACTTAATATCTCGGATAGCGGACAGGTTCCTCTTTCTGACTAAAAAACCCGTTCCAAATTCAGATATTTCTGCACCCCCGTAGTATAATGCGAAGCTTCCTGATTCCTGGCTACCTTCTTCAGGACATCTAACTTCCTGTAAAGCGACTATATCCAAGGGGGATGTATCTAATTCCCAGACAGTAGTTACAGAAAATAATATCTTCATAATCATGTTCGTCATAAGCTATAAGATAAATGTCATGACCGTTTAAAACCCAACTGTCCTTGAATATCTTCAGGCCAGAGGAATCATCATTATCATATACGCCACTTCTAGTATGGATGTGAGTGTGAATTGTATGTTTCGTCTTCATGTTGTGTTGTCTCGGAGGAAGATCTGTCATTAAGTTGTTCCTTCTTTCTGGAAGGTCCTCCATACCCTTGTGGGGAGTAAGTATGTGTGTGATCCATAGTTAGATCCGTCTCCCGAAAGGTCGGGCCACTATAAGTATCAGGTGGCATGTGGCACATGGAAGTAATGGAAATTTATTTTTCTAATTCTAATTAGGCCACCTATTTTTATTAGATTGTTTGCTTTAATTAAAATTATATTTTAAGCATTAAAATATTTAACGAATGTGACTTATTATATGTATTTAAAACCATTTTCAGTCTTAATTATTTGTGTAATAATTTATGAGATCACATCTTTAAACATACGTGCGTACTAATCTTATAAACCACTCCTGATAGGACTTATAATAATAATAATAATAATAATAATAAGAATAATAATAATAATAATAATAATAATAATAATAATAATAATAATAATACTTTATTTATTCTGGCAGAGTTAAGGCCATAAGGCCCTCTCTTCCACTCAACCAGCACAAATACAAATAAATATTCGACAAATATAGATATACACTATACTAATTATAAACAGTTAAAGATACAATAAATGTAGCAATGTAAATGTCATGTACAAACAACATTTTATAGGGTAATAACAATAATGATACGATAATAATAATAATAATAATAATAATAATAATAATAATAATAATATAAATAATGATACATATATACGGGAAACACCATACGGGATATATATATATATATATATATATAGTATTACACTGGATAATAATAAAGTCGAGTTTAGAGCAAATATAAATTTAGATTTCTTTTAAAAGATGCCAATGTCCGGCAGCCCCTTATTTCTTGTGGTAGGGAATTCCACTTGAGAGAAGTGGAGATGGTATATGACATGGAGTGATGAGATGTCCTATGTTGCGGTATATTAAGTAGGAGACTATGTTGTGATCTTGTGTTTAGGTTATGGTTTGAGGATAGATACTGGAAACGGGATGATAAATAATTGGGAATCGAGGTATGTAGGATCTTAAATAGGAGAATCAGACAGTGCGATTTTCTTCTCTCTTTTAGATGTAGCCATGACAATTCGTGGAATAATGGAGAAATGTGATCGTATTTTCGAACATTAAATATGAATCTGATACACATATTATGGTCACCCTGCAGTTTGTCCGACAATCCCTCACTTATGTCAGTTAGTAGAACGTCACAGTAGTCAAAATGCGGCATCACTAAAGTTTGGATTAAAATTCTTTTAAGAGTTGTAGGAAAAGTAAATGTTTAAGTCGCTTTAGGGAATGCATTATGGAGAAGATCCTTTTAGATGTTTGTTTTACTTGCTCATGCCATTTTAAATTAGAATCTGCGTAAAATCCCAAGTTTTTAACGACGTCGGTATAAGGAATTTGTTCATTAACTAATATGACAGCAGGCATATTGCCATTGTTTATGAGGTGTAATAGCCTTGGATGTCCGATAATTATTGCTTGCGTTTTGTTTACATTTAGTTTCAGCCCATATTGTCTGGACCATAAAGATATATGCCTGAGGTCAGTGTTTACTTTGTCAATATATTCATTAAATTCGTCAGGCCTAAATTGTGTGTAAATCTGTAGGTCGTCGGCGTAAAGATGATGCTTGCAGTTTTGTAGTTTCTTGGTCACGTCATTAATATAAATCGAGAAGCGAAGAGGAGCGAGGACACCGCCTTGGGGTACCCCTTTCCTCAACAAGCGCCAGGAAGAAATGCGATTATTAACAGAAACTGATTGCTGACGATTAGTGAGGTAAGATGGAAACCAATGAAGGCAGTTTTCCGACTATGAAATTTTCAGAATACTTACTTACTTACTCACTGGCACTATCGAACTCGTAGGTTCATGGCCGCGCGGACATAAGCTCTCCATACATCCCTATCCTGAGCTAATGATTTCCAATCATTGCCTGTATAATCTACTTCCCTCAAACCATAATTAATGTTGTTCTCCCACCTCATTCTTGGTCTACCAACTGGGCGTTTTCCTTCTGGCTTTCCTACAAGAAGTTTCCATGCACGTCTTTCATTCCCCATATGCGCAACATGTCCTGCCCATCGCAGTCTACGAGACTTAACTGTTCTTAATATCTGACTTCCTATAAAGATCATGTAGTTCATTGTTAGATAGTCTTCTCCATTCACCTGTCTGTTCATCTCTCTTTGGTCCAAAAATGTTCCTCCGATTGAGGGTCTTTCCACTTTTCAGCGGTTGCCCTTTTACCAGCCGGCTGCTGGCCCTTCACATCCACATGTGTCAATCACAGCAAAAATGTTCCTAAGAACTTTATTCTCAAATACTCGTAATCTCCTTTCCTCCCTTAAACTAAGAGTCCATGTTCGCACCCATATAATATAACTGGTAGAATAATAGTTTTATATATTTTCAGCTTAACGTTTTTTGAAAGGAGTTGGGACATCAAAAGTCTCTGCAATGCATAATAGCATGCATTTCCAGAATTGAGCCTATGTTTTTCAGGATAGTTCGTTCACTATATGATGAAGCTTGTGTAGGAGATTCTGTAAAAATAGTCCTTAATAAAACATATTTTAATAATTAATTTATATGGAAAATAATATACAATTTTCCATAGTAAGATTCCAATAATATATTTCCTATAGTGCATGGTATTTAAGTATGTGACTAACATTTATAAATCTCACTAGCTATTTTCTTTCTTGCAATGTCCAAAAGATAGTCTCACTACAAGGTATAATACAGTGTTGATATTAATATTCATTCAGCCGGAAGTACCGTAAATCGGATAAAAGTCCCACAGGGCAGTGCAATGAGACCTCTTCTGTTCTCAGTCTACATCAACGACTTATCAACTGTGATCTCATGTCTGTATTTAACAGGTCTTCATGTTTCGATCTAAATTTGAATCCTAATTAGTCACACGTTATTCTAATGGAACAAGAAATACTACTCACAACCTTTGACATATCTACACGTTCAAACATGACTATACATTTTCATATTATAATTATCACTTATTCGTTTACAGTATTAGATACTTTATTATATGTAGAAGCAAACAAGAGTGAATCTCATATGTAAACAGTCTTTGTCCATCTCACATTATCTTAGACTTTTAAATTACTTTATCTCACATTCACTAAAACAAATCCCTTTGTAGAATCGTGTGTTTCCACACTCCGATTCTTGTGACGTTATGTATAATGACCTAAACTATGGCTTGTTGCAGAGAGTTCAGCGTGTTAATAATGCTTGCGTTCGATAAATTTAAATATCAGCCGTTATACTAATATTGCAGAACACTTCAATAATATATCTTGGCTCCATCTTGGTGACAGACATAATTGCACTCTCTTTCACTTCTTTTTAAGTTATTGAATTTCTACACACCAAGTTGCCTAGAGTCCAGATTTGAGAAGTTATCTTCTTACCATAATATTGACACTAGGTCACAAGATAATAGTCTGGTAGTAATCCCTCACCATTGCATTTCCTCTTGTTCTACTTCTTTCACAGTAACATCTGCCCGCTCCTGGGTTACCCTACCTCAGGATATCACTTTTATGTCACGCTTAAAAAATTACTTGTTAAATAATTAATTTTTCTCGATCTAAATGTATTTTATTTTATTAATAACTTTTTATATTTTTGATATTGTACATTTTATATTTCAGTCATTAAATCTCGATTATGTGAAAACATATTGTAAATAATACATTACATTTTGAATTTACGTTGTAATAATTTTGTTTATTTTAATTAAATTTAAGGATAGGTTTTGTATTTTTTAACTTGATTCGGGGATAAACAAATTCTTGTAAAATAAAGCTATTGTTATTATTATTATTATTATTATTATTATTATTATTATTATTATTATTATTGTTGTTGTTGTTGATATGCTTAAGGCGTATAATAGCGTACCCAGAATCTTGCTCTGGAGAACATTAGAAGAGGCGAACATAAATGACAATACAATTAGTATTATAACATCATTATACTGAGAGGCACATGACGCCGTAACTTTACAAAAATTGTGGGAAGCATTAGAAGATACGGACATAACGATACAATTATTAATGCAATAAAAATTTGTACAAAAATGCAGTATTTAAAATTAAAATTGGAAAATGTGTATGAGAAGAAATGAAAGTAACAATAGGCCTTCCTGGAGGTTGCAGAATATCAACCATATTATTTCAGATATTTATACATAAAACACTTTCAAACTGGAGCAAAAATGTTCAGGAATGGAGTACCAGTTGGAGATGGATTAACAGATAAATATATACACTCTTATTTGCGGATGACCAGATAATAATTGCACAAGAATATGAAGACATGGGGTTTATGTTCAGAACATTCTTGGATGAATGCGGTAACTGGGGTTTGAAAATAAATTTATAAAAAAAACATTTTAAATGGGATGTGGAGCCGAAACCAAAGATTTAATAATAGAAGATCAAAGAGGGTATATTATGACGATGTGAAGAATTTGATTATCTGAAAGTAAAAGTAGATACAGAGGACAAACAGGAAAGTGATATTACGAACAGAATACATAAAGATAGAGCAATAACAAGCAATTTAAGTGGAGTCTTATGGAACAGACATATATCCAGAAAAATAAGTTACAAATATGTAATTCAATAGTGAAAAGTACTGTCATATATGGAGCTGAAGTTTGGAAATTCAACAAAAACTTAGAACAAAAACGTATGTCGATGAAAATGGATTTATTGAGGAGAGCAGCAAGATGTTCAAAATTAAATAAAAAATAGTGTCATACGAGAAAGAATGAATATTAGATATTCAATAGTAGATTATATAAGATATAAGCAATTAAATAGGTATGGGCACGTACAACGAATGCAAGAAGAGAGCTTACCCAGGAAAACACTGCAATGGTGTCCATCTGGAATATGAAGGAAAGGAAGACCTCTAAACTCATGGATGCAAGAAATAAGAAATAAGAGGTATAAACATTAAAAATGTGTATATAAATAATCAGAGAACAAATGCCAAATTAAGAAGGGTAACAGATTTTCAGAAAATTTTCAAACATCAAAAGGTCTACTATAAGGATGTTGCTTATCACCAATGTTGTTGAAAATATATTTTGATAATTGTACGAAGAATTGGTCAAGACACAGCAAATATATGGAAATTCAAATAGAAGATAATTATAACCTCCACCATTTACTATTCGCAGATAATCAGGTGGTGATTCTCAGGATCCAGATGATGCATCTTTCATGTTAAGGAAATTAGAGATAGAATAAAAAGAATGGGAATTACTGATACATTATAATAAAACAAATATCTCTTATTGGATACAACTTATGAGCTACAGGGAAGAATACGTAATGTTAAACATTTTAAATATTTAGGATCTATTATAGATACAAATGAGAATTCATCTACAGAAATTGAAAGAGGAATAACTAATGGAAGACGAATCATTGGTATGTTGATGTCAGTGCTTTGGAATAGAAATATAATATACACAAAGAAGAAAATTATATTTCAAATTCTGTTACAAAGCCTTGTATTATATGGGTCGGAAAACTGGACAGTAAGTAGAAAACACGCCATCAATGTTTTAGTAGTAGAAATGGATTTTTGGAGGCGATTGACTAAAAGTTCAAGACGGGATAATACCAGAAACAGCACAATAAGGGAAATTATGCAAATTGAAAAAAATGAAGGCAATTAGAAGAAAACGTTTGAAACTGTATGAAAAGCTAATGGAAGAAGTGGAAGATGCATACCTATAGAACGATGGATTAATGGAGTGAAGAGAAGTATGGAGGCTAGATATTTGATGGAAGAAGGTGCTTTAGACAGGAACTTTTGGCGACAAATCACTTTGAGTTGAAGGAGAAACACTGTATTGAGGAATATTCTTAAATAAAAAATATTGTTATTATGTAGCATTGTATGGTGCAGAGACTGGACATTACGACGGAATGAGGAAACGTGACTGGAAGCTTTCGAGATGTGGATATGGAGAAGAATGGAACGCATAAATGGCAGACAAAGTAAGAAATAAAGATGTGCTACACAGAGTGGGTGGAAGAAGAACAATGCTGGAACTCATAAAGAAGAGGGGAAAAAATTGGATTGGCCACTGGCTAAGACGAAACTGCCTGCTGAAGGATGCTCTAGAAGGAATGGTCAACGGAAAGAACGTTAGAGGCAGAAAAAGACATCAGATGATAGACAATTTTAAAATAAATGGTTTGTATGCAGATTCAAAAAGGAAAGCTGAGTTAGGGAAAGAGTGGAGAATGCTGAGTTTTCAGTGAAAGACCTGCTTTTGAGCAGAACACTATGAATGATTTATTATTATTAGTTTATTATTATTATTATTATTATTATTATTATTATTATATTATTATTATTGTTATTGTTATTGTTATTATTCTTATTAGTCCACGAAAATTAATTATTTTACCGTTCAGGGCTAAGGAAATCATATCACTATATCCTGACTTAGAAACTCAAACATTAAGTGATTGTGAAAACTGATCTTACAATTACATACTTTTAGTAAAAATCTAAATGATTGTCAATCGATAATCCTAATTAATATAAAATATTTTTAAAATAATTTATGTCAAACTTAACATTGCTATACAGAAATAGGTACATTGTCGTTTTATATGAGCCATTAAAATAAATCAATATTAAAAGTATAGTCATTATTCTATAGGTTAGAAGTGAGGGTTACACTGCCCTCCCCCTTTTCTTATGAATACTTCACAACGTACCCTTAACAACATCGTATAACCAGTACAGTGTGATTCTGAAAAATGGCTATACGTTTGATCGCATTTTGTGACGAAAATATCATTAAAAGAAATATTATGTTATCATTGGAAAGGGAATCCTTCAAATGACAACAATAGAACAAAACAAATCACTTACAGCAACACTTTATTGCTTCAAACTGTTCACCGTTTACATCCAAGCATAATTGGTAACTCTTTGGGAAGTCATTCATTGTGTTATGATACATGTTTAGAGGAATAACTCTAATTTCTTCTCCTCAATCACTAATTTCAGCATGTCGACGTCTTTAGGTTTCCGGGCATAAACCTTCTCCTTCAAATAACCCCACAACCAACAGTTACATGCTGTGAGGTCAGGGGAACTGGCTGGCCATTCAATGTGACCTCTTCTTCCCACCCACCTGCTTTGAAAAATGATCATAAAATTTTCCCTCATCACAATTGCATAGTGAGGAGGCGCACAATCCTGCTGGAATAAACATTGTTCATGTTCAGCACTTGGCATTACCGGCAGGACAATTTTTATAAGGATATCACTATACCGATCACCATTAACAGTCCCATCTAAAATTCGCATTCCTAACAGTCCTTCTCATCTGATGATAGCCCAAACAGTGACATTGCCGCATCTTAAACCTGTCTCTTCAATAACATTAGGATTCTTCGTACCATAATAATGACAATTGTGTCGATTAACACGTCCGTTCATATGAAATATAGCTTCATCAGAAAAGTAAAATTTTCTATACGAATGTTCGTCATTTGCTGATTCCCGTACAAGAAATTCACAAATTCCATCCGCCTGTTAGGGTCGTCTTCATTAAGTTCGTGGACACGGATTGGTTTAAAGGGGTGGTACTTCTCACGCTTCAAAACACGACACACACTCGATTGACTGATACGAAGCTCACGTGCAGCTTGGCG
Source organism: Diploptera punctata (assembly GCA_030220185.1). NCBI lineage: Eukaryota > Metazoa > Arthropoda > Insecta > Blattodea > Blaberidae > Diploptera > Diploptera punctata. The sequence goes on along the minus strand of JASPKZ010009310.1, from coordinate 172,970 downwards.
GGTTTATTTTTTGAGCTAGCGTCGAAACGCCTCCATAATTCTCTTCGTTGTTTCTGCATCCGTGCTAATGCGAGACCTTCAGGAGGTTTGATTTTCTGCATCTTTCCCGTTTCCAGCAGTCGTTTTTCTCCACTTCCCCACAGTCGACGGCTGCAATGCTACGTTAAACTCACATCTTGCCCGTCTTGCGGACTCACGATCATTAGCATACGTTATTTCCCATGCAGCAATTGTAATTTGCTGTTTCGTATTCAACGCCATTTTGACTAATGATGTAAGGTCTACATTGTTTTGTTTTATTCCATCATTGTAATTTGAAAAATTGCCTATCCAACGGCAATTTCATATTTGCTGTAATGGTAACATTTTCATCACAGAACGCGATCAAACGTATAGCCATATTTATGATTCACCCCGTACAGTTGTGCAGAATACACAAACAGTTAAATAGCTCCGAAAATATATAAACAATTAAAGCATAACCTAAAATTACTCTTCAATTTTATAATAAATACCAATCAGTATCAGATATGTCAAAATGGATTCCACAGTTACTAATTTCCTAAATAAAAATGGTTACTATGGAAGAGTGTCCCGAAATAATTCCTTTGTCAATCAAATAAATATAAATAAAACCAATCCATCAAATTACTCAATTTACTGTTATTTTTATAATCACTATATATGATGTTATTTCAGTTTTAACACATATTTTTAATTTGCAGTTATTTCATACTAGCGTTTGGAGTGCAGGTACAGTTTTTAAATTGCAGTCGAAGTTCATTTATATGTATGGCTCAAAGTTCCTATTTAATTCCTAATCGAATTAATATACCGTTCTGTACGTGTATAATTACCGGAAGCCTGAAAACAGGACCACATTTGAGGAAAAATGTTTCTGTTTTTACACGCTTTATATTAGCTTGACCTGTATCATTATCTATCTATCTATGTAACGGTTTTTTTTAACGCGATTTCCACCCACTTAAAATCTTTTGGATCGACTTCAAAACTTTGTACGCCTGTAAGGGACCCGTGCCAATACAATAATTGCATATTTGGTTTCTAAAATCCTGGCCAGAATCATCAGAAAATCAAAGAAAGTGTCTTTGTATCTATGTAACGGAATTTTTTTAAACAAGATATGCACCCACGTAGAAACATTGGATCGACTTGAAACTTTGTAATACTTGTAAAGGACCCGTGCCAATACAATAAATTCATATTTTGTGTTCTTAAAATCCTGGCCAGAATCATCATGTAAATAAAAAAAATGAAATCTCAATAGGTTGCGGAATTGTCGACTTAACAGTCAATCGTTGTAAGAGCTCAGTTGGTAGAGCGGTTGAACTCTAGTGGTATACAATTTCAATAATCCATAGGTCGCTGGTTCAAGTCCGGCAGGGAGGTTTTTTTTTTGGAGGAGTATTACTTTTAGCTCATACTACAATAATATCGAATATAAAGATATTTACATTTTTATCTTATTCTGTAAAATATTAAAACTAAAAAGTAAATATAGTTTTAAAAAACTAAAAAAACACGCTTTATTAGAAAACCGAACTAAAAAAATGAAAAATAATTTTAATTTCCAACACGCTTGGGATAAAATTAAAGTGGTCAACAAAAAAAAATCATCTCCAACACATATAGAAATAAAACTAAAGTTATCAACAATAAATAATAGTTTTAATAAAAACTAAAACAACACGCTTTATTAGAAAACCGAAGTAAGAAAATGAAAAATAATTTTAATTAACAACAACGCTTGGGATAAATAATGTTACTATCAAAAGCGTGGGGTGCTCTTTTATCAATTAATAAGTTTGATAAAAAACAGATATCGGTAAAAGTAAAGTATCTAAGAAGAAAATGTAAAAATCATAAAAAGCACCCCACGCTTTTGATGGTAAAATTATTTATCCCAAGCATGTTGGATATTAATATTAGTTTTAATTTTTTTATTTCGGTTTTCTAATAAATCGTGTTGTTTTAGTTTTTAAAACTATTATTTATTTTTTATTTTTTAGTTTTAATATTTTACAGAATAAGATAAAAATGTAAATATATTTAAATTCCATACTTTTGTAGTATGAGCTAAAAGTAATACTCCTTCTAAAAAAACTCCCAGCCGGATTTGAACCAGCGACCTATGGATTACTGAAATTATATACCACTAGAGTCCCTGGGGTCGACTCAGCCTATAACCGGAAGTGAGTACCATACGATTGTTCTGGGGGTAAAGGCGGCCGTCACGCAGGGCTGACAAACCCGGCTGACATAAAGTGCCAATTGTCTAGAATAAGTGGGAGCGTTAACCTCCCACTACCCCAAGGGCCTCCGGGCCTGTTTGTGGGATCACTTTACTTTGGGGGCAAGCCGTAGCGTAGTGGTTAAGGCACTGAGCTACCAGCCGGAGGGAGGGTCGAGGGTTCAAGTCCCGTTGGGGTCAGGATTTTTAAACTGACCCAAACCCTCTGGCGGCACGATGGCCCTGGAGTCGACTCCGCCTCTAACTAAAATGAGTACCAGACGTTCTGGGGGTAAAGGCGGCCGTCACGCTGGGCTGACAACCCGGCTGACATAAAGTGCCGATTGTCTAGAAAAAGTGGGAGCCTTAACCTCCCACTACCCCAAGGGCCTCCTGAGGCCTGTTGTGGGATCACTTTACTTTTTTTTAAGAGTTCAATCAACGCTCTAAACCAACTGAGCTCTTACAAGATTTTGTAGAAAGTCGACAAGTCCCGCAACCTATTATACCAGTTTTCATTGATTTGATTTTCTGATGATTCCTGGCCTGGATTTTAGAAACAAAATATGAAATTATTTTATTTTCACGGGCCCTTTACAAGTATACACAAGTTTCAAATCGATCCAATGTTTTCTAAGTGGGTGAAAATCGTGTTAAAGATTCCGTTCACAATAGATACAAATACACTTTTTTTGATTATCTGACGATTTTGGCCAGGATGTAGAACCAAAAATGAAAAAATATTGTATTGTCACGGGTCGTTTACACAAGTATACAAAGTAGCAAAGTCGATCCAATGATTATAAGTGGTGAAAATCGCGTGGAACAAATTCCGTGCATAGATAGATAGATAGACATAAAGACAGATCAGATAGATAATATATAGATATAGATAGAGAGATGTATAGATAGATAGATGATAGATAGATAGATAGATAGATAGCGAGATAATAGATAGATAGATAGAAGATAGATAGATAGATCGCTCGCTCGCTCGCTCGCTCGCTCGCTCGCTCGCTCTCTCGCTCCTCGCTCGCTAGCTCGCTCGCTCGCTCGCTTCGCCTCGCTCGCTGCTCTCTCGCTCGCTCGCTCGCTCGCTCGCTCGCTCGCTCGCTCGCTCGCTAGCTCGCTCGCTCCTCGCTCTCCTCCGCTCGCTCGCTCGCTCGCTCGCTCATCGCTCGCTCGCTCGCTCACTCGCTCGCGCGCTCGCTCGCTCGCTCGCTCGCTCGCTCCCGCTCGCTCGCTCGCTCCTCGCATCGCTCGCTCGCTCGCTCCACTCGCTCGCCTCGCTCGCTCGCTCCTCGCCCGCTCGCCTCGCTCGCCGCTCGCTCTCTCGCTCCCCTCCCTCTTCCCCCCGGTCCCACCGTCCTTTTCCCCCTCCCCCGCGTCGGGTCTTTTATTCTGCTTTTTTCCGTTTTCCTCTTACTTAGAGACTTTCTTTTACCAAATCTGTTTATATCATATATTACTTGATATAAGCACCCCACGCTTTATGAATGTACAATTTATTTTCTTTTTGTTGATAACCTCTTAGTTTTATTCTATATTGTGTTGGAGATGATTTTTTATGACCACGTTAAGTTTATCCGAAGCGTTTTGGAAATTAAAATTTATTTTTCATTTTTTGTTAGTTCCGTTTTCTAATAAAGCGTGTTTTTACTTTTTGAAACTATATTTATTTACTGTGTGGGCAAAATAAGATTATTACATTAAATTGTAGTGCCTTTCATAATGCCAGTGACTTTATCAATAATAAAGAAACGCCGGAGGCAATCATAAATGGACAGATAATGTTGGGCACGTTTTACGAAGAAGCTCTATAATTGTGATTAAATACAAAACATAATCGGTTGAATTCATAACAAGGTGTATTATAAAACAATTGTACCACGTTTAGGTGTTCTAACTCCAGGACGACTGAATAAAAACTAATTTCTTAATCGTCCTGGATTTCTTTATGTCTAATTCTATGATATTTGTGGAATTAATCACAGCATTATATCAATCGTATTATGTCCAATTGAAATATCATTTTATTGAAAAGAGTGTGGAAAACGAATCATTGTAGTTCCGAAATCTCTACACGCAATACTTTCGCAAACACAAAAACTGAAATATAGCTTGCTGTAAATCAGTATTAAAAATAAATTCTATACATATATGATTCCGAAGTAGTAATCACAGGCCCTTACATCATGAAATGTGCGTTGATTATCCTTATGACCTGTTTACGAAACGTTACAATAAACGTAAAAAGCTGTACATTCCTGAAATATCTCACATTAGCAGCATTGAATCCTGAAAAGAAAATGTAATATATCCTTTCGGCCATAATAAGTTCGTAACCTCACTAGGATTTTTTAATGATTTTATAGCTTATATTTAACAAGAACTGCTCAGTAAAATTCCAGTTAAAAAGCATATTTTTCTAACCCGTGTTGTTCTCGAATTGTATAGAATAATTTGCAGAATTGCTTATTTAACCCTCAAAAACTCCCTCCATAATTGATATGAAATCGTGAAAGGCAGCCCAGAAGTGAGCATCATAAACTCCTGATGTCTTATTTACAAAATGATATTAATATAAGTGAAGGTATTAAATTGACACACCTGTAACAAACAATAGCTTGATCCAAGGATGCAATACTTTTACGTATTCATTAAATATTAAATGCTCTCGTCTAATGTTCTTGGCCACTAACCTTTCAACTCACATGCAGATGACTCTGTTATAACATAATTCAGAAACAGTTGAACAATACCCGGATTTAGTCATTTAGCATTTAAACAACGCTCGTTGAAAAAATGCGAAAATAAAAGACGTACTTGAGTGCGTAATCTGCTTACATATTGTTAACAGTGCCGTGATACAAGGTCATGGCACTTTCAATCAAATAGTATAACATAATTACTCTTCCTAAGAATGGTCTTCGATTAATTATTTATGACTTGAAGAGAAGGCAACTGGTATAACAGTCTACGACGTTTTCTTATCAAGAAGCCTGCAATGAAGTTATAAGTTTTTTATTTTCTTGGGTAAGTACTGTGTCCATTCATTATATTAAACTTCATTCACAGTAAAGTTTAATAGGTTCGTTATATTAGAATATTTGAAATGTAATAAATATTTCATTACTTATAGGTAAAAAAAATGTACGAAAAAGCGCGATCTATATTAATTAAATGTTTCCTACCAGAGTGCTGGCTGATTACTAAAAGGCGTCAGTGCATATATCTTAAGTAATGTTATTCATGTATATTTTACTTATATATCAATATATTCAAATTCATTTTACCATATTAAATTAATTTTATTCAATAAACATAAATTTCAATTGGAAAGTATAGTCATCATCATCATCTTCTAGGTAGGCCGTCGGCCTGTTCCGTTCTCAGAATTCATCGTCCCATCGTCTTCTAAGACGTCCCACACCTCTATAGCCTATTATAGAGATAATAATATTTGAGAAAACTTGAGTCATCAATTGAATCCTAAATCATAACACACTATAACTATCTTCGATGCATGTATCATAATATTCAATTGTCAATAGAATGAATTTGTAGTTTAAGTAAACCGTTAAATGATTCAAACAAGTGAGGGTCTCTTGAAAGCGTGTACTGTTCACGAATGAAGAATATATGTAGCGATAACAATGATGATGATTGTTCATATTAAGTCTGACGTTCATTTCATGGCTCCAATCAGCAGAATCGCACACTACAGTCAATCTCGGTAATTATCCTACCTGCTTTCTCCCTTGCCCCCTCCCTTCGAGGCTCATTCTAGTGTGAGACTGCAGCGGGCACGTTCTCTGGAATGGACAATCTCTGATGCCAGGTCCACTTGACGCCGTTTACCTATAGGTCGCCATAGACCAATTAAGGTAACCCTCATACTTTTCACATGAAAAGACGAATAATGCTACACTTGACGTAAGTTCTTTCAGCTAAACCAAACTCCTTTGTTCAGGACATTTTTAATGAAAATGTTCGACACAAATTTGTAAAGTATTCTTTTTGGTGATTGTGATATAATTCAATGTGAATATTAATATAAACATATTGACGCTTGAAACATGAGGCTGTGGGATTTTTTTGCGATCACACCTAATGACGAAACTCGGCTAGCAATTGTTGAATAACAAAACTGTTGACCAAAGAGGTTGTTTGTATCGACACCACAAAAAGACACCGATGTCTTTAATTAGACCGCACAAATGCTGGTGTAATGCACGTGTTACATTGTTTCCAACATATAATCACTCGAAGCACAACGCAACAAATGTACGTATTTGTCAGCAAAAAACTCGCCTTCGATACCAAAAACACTGGTTAAAACCTTCCTATTTTAAACATAGAATTTGATAGGTAACTACGTTGTTAATGTATATAAATTTATTTTTATACTTCCAAGAACCAACACGTAACTTAATAGAAAAAGTAACTATAATTCTGTATAATCTACTTCACTACTCGACAACCATAGAGTTTTATATTATTACTAGCTGACCCGGCGAACGTCGTATCGCCTTTAAATATTTTTACGTTAATTTTTCCGATTTTTAGTAGTTATCTGCTATTCGGGGCGGAAACAAATCCAACATATCAAAGATCATAAAAATCGGTGCAGCCGTTTTTGAGTTATAAATAGTGTAACTAATCCGACTTTGTTTTATATATATATATATATATATATATATATATATATATATATATATATATATCCATCCATAGTAATTCTGCCGAAGGCAGGTCCTTCACTGCAGTCATAGCATTTTCATGCTATTCTTGCAGCTTTACTACGGAATTGTAGCTGTGGTAGCTTCCCGTTGCTTTCCACAATGGTGAAGGATGATGATGATGATGATAATAAGGATGATGATAATAGCTATATGATTTCGGGGACCGTTTGGGCCTTAAAGTTTTCCTGACATTTGTCTTACAGGTGAGGAAAACCCCGATTATATATATAGAAGTCCCAGCCACGTGTTGCTGTGGCTAAGGTATACGTTACAATTATGTTGTAGTAAACTAAGTGAGAAATCTATAAAAAAGTTTTTGTTTTACACAATTTTTTAGTTCTGGCAAGTTAACTACACCCGGTATAAATATGGGGGGGGGTTTATTGTTGGAAGTGGGTATGTTGATGGAGATGAATGTATGTTGGCTGGCAGTCTCAGGATCATCCAGAAGTGGAAGCATAAGGGTTACAGACATTTATTGATGGAATATTTTGAGGAGGCTTGCTGATTTCATTATACTTTCGTTTTTTCTACGAACTTGTTGAAGACGTCTCTGTATAGTAATATCGTCTTGTGATATATTATAGTCCTCTTCTTTTCCATTTAATTGAGGCATGGAGATTGTTTCTGTAATATTAGGCATAGGCCTATTATTATAACTAACAGACTTACTTACAGTCTCTATATATACCGTTTTTAGGACCTTCATATGTTTTTAAATTTACATTCTTCTTAAATGTAAGCTCTTTGTCACATAGGCCTATACCAATTTGCGGAAATTCACTTCATATCTTATCATTCTTGGTCTCTAGAACTGATTCACCATATTGTTCAATGTCTCTTCTCGGTCCAGTTAAATTTATATTAAGTTGCTGTCTCTCAGCCAGATTACGTAAAACTAATACTTGCACACGAAATTAATATTATTATCAATATATTGAAGATAAAATAAACACAAACACATTTAAATTATGAAATAATCAATATTTGTAATTCAATTGAAATTCGCGGTTGCAACAAAAAGCACAGCCACCTAGTTAAATAATAAACCAATTACCTTACACGGCCATCTGTTAGAATCGTACGGAACTCTCAGATAATTATAACTCTTTGTTAAATAATAAACAAATAATTTGCAATAAAAATAATGCGACTACAAATTTAGTTATAAACTTCCCTAAGTCTCAAGTTGGATCCATTTGCACACAGTGTGCATTATTTTATTAAAATCGGTTCAGTAATTTAGGATTCCATCGCGGACAAACAACTGACACGTAATTTTTATATATTAAGATTATTTTTATTACTATTATTATTAACTAAAGAGCCAACTAGCTAATTAACTAACTTATTGTCATAATCCAACCCGTATATTTACGTCCAAGTGTACATAAGCTCCTCGTACAGTTTTATCCTGAGATAATGATTTTTAATCATCCCTGTATGTTCTACTTCCCCTTAATGTTATTCTCCTACCTCATTCTTGTAGCCATCCCTCTGGTTTTCTTACAAGCAGTTTCCATACCCCTCTTTCATTCCCCATTCGTGCCATATGTCCAGTCATCGCATTCTATGAGAGTTAATTGTTCTTTTGTATTTGGTTTCACGTTATGATAAATATAATGCGAGTATGTAGTCTTCTTCATTAGCCTGTTTGATATTCTCTCCTTGTTAAAACAATTGCCCTACAAACTATATGCTCAAATTTTCGTACTGTTTTCCCCTCCCTTAAAATACGAGTTGATGTTTCGCATCCATATAGTATAACAGGAAGAATAAAAGATTTTATGTATATGTCAGTTCTATATTTTCGTAGAGAAGTTGGGACATTGAAAGTATTGTACAATATTATGCATATCCGGAATGAAACATATGTTTAATTTATTTCTGCACCTCATTCCTCTTTATATTATGTTTAATATTATTATTATTATTATTATTATTATTAATACCATTATTATTTTTATTTTTATTAACATATTATTACCACCAAACGTATGCTAGACAAATGTGATATATTTTCTCAATCTGAAGATTTTGTGCATACCATACTAAATTAGGTGTCCAATACTAGGCTAGATGGAGTTACATATCGATGGTATTAATAATCTTCTTCTTAATCTTCACGGTTTAGGCTTATTTACTAGCCTGTTCCGGCTCCAAATTGCTGCTCATTCCATTTTTTCTTTGGTCTTCCCAAACTTCTTCTTCCTCATGGTGAATAGATGTATGCTGCTTTTGGTATTCTATTCTCAATCATCCTTGCAAAGTGTTCTTTCCAGTCTGTTCTATATTTTTCTATTGTTATTTTTAATTCCTCTACGTTTAGTTGTTGTTTTATTTCTGTGTTATGTTTTTATCTGTTCTTTGATATCCTTCTATAGGTCTGAGGAATCTCATTTCAGCAGCTTGTATTCTGGCAGATTGTTATATTGTAACTGTCCATGTTTCGGATCCATAAGTAATAAAAGGCACTGCCATTGCCTTGTATAATTTCATTATAGAGTCTTTCCTGGCTTTATGTTTATAATAATAATATTAATAATCTCCCTGACAGCTATTCAGGAATGAAATTCATAGATATCCGGAAGCATTGATGTAATTGAAGAGGTATCCGATAGTTTTAATCTAGCATTTCCTATATCGATTTACGAACGAATGAATCAGAAGCAGTATAACGTTTTAAACAAAATATGTACAGGATCATTCAATGCAGCGGATAATGATTTCATTGTAGACGAAGATGACAGATTGCAAGTTTTTTTTTAACTACTTAATGTTTTACCGTCATTAGATTTTTCTTTTAATAGTAGTTAATATGGCAAAATATAGAAGCCTCTGATTACATACACAGTATATCTAACTGTGGTTAAGGAACTCTCTCTCTCTCTCTCTCTCTCTCTCTCTCTCTCTCTCTCTCTCTCTCTCTGTCTCTCTCTCTCTCTCTCTCTCTCTCTCTCTCTCTCTCTCTATATATATATATATATATATATATACATACATACAGGATGTATCAAAAAGAATGGCGCAAACTTACATGGTTGAAAGTACACTATAATAGAAGCAATAATGGCCCAGTAAATATGGGTCCGCAAACGAGCCGTTTCCGAGATAATTACGAATGTATTGTTAATGCCGCCACTGACGTCATTTTTGTAACATCGTATTAGGTGATTATCTCATTGGGCCACATATTCTTCCACGAAAACTTAATGGACGGAGGTACCTTAGGTTTCTGCGGCGTCATCTTCAGGATTGTCTTTGTGAATTATCGTTAGAATTTTATTTTGGTGTTCACTCGGTGACCTGCGTTAATGATATGTAAGGCAAAGCTTGCTTATCACCCGTGTACATAAAACTTTTGAGGTTTAATTATATCTTGTATATATGGCCATTAAAATATTCGTGATGGAAAAAAAAATCCCTGTCTTCTTCTTCTTCCTTCCAAGTATTAGGCCAAGGCCTCTTACGATCCTATAGAAAATTTTCCCTCCAGCGTTTCATAGGACGGCCCAGTGATCTTCGTCCTCTTGGTATATAATTATAAACAGCTTTGGGGATCCGATTTGAACTCATTCTTTCAAGATGGTGTTTCAAATTTAGTTGGTACTGTTTAATATATTCCAAAATTGGCGTAGTCTTCAATTCTTTTAAGATATCGGTGTTCCTTTTCCGATCCCATCTGGTGTAACCCGCTGTTTCTGCGCATGAATCTCATTTCACAAGCCGTTATTCTGCTTTCATGTGTGTTTTTTAGTGTCCATGCTTCACTACCATAGGTCAACACTGGTCTAGCCAAAGTGTTATATAAACGTAATCTGGTGTTTTTTGTACAGGGGATGGTTTCATAACTTGATTAATAATTCCTAAACTTTTATTATAACTAGTAACTTTTTCAGGGATATCCTTTTCATCCCAGATAGAGAGATAATATCCAAGATATTTAAATTGATTAGATCTCTCTAAAATTTTATTCTGGAGACAGATTTTACTTTGTATGGGGTCCCTCCCATGAAATGCCATAATTTTAGTTTTGTTAATTGATATTTCCATATTAAATTTGGCACCTATTTTTTGTAAATTATAAATTGATCGTTGCAAATCATTTTCGGAAAGTGCCAGAAGAGCTAAATCGTCTGCAAAAAGAATAGCATCGAGTTTGAGGTTCCTATTGATGGGTATATATCCTCGTTGTGTTTTCCTCCATTAATTTATTAATTTATTCATGTATATAATGAAACGCACCGGTGAAGGTCCACATCCCTGTCTTACTCCAGTGTTGATCTTTTGCCAAGAAGATAATTTGCCATCTTGTTTAACAGAGATTTCATTATCTTTATAGATGTTGATGATATTAGTAATATATTGTTGTGGAACGTTATCATCAGCCAAAATTTGTGGTAATATATTTCTGTCTACTTTGTCAAAAGCCTTTATGAAGTCAACGAAGGCGATATGAGTTTCTATATTGAATTCCTTGTGTTTTTCTAATAGTAGTCTTAGAGTAAAGATTCCATCTGTACAAGATCTACCCTTTCTGAATCCATTCTGCTCTTCTCCAATTATATTTTCATAAATTTTCCTCAATTTATTCTTAACTATATTAGTATAAATTTTATATCCAGAGTTCAACAAGCTAATTCCACGATAGTTATCTTTGATTTGGCGACTTCCTTTTTTGAAGATTGGTATTACAATGGATTTGCTCCAGCTTTGTGGTGGTTCTTGTCCTTCCCATATCATATTGAGGAGAATAAGAAATCTGTCTAAAAAAATTTTAGTTGAAAATTTAAATAATTCTTGATTAATGTGGTCTTCTCCGGGAGTTTTGTTAATTTATAATGATTTAACAACATCAGTTAATTCATCTATAGAAATTTGTTCCAAAGCAGTGTTATTAGAGATTGGTATTTGTAATAAATCATCCTTTTGTGTCCATAAATGATGAAAGTAGTTAAGCCAAGATTCTTTAGATATACAATTTAAACGTGCATTTTCTCTTGAATCATTATTTAAATTTTTCAAAACTTTATATATTTTTGGTTGAGGCCTAGTGATATCATTTTCCAAAAATGAGACAAATTGTTCCCAGCTTTGTCTGTGTTTTTTTGCGAACTTCAATTTTAGCTATGGCTCTCTTCCTATGATACTCTACTTTATCTTCATCTTTTTTTGTAGACTGTACTTAACAAAATTTGAATAGATTCAAAAATACTGGAAAGAGTATATTCATTTGTCTAGCTTGGAGAGATGAAGTAGACATATTAAATAAAATTATTAACTTTAATAAAACCATGCGAATAATAAATTCAGTAATGAAACCATCACTAGTTCAGAGAGCTGCCGGAGTATGGTTATACAAAACCTTAGAGAGACCTGCATTTTGCTATGGCAGTAAAGAAAGGAGATGAGAGTAGGATAACGTCAAGTGAAGTGAGATTCGTGAGATATTTAGCAGGGTATACAAAATGGGATTATAATAACAGTGATGATATATTGAAGGAACTACGTTTAGAACCAGTCATTAAATATATACATAAACACCACTACAACTGGATGAATCATTTGCGAAAAGTGAGTTCAGTTAGAATTCCCGAAGCCATGTTTCGTTATTGTACAACATGAAAGAGATATCTGGACTGTCCAAGGAAACGCTGGATACAAAATTCATCGTTGAGATCTTAACTGGCCAATAGGCCTAAGACTTGGTTTGGAAGAATAAAATGAAGAAGTAGAAATATCAGGGATCCTTCGTCCGATGAAAATACTAATAACTAACAGTTCAACGTGTCTATATGTAAATTATCAACATATACACATCTTCCTGAGACTAAAATGTATTTTTTCTTCCCCTATCGCCATTATCCATTCATTCCACATCCATTAGTAATATTCCAATAATTAATTTTCATATCTCCCGAGCTGTAAAAATTACGAGGTCTTCCTTTCTTTCCTCTCCCAGGGACACCATTTCAAAACTTTCATTGTTCCATTGACGTTGAAAATGTTAAGGGGAAATCAGTAACAATATCGTTAAGAAATTAAGTTCAGCTGGTTCGGCTGTTGTTTTCCGTGTAAGCTCCAAATTTATGTTACATATATTGCTGCCTTGTAGTTAACCATCGATTTGACAAAATCTAGAAGAAGAAACCATGATTAAATATCACCCGGTACTCCAAATTCTGGGTTGATGTAACTGGTCAGTTTGTATCCATCATAAAATAACCATCCTGAAAAAGACAATTTCTTAAATAAATAAATATAGAATAATAATTACAATAATTCATATATATATATATATATATATAACTAATTTTCTTGAAGAACAGAATGCCCTTTGTAAGTCAAATCCATCCATAGGAATTCTGCTCGAAGGCAGGTCCTTCACTGCAATCATAACATTTTCATGCTATGCTTGCAGCTTTACTAGGGAATTGTAGATATGATAGCTTTCAGTTGCTTTCCACACCGGTGAAGGATGATGATGATGATGATAATGATAAGGATGATAATGATGGCCACATGCTTTCGGGGACCGTTTGGGCCTTAATGTTTTCCTGACATTTGTCTTACAGGTGAGGAAAAACCCCGATAAAATCCTCACCCAGAAAAAACTTCCCCGTCCGGGGATCGAACCCGGGCCCGCCGCGTGACAAGGCAACACGTTGGATTTTTCTTTCTCAGTAATTCGTTATTTAGCAATGTGCGCTAGTTCAAGTGGCAGAATTTGAGCTTCCCGATTAAGAATACCGCTTTGAAGCCTATTGCAGTTAGCATTTTTTTATATCTCGGTTTTAGATGTGGTAGTGTAAACTTTTTAATCTCTAGATTGTATATTTAAATACCTGGATTAAATTCCAAACATTCCATAGGACTTACGTTGAAACGTCAAGTGCTATTGTTGATAGAGTTCAATCCATCGATGAAAACATCTTGGCTGGAGGACCTCATATTACTTTGCGAGGAATAGGCTAGAGCCTGGTCCGGATTTCATCATAATCCGTAATATTTTTGGTTATTTTAATTATATTATTTTACAGTCTGATCATCTTACCTCAATTTTAATGTTGATTTGTTTTGGACATGTTTCAAAATAATTCTGTTATAAATTCAGCTAGTCCAGACTGGTTTGATTTATGTTGCATTAAGTTGCACAACCTGGATTTCGATGTCAGCTCCACCATGTGGTTGGGCAAGTAACCTCCAAACAAGGTCACGCTCCGTCGGCATTTCCCAAATTCATAACTCTGTGTTTTGTTCTTCTGATTATAGATTTTTTCAAATAGCTCTTTAGTATTTTCTTACTGTTTTAATAATTTAGTGTCCGAATTTTTAATATGTTTTTCAGACCAAACATGAGCTGGAACTGCAGATTTTTCTATTTCCTCATTTTTTAATATTTCTTATGTGTTCTTTGGTTCTAATTTTTAGGTTTCCTTTGTTTTTCCTATATATACTTTTTCACAACCCATGCATTCAATTCGATATATTCCTGATTTTTTATTTTCATCAGTTTTTTTAATTTTCTTGGTTTTTATTAGTTTATTTAAACTCTAGTTATTTTTCGGTGCTAATTTTAATATTAAATATCTCTTGGAATTTATTGTGAACCCAAGGGTGATATGTGAATTTCCTACATTTTTTTCATATATGATTCTTCTTTTCAAGAATACATCTGTTTATCATGTTTGTTTTTTTATACTTTTCAATCCTCTTGTGTACCGTTTGTTTCATCAAACCCGTTTTTTTCTTGCTACTTTGATTATGCGTTTTTTCTCCTGTTTGAAATCTTCTTCGTGTAAGGGTAAGTTTACCAATCTATGAGTTTATCTATTAAATGCTGCTAATTTATGTCCAATTGGACTCAAACCTGTCGTTGATGTATTACAATTTTCCGAATGAATTTCATTCATATTAATCCCAAATTCAATTTTTCGTTTTTATTCGTTTGTGGCCAATTTAAGATCCGAAAAAGTATTTGTTATTTTCTTATATTTCTTTGGTAAATTTGATGTTTTTACTTAGGAAAATTTCAAGAAAAATTAAAAACTAAATTTGGGATTCATAGGAAAGAATTTCATTCGGAAAATCTTATTAAATCAGCAGGGTTCAATCTAATTGATATTTTATAATATAATATATAATATTTTAAGTCACAGATTGGTAAACTTACCCTTAAACGAAGAAGATTTCAAATAGGAGAAAAACACATAATCAAAGTAGCAAGAGAAAACGGGTTTCATGAAAAAATGGTACACCAAAGGTCATAAAAATATAAGGAACAAAAAAAATGTAAACTGAAGTACTCTTGAAAAAGAAGATCGACCTATGAAAAAATGTAGAATATCACCCTTGGGTACACAATAAATTCCAAAAGATATTTGAGAAATTTAATATTAAATTAGCACCGAAAAATAACTACAGTTTAAATAAACTAATAAAAACCAACAGAAATGAAAAAAAACCGATAAAAATAAAAAACCAAGAATATATCAAATTGAATACAGGGTTGTGAAAAAAAATATATATAGGAAAAACAAAAAGGAACCTAAAAATTAGAACCAAAGCACACACAAGAAATATTAAAAATGGGGAAATAGAAAAATCTGCAATTGCTGTTGATGTTTGGTCTGAAAAACATAATATAAATTCCGACACTAAATTATTGAAACAGTTAGAAAATACAAAAGAGCTGACTATTTGGGGAAAAAAAATTATATTCGGGAGAACAAAAAGAGAGTTTGAATTTTGAAATACCGACGGAGCGTGACCTGTTTGGAGGTTCATTGTCCAACCACAAGAGGGAGCTCACATCAACATCCAGGTTGTGCAACATAATGCAACATAAATCAAAACAGTCTGGACAAGCTGACGATAAAACAGAATTGTTTTGAAACAAATCAACATTAATTGTGAGGTAAAATAATCAGGTTGAAAATAATATAACAAAAATAATGCTAGTACGGGATTTGAACCCGGACTTCTGGATTGAAATTCCAGTGTGCTACCAATTATGCTACTAAGCAAATCTAGTACAAACATTTATTTTTATATGTATATATATAGTAAAGTAAAGTGATCCACTTCAGGCCTCGGGAGGCCCTTGGGCTACTAAGAGGTTATGGCTTCCACTTTTTTCTAGACAATCGGCACTTGATGTCAGCCAGTTTTTCAGGCCTGAGTGACGGCCGCCTTTACCCCAGAACAAGCGTGTGGTACTCATTCACGTTAGAGGCTGAGTATACCCCAGAGCCATAGTGCCGCCAGAGGGTTTGGGTCAGTTTAAAAATCCTGACCCGACTCTTTATATATATATTAACTAATATCCGGCGTGCGCTGCTACACCTAAATAAATGTTAATGTGTTTTTACCATCAGCCGTGTGCAGTTATACTCTACTTTTTTTGTCTTTTTTTTAGATGTTCAATTATCTGTACATCAATTTGTGTATTTGTTATGGTTTAGGCAGCGTAAGTAATTTATGCGTCAAAATAGGGACTTTATTTCACGTTTTTCACTACAAAAGAGTCATTTTCAGGGGTGAAGTGTTTGAGTGTTACAACTCTCTTATAGCCTATGTTCATTCCCGGTATCTCCTGAACATTTTTCAAAAAGCCCCATCTCAATCGGATGAACGGTAATGCAGATGACTCTTGCGTGGGAATCTACTTATCTCGATCGTCTTTATATAAAAACAACTCAAAGCGCGACAGGCCTAGAAGTGTTTTGGCTGACCAGCCGGTTGTTGGCCTCACATCCACAGTTGATAATCACAGAGGTAGACGATCATTTAGCCGTTATAGGTGGTATTCTCAACCTGGAGTCGCTACTTATTGTAGCTAACCAAATGCCTCACGATGTTGGGTAGGCACTGCACAGTGGGCCAGATACGAAATCTAGCTTGAAAAAAGTATTTTACTAACTCTCGCCAATTCATCTTTCTTCAGTACAAACGTATTGCCAGATGACTGTTGTTCACTTTTCTGCAAAAGGAGGGTAGGAGTCTAAAATTGATGTAGACTATATAAACATCTGGTCCGCATCCCAGTTGTGTACCGAGCTGTAGAAATAAATACGTTTTGCATTAAAGTTAAGTGAGTTATTCTTCTTATTCTATATGGATACTTTACCTCAAGATTTCTACTTTTCATTTTTCATTGATGTATTAAAATGTTTCTATACAACAAGGCATTGTGTCAAATACACGTGGAATCATTCCTTCGAAACACTAAAAAAATACACAACAATTTTACTTTAATTAGAGCTACCGAAAAAAGTTCTGAACTGTAGTACAAATGTTAGTTAGAATATAGAGTGATTTATGGACTTCAATTCCCACAATAACAATAACGCAAATTATTGCGTTTTTTGGTAATTAGCTTTTTATTAGAGTAGGCGGCGGCCGGCTGCTGAGGCCTATCTTCACGCGCTGAGAATTGTTTGATTTAATATATGAAAAAAAGTGATGGATAGAAGCAGTAGTCCTCTATTAATAAGTTACAGTTAGGGATGTTCGGAGAATGTTTAATAAAACATTTAAAACATTTTTAAAACGATTTTCTAAAACACAGGAAGTTGTGCGAGAGAAAAAGAAGTTAGATTTCTACTGAAATCTTCTGATTGGCTAAAAGTATATGTAGACTTTCCCATTATTAAGAATTTAGAACATTGATAGTCGTTGGGAAATCCTGTTCCGCCAGCTTATGGAGTTGTAAGAGCCAAAAATCTTTCCAAAACAGATTTACAGAATGTGTGGCAATATAAGACAGACACTGAAAAATAAAACTTTAAGGATCACACAACTAAAATTTTACAAAATTATGGCAGTGCCTGTCTTAACGTATGCAAGTGAAAATTAGACTCTTAACCGTTCAGACAGAAGGAAAACAGAAACTGCAGAAATGAAGTTCCTACGTTCAGTAGCGGGTGTGACAATTTTGACAAGAAAACAATTTTGGACAAGAAAAAAAGTGAGGATATTAGGAAGGACTGAAATATTTTTAATTTAACAAATATAATAAATTGACAACATGAGAAACAACTGGTATGAACATGTCAAGAGAATGCCTACAGATAGAATCCCTCAGCTGTTACTAAAGTACAAACCAATAGGACATAGAAATTTTGGAAGCCCATTTACTAGATGGGAGGATTCATTAAATCCCACTTGATGTGAAAACAGGTCAAAAGGCCTAATTTCATGAAGCAGAAGGAGAAGAAAATATATTTCGTAGAGGCTGGAATAAAAACAAAAAGAAAGTGTTATTTCTGCTGAAACATCTGTCTTGGGAAAAGTAGCATAAAGAAGCATTATAGGGCGGATAAAATATCACAACCTCTCTTTTTGACACCTAGTCCCATGTTAATATATCCACTTATTGATATTATATTGTCAAAAAAGATAATGCTTCGTCCCACATAGAAGTTAGAGGAGTTGAGCGGGGTGATTTGTAATGTTTATTATTATTTTGAAACTATTTTTTGTGTTTTTTTAGTAATATATTTAAAACATCAGCAGTATCCCGTTTACCATATGACCAAAGTAATATTTCTGTTGCAAGAGCAAGTTCATCGCGAGAGAATTCCTGCTTAAGTAAACATTCATTTTATTCCAGCCTTTTCGAAAGCTATTTTGGATCTTACAATTCCATAAGCAGATGAAACAGAATTTTCTAACGACCGTCATTATTCTAAAGTAATTCATCATAACGGGAAAGTTAACATCCACTCTTAGCCAATCAGAATATTTTATTTGATTTCTTTTCTCGCGCACAACTTCGTACATTTGAGAAATTCGTTTTTAAAAAAATATTGATTTTTAATATTATTTAAAACATTCTGCTAACGTCCCCCTATCCCTAATTTGACTAATTAGTTTGCTAAATTATAACTTATTGCCTCTATCTAATAATTTGTTCCATATTAAATCAAACAATTATTCTCTGCGCGCAACGGTAGGCCTCAGTTGCTGGCTACCTCCTGCAATGAGAAAGCTAATTAAAAAACGTAATAATTTGCACATGTTGCGCGTATGGGGAATGAAATACTTGCATTGAAGCTTCTTGTAGGGAAGCCAGAGGGAAAACGCCCAGTTGGTAGACCAAGAATGAGATGGGAGGATAACATTAACTATGATTTGAGGGAAGTAGATTATACAGGGAATGATTGGAAAGCATTAGCTCAAGATAGGGATGTATGGAGAGCTTATGACCTCGCGGCCATGAACCTACGGGTTCGATAGTGCCAATGAGTAAAGTAAGTAAGTAAGGAAGTAATAATTTGCACAAATGTTATTGTGCGGGAATTAAAGTCCATAAATCACTCTATTTTATAACTGTTCAGAACTGTTTTCTTTGTAGCTCGATTTTAAATAAGATGATTGTGTAATTTGTTTAGTGCTTCGAAGGTATGATTCCACTTGTATTTAACATAATATCTGGTTATATATAAAAACATTAAACATATCAATAAAATTAAAAACCTTGAGGTGATATATCAATATAGAATAAGAAGAAAAGCTCACTGAACTTGAATACACAACACTAAGAACACATATAGACCACATGAGTTCTTAACCATCGGCAACTTCTGATGTTTATATTACCTTCATAAACATTAAAATAGTACCCTCCTATGTAGATAAGTTAAGAACCGTTATATAACAATTATATTAGAGTGAAGAAAAACGATAAATTGATGATGATGACTGAAAATAGTTTTTTTTTTCAGCTAGATTTAATTTCTGGACCACTGTGCACAGGTCCCGTTCTGGCCGAAATTGCATGAGAAAAAATCTACCCCCCCTGGAGACTCGAACCATCGTAAATCCCGTAGTTTTTCACCAAGACTTCTTGCCTTAACCACTCGGCTACGGCGCGGGACTATTGATATCAATAATAAAGATGAAAGGTTCACCCGATGGGTATTATTATCTTGGTATCAATGGAAGACAAAAATGTTTATTGTGAGTTATCCGGAAGATATAAACATATGCTGTCGGTGACGTTTTTGTAGAGCATTTTGAGATATTCAATTCTGTGTACATGACTTTTGTGTATTGCTTATGGTTTAGGCAGTATAAATCAACTAAAAGTCCAAGGAGCTACTTTTTTCACGTTTTCCACTACAAAGGGCAATTTCTAGGGTATAGGAGTTGAGTGTCACAACTCTCTTATAGCCTATCTTCATCCCGGGAATCTCCTGAACATTTTGCAAAAAACCCCATCACAATCAGATGAACGATATGGCCGCGCATAAAGTACGAAAGAACAAACAAATAAACAAACAAATATAGAAACAAACAAACATTAATTTTTATATATCAAATATATATATATATAATTATTATACCAGTTATATTAAATGTATGCAAAACATTGAAAGGGGAAAGAAGATTACGAGTATTTGACAATAAAGTTCTTAGAAAAATTTTGGACCCAAGAGAGATGAACAAAGAGATGAATGGAGAAGACTTTCATAACAGTGAACTGCATGGTCTTTATAGGAAGCCAGTATAATAAGAACAGTTAAGTCTCGTAGACTGCGATGGGCAGGACATGTGGCACGGATATGGAATTAAAGGCATGTATGAAAGCTTCTTGTAGGAAAACCAGAGGGAATACGCCCAGTTGGTAGAACAATAATGAGGTGGGAGAATAACATTAACTATGATTTGAGGAAGTAGATTAAAAAGGGAACGACTGGAATACATTAGTTCAGGAAGGAATGTATGGAGGGCATATATCCGCGTGGCCATGAGTCTATGGGTTCTATAGCGCTAATGAGTAAGTAAGTAAGAGTATATATTCTCTGTTAATGGAGGTAGTATTTATTTTTGTTATTTTATCATATATATATATATATATATATATATATATATATATATATATATATATATATATACTTAATTAAACAATGGATAGTTTTGGGCTTTTGGGGTTAATTTCACACGTACATAATAAAATTTGCCGGGATAGGCTAGGCGAAACTTTGTTTTTCACACATACATACTAACATTTGTCAGGATGTTTTAGGCGAAACCTTTTTACCATTTTTAGTGTGTTACTTCTAATATATCTCACTACAAACACTCACTGAGGATTCAACAATACACTGTTAGGCCGAGGTAAGTATGATGAGAATTACACCAATGCTCGTTTCAACATGCATTAAGTTATAAAGTCCCTTTCGCACTATTGGATTATCTTACCATCTTGTGAGTGAAGTGTAGAATGTTTAGATTACTGCCATTTATTGGTGATTTGTAGATCCTCTCTCAAAAATAGTACAAAAATTAAACATTTTCAGCAAACGAACAGAAAACCTCGAAGTATTAAAAAAATTAATAAAAATAAAAACCCTTAACATATCAAATACTCTTATGTGCTAGAACAATTTGAAAGGCAAATTCGTGATAAAAACACCTAATTACATACTAATTTAATTGAATTATATGCGTTTTAAGTATACATATAGTTGATGTACAGTGCCATTATATTCCCATTTCTTTTCTAAAATCTACCTTATACTAAAAATCTGATCTGTTGTAGACTTGTTTCTTCTAAATGCATATAGATGATCTCCTAGAATGTTATCCATATAGAAAGTAAGTCTGCTTACTAATATATTTGTAAGAATTTTGTACGAAATTGAAAGTAATGAGATGCCCCTGTAGTTGTTGCAATCAGTTTTATCTCCTTTCTTATAAATTGGTACGATAATTGATTCCTTCCATTCATCCGGAAGAGCTTCTTTTTCCCAAATCATACTAATCAACCAGCGTATCTTGTCCATTATTTTTCTCCGCCCGATTTTATCAGTTCTGCTGGGATCTCATCTGAACCTGATGCTTTATACATCTTCAATTTTTCAATCGCCATTTCTACCTCTAATGCATTTTTTCTGCGACTATCATTTCTGCTGTCTGTAAATTATCCTCCTCAATGCCCTGTTCCCTATGTACATTTAATAGCTGATTAAAGTAACTTTTCCATCTATTTAATATACTCCTTGAATCTTCAATCATAACCCCCATTTTCATTCTGAATTATGTTTGTCTAGCCTAAAACCCTTTCTTCTCTATACTAATTCCCTGATATAATTCTCTAATGTTCATATTTGTTGCATTCATTTCAAGATCATTAATCTTCTCTCTCAAATATTCCCTCTTTTTACTCTTTAGTAATCTGGTGGTTTCCCGTTTAATACTACCCAAATGCTCTAAATTTACCTCATTTGGCTCTACGTCTGACATTATATTGCATAATATATAAATATTAATGAAATAAAAATAAAACTTAGTTTTATTTTATTTTGATATTTATATAAATATAAATATAAATATAAATATAAATATAAATATAAATATAAATATAAATATAAATATAAATATAAATATAAATATGTCTACTTTCAAACTTCATGCACCCTAATAGCTCATAAAATTATCGGTTAGCCTTAAAAAAGTGTTTCCATATACAGTAGGATTGTTACAACAGAAAATGTGTATTACAAATGGATGGACTTTTTTTGTATTCAATACTTAAATAAAACAGCGGTCAATATTTTTATTAAATATACATTTCATTCTGAAAACCCGAGTATTGGCTCAATGGGTAATTTTATAACACTGACAAATGTTTTAATCTTGCTAAACTAACTATTTTCAAACTATTAGTATTTCTTTATATAAGAGATTTGTGAAATCATTCACCCTCATGGCGTTGTATTGAGCTTCTGAGGTTGAATTCGATTCCCATTCAGATGATAACAATTTGTCCTTAGTGGGAATTATTCCTACGGTCAGACTACACTGGAGTTCAATTTTAAGGACTCTCGTGTTTCGTTGTAATGTATCGCCCATCATGTCAGCGGGATAACGTAACTCCGCCTCGCAGTCGCCCCAACCTTAGAAGTGGGATACAATTACACCGATTCCTGGAGAAAATTCCAGAAATGTTCCAAGGAAACTTGATGACATTGGACAAAATGAAACAATGATCTCGGCTGTTAGTCTTGAAGTCTAAATGTACCTACATGGAACATTTCAATATTCCCAGCCTTTCTTATTTCTTTGGAAAATGTAACTGCCAGTTTAACAAAGAGCTCAATTACTTTTTTCTTTTCTTTTTATTCAAGCCCTCATTACACGTTATAAAGTGTTAATAACATGATTAAAGTTTATTCTAATTGGATAGTACTTTTTATTAGTCTCGCTAGTACAGGGGTTAAGTTGCCTGTCTCCGGTCTCTAGCGTCGCGGGTCCAAAATATAGCGAAGATGATAAATTATTTAGAAAGGCAAAATCTAAGGGACAACCAGTATAAAGATTTTCGAGCTCGTAAAAATGTCTCAAGCCCAACTTAAAATCTCTGAGTATAATTTATTTGGTGTTTCTCATCAAAATAATACTTTACTTCTCTACTAGGAGTCTATTTGAAACGACGATCTAAACACTGATCACTAACTGACATCTGTAAAGTAACAAACGTAACGAAGTTAGCAGCCTTGCTCTACGTAAAGATATACAGGTATAGACAGAAGTATCTATGTAAATTGATCACGTTCATTATAGTCCTACTTCAATGTCGGACCTAGTGAAGTAGAGATTATCATGTAAGCACTTACATCGGACGTTGTTGGTTAGAAATACAACTGGAATAAATTAATGACAATCCTGAGCATTTATTTATTTTTTCTATATATTCATTTATTTACCCTGGTGGAGTTAAGGCCATATGGCTTTCTCTTCCACTCACCAGGACAAACATATATTACATCATAATATAACAATCATAATTAACTCTAATATTAAACACTAAATGAAGATTTGACCAATAAGATCATATCTATTATATTATGATTTATAATACAATCAGTTAATGATAGTTAAGATTAAGACTAAAACTAATTCTAAAATGTATTCTAGCAAGATAAATTAAATTGTTGGTAGACCGTCCCTGTCTTATGTCGGGGCCTATATGAAAAACAAAAGAAAGTAATGAGATATAGAAATCTAATTTTACGTTTATGCAATATTTAAACAAATTAAAATATTTGTTAATATTAATATTATTTTCACAGACAATTAAATGTATTAATTGTTAAAATAATTCTATCAGTGAGGTGTATAAGTTACTTTGTTATTAAATAATTATTTAGTTTGTTATTGAAGGATGTTATAGTTTGACAGTCTCTGACATAGTACAGAAGGGAATTCCATGTTTTGGCAAGTGAGACTGTAAAAGATAATGAATAATACACAGTATGATGAGGAGGGATATGAAGGACAATGTGCTGATAGGATCGAGTGTCAAGAATATCTGTGTCGGATAGTCTGATGAAGCGGCGTGATAAATAATTAGGCGATGATGTGTGAAGTATTTTATAGAGAAGGGCTAGGGAATGGACAGTCTTACGATCTCTTAAGGTACGTACACATATGCGCGCCGCGAACACGAACGGCGCGCGCGGCGCGTGTTATGTTCGTCGAAATTATTAATTTCAACGAACCTCCTGCGATCCATAGGAAACCCACAAACCTTCAGTAGACATTTTGCAGAGCAGGTATAACCAACGATGTCTATTCCCTTTCCGTTCTCCCTCTTGTCCTGCATTCTTTCCCAAAAATAGGGACTTTTTTTTAAATGCCGCGGGACGCGGGACAAATTGTTAAAAATCGGGACTGTCCCGCCAAAATCGGGACGTCTGGTCACACTTATTACTTATTACATCTTATAACTTTATTTATACTTTTTCAAATATTATAGCATTAAAGGAATTTAAAAAAATATATGATTTGTATATCCATCCATAGTAATTCTGCCCGAAGGCAGGTCCTTCACTGAAATCATAGCATTTTCATGCTATGGTTGCAGCTTTACTAGGGAATTGTGTAGGTGTGGTAGCTTCCCGTTGCTTTCCACACCGGTGAAGGATGATGAGATGATGATGATATGATAATGATAAGGATGATGATGATGGCCATATGATTTCGGGGACCGTTTGGGCCTTAAAGTTTTCCTGACATTTGTCTTACAGGTGAAGAAAAACCCCGATAAAAACCTCACCCAGAAAAACTGCCCCGACCGGGGACTGAACCCGGGCCCCGCTGCGTGACAAGACAGCACGCTACCTCGAGACTACAGCGGTGGACATGATTTGTATATATATGTTTAAAGTTATTAAGAATCTATCTCACCATAACATGGCCTTAATTTTTAATAAAAATGTACATGATTATTATACTAGAGGTTGTACTTTATTGCACAAAGATACTAGTTTCTAAAAAAAAAGGTATAAAAGGGATTCGTTATGCATTAATCAACCATTAAAATAACTACTTACCTATTGAATATCAACATTTCACGAATGTTAAACATTTTTCTAATTGTATTAAAAAATATTTTTTCTCATTGCTTTCTTAGTTAATTTTGTTAATTTTATTATTATTAATATTATCCTGTTTAAATATTGTATTTATATGTGTATATTTATTGTGCATCTATAGTAGTTTGTATTACTTAAACTTATGCCTGAATTTGTTTTCTTGTTAATTGTTTTATGGCCATTATTTTTTGTATATTGCCCCTTAACATGAGCAGTCTTGCTCTTTGGAGTCTTCGAAGAGATAAATAAATAATTAGCAATAAATGTGTTTATATATTGTATTGTTTTGTGATACTTCATACATAATATTATGAAATGAACGTCTTAAATAAATAATGTTTTCTAAATAATTCTAATTTATTTATACAATTACAGTACACACGAAAAAAAAAACACATATCATTGAAAAAAAACAGGCATCTCCTTTCAATGATTTTTTAAAATGATCCTTATGTTGTGGATCCCACAATAATTGCTTGCTTCTATAAATGTCAACAAGTTTTAACACGTTTTCCTCTGACCACTCCATACTCAAATAATAGGTGCGCACCGAAAGCAACGAACCTCTCAGGTACCCGTCCAAATCTAAACAGCGAACCATCAAAGTGTTCGTGGAAAAAACCGACAATGAGTGGATCGTGGTGAGAGACGCGCGCGCGGCGCGCGCGCCGTTCGCGCACACCTTAAAACCCCGTCCAAATCTGACGAACATGGTGCGGCGCGCGCGCCGTTCGTGTTTGCGGTGCGCAGGTGTGTACCTACCTTTAGACGAAGCCACGATAATTGTTCAAGGGACGGTGTAACATGGTCAAATTTGAGAATAACACAAACAAAACGTGCGCAAGGATTATTAACACATTGAAGTCTTTGAGTGAAAATAATATTTAAGTCTGTAAAAAGAGTATCACAATAATCGAAATGGGACATTGCAAGTGTCTCTACTAACATTTTCCTGAGAGCAAATGAGAAACAATTTCTTACGCGATTTAATCAATGTATTATTAAGAAGACTGTTCTGCATGCATGGTTCATTTGTGTATTCAAATTTAAGTTGTTGTTAATAAGTACTCCTAGAATTTTTACTGTCCCACTATAAGGGATTTGAACTCCATTAAGTGACACAAGTGGTACTGGGTTTAGGTTAATTGTAGATAATAATCTCTGGTGACCCATAATGTCTTCCTTCAGAAATAAATTCTAGACGTGGTTCCAGTGTCGTATATTTACGGAACATAAAAGAACATAAGGATTTGAGAAGGAACCTCTCAGGAAAGCTGATTGTCCCTTTCAAGCCCGGGTTTGAGTTAAGATTTGCTAATAATTGAATTGTTAAAAAATCATTAAATATAAACTAAAATTTAATAGGTAGATTGAGGGACTTGTATAATAAGTGCATTGCAATACAGAAGATTCCTGATGAATGGAAAATAAGCTACATAGTACCAATATACAAGAAGGGCGATAGAAGAGACGCAAAAAACTACAGAGGACTAAGTATAAATAACACATTATATAGAATATTTACGAAGTTATTAAAAACAAAGTTACAAAAAGATGTTAAAGACAAATTAGGAGAAGATCAAAATGGATTCAGACCAGGAAGGTCATGTGTTGACAATATATTTGCAATACAACAGTTAATTGAAAAACGGACTGCAGTTGGAGAAGAAACCCATTTGACAATGATAGATTTAGAGAAAGCTCATGACTCAATTCCGAGGAACAAATTATGGGAAGTATTGGAGAAATACAATATTGACAGAAAACCTAATAGGAATTATTAAACAAACCTATAAAGATAACTCCGCTTATGTTAAAATGGGAAATATAATGTCTAATCCTATAAACACCTCAAAGGGATTGAAACAAGGGTGCAGTCTATCACCAATTTTATTTAATATTTATGTAGAATTTATATTAACGAAATGGAAACAAAGCTGCAAAGGTATGGGGATCCCAATAGGCAATAGATTTTTGCTGACATTACAATTTGCCGATGATCAACTGGTTTTAGCGCAAGACAATTTTGATATGGAATTCATGATAAAAAGGTTGAAAAGCACATATGAATCATGGGGTCTCACAGTAAATTTACAAAAAACAGAATATCTGGCAATAAATAGCAATGAAAGAGAAAACTTAGTATTGGAAGATGGAATCCAAATAAAGCAAGTGAAACAAACTAAATATTTGGGAATGATTATGGATAATATCGAAGGTATAGGCAAAGAGAACATAAAACATAGATTTGAATTGAGTAGCAAAATAATATCATCATTAAATTCCATATGGTGGGATAAGCATATTTGGAAAGACACAAAAAAATATATTGGTAAAACATTGGTGGAATCTGTTGCAATGTACGGAAGTGAGGTATGGACAATCAATAAGTACTACAAGAATAGACTAATAGCTCTAGAAATGGATTATTTACGAAGAAGTGCCAGAAAGTCTAAATTAGAACGTGTCACAAATAAGGAAATTAGAAACAAAATGGAAGCAGAAGAAAGCATAATTGAAAGAATTGAGAAGGAATTAAAGTGGTTAGGACATGTTTTAAGAATGGAAGATGAGCGATGGCCGAAGCAACTATATGAATGGCATCCTAACAGATAGAAGAAAAGAGGAAGACCAAGGTTAACATGGAAGGAAAACATGAAGACAGTAATGCAAGCTAGAGGGCTAAGCATCGAAGATGCCCAAGACCGTAGGCTTTGGAGGTTTGGCACGGGAAGACGGCAGCAGCTGTAAAAACCCGAAGATAGATAGATAGATAATTCATTACTTAACTTCATATTTTAAATTAATTAAATTACTATTATTATTATTATTATTATCATTATTATTATTATTATTATTGTTAATATTAATATTATTATTATTATTATATCCTTTTCCATCGTACTTTGACCTCTCAACTTATAGGTACGTTTATATTCCCCACTCGGACCATATTGGCACCACCCTTCAGGAAAGGAATTTTAAACTTATCATAATATACTATTTTTTCCCCCACAAGGACTTGGAAGGCGTTCCCGAATAAGTCATCATCATCATAGTACATTTACGAATTTAGGCCATTTGTTGACTTGTTTCGGCCTCAAGAGAAACACCATCCAAATCCCTAATAAGTGATCTGCTCAATCCAGGGCGTCCTTCAAGACTAAACAATCATTTAATACGAAATATATCATTTATTCCTACATTAATTCTAATTATTGCGAATATGAGTTTCATGACGAAATGACATTCAGGAGTCACTTAGGTCGTAAGGTTTACTGCCATTTATCTTAAACGTATGGAAAAAACCCGTAGAAACTAGCACCCAACAATTACGTCCCGACCTGGAATCCAAACCGATCCCGCTATCTACGAGGTAGTGACTCTACCCCGATACCACAGTAGTGGACTTTTTCTTATATGGTATATAAATGGTTCTATTAAATGAAAATTGTAGCTTTCGCTAAACATTGTTCAGTTTAGTAATATAATATGCACGATATATAAGATTTTCTTCATGACAAAAGGGGTTTATAGGGGATTTTCATGATAACAAAATACAGAATACATTTCAAAACTGTCACTGCGTTTTATAATTATTAACGTGGTAGAGCAGAATATTTCTTCCCCGTTTGTTATCACAAGTCATGTTATACTTGAAAGCTATATTTACTGGAACACATTGGAAGGTGGAATTTCAAATCTGCTAAGAGACTCGTTTATTTTTAAAGTATCATTTGAAATATGAGTGCTGAAAAAACATTTGAATAACTTATAATGTAAATATTAGTGAGGAAGTAATTTGTTACTAGAGTTAACAATATGTCCCCAACACTTAACTGCCATTTATGTGTTATTTTTTTCTGCAAAATAGATTTAAGTGCCAAAAAATTGAACATTTTAAATTAAAACTCTAAATGTATTTTTATTTTACATTAACTTCTTTCAGTTTGTTTATTATAATCTAATAATAATAATAATAATAATAATAATAATAATAATAGTAATAATAATAGCTTTATTTTACCTGGCAGAGTTAAGGCCTTAAGGCCTTGTCTACCACTCAATCAGGTTTAAAAAAATACAAACAAAAAATAGTCTTAAATCTAAATTACATTATATATATATATAAACGATTACAAGTTATGAATACAATACAATTAATATTTATAATGTATTTTGATTTACTCTAAATTTAACGAATTAAATATATAATATGTACAATATATATAAAAAAACAGGAAAAGATTAATGACATAGTATAAAATTAAATAAATAGAGAAAAATTAATTATTAGACAACAGGTAACTGTATAAGCGTGACTTAAAGGTACCAAGTGTGCGGCACCCCCTGATATCTTGAGGAAGGAGATTCCAGGAGCGGGCAGAGGCTACTGTGAAGGAAGTAGAATAAGAGGAAGTGCTATGAAGAGGAATTGTTAGCAGACTGCTATCTTGTGATCTAGTGTCAATATTGTGGTAAGAGGATAATTTCTCAAATCTAGACGCCAGGTAAGTAGGGATGTAGGAATTCAGAAGCTTGAAAAGTAGTGAAAGAGAGTGCAATTTACGTCTGTCAGTAAGACGGAGCCAAGAGAGGTTATTAAAGTGTTCGGAAATATGGTCATAACGGCGGACATTGAAAATGAATCGAACGCAAGCATTATGAACACGCTGCAGTCTCTGCGACAAGTCATAGTTTAGATCATTATATATAATGTCACAATAATCGAAGTGTGGTAACACAAGATTCTGCACAAGGATTTGTTTTAACGAAACTGGGAGAAAATTCTTTAAACGTCTAAGATAATGTAAGATGGAGAAAGTCTTTTTACATATGTGTTTCACTTGTGTTTGCCAGGTTAAATTTGCGTCTAGATGTAGTCCAAGATCTATTACTGAAGAAGAATAAGGGATAATTATATTATTTATAGTAATGTTTGGTAGTGTAGATATGTCAAAGGTTGTAAGCAGTCTTTGTTTTCCCATTAGAATTACTTGTGACTTGTTAGGATTTAGATTTAGACCGATACTTGAAGACCAGTTAAAGATGGATATGAGATCGTCATTCATTTTTGTCAAGCTGTTATAGAGAGAATGAGGAGGTGAATGTAGGTAAATTTGGAGATCATCGGCGTAGAGGTGATAACGGCAGTGCTTTAGTACAGTTGGCAAGTCATTTATGTAGATTGAGAAAAGAAGAGGTCCGAGAACACTGCCCTGGGGGACTCCAGCCGGCACGTTGCGCCAAGACGAAGATCTAGAGTTTAATGAAACGTATTGTTGACGACCGTGCAGGTATGAGTCGAACCAGGATACAGCGCTGTCAGACAAGTGTAGGTGCTTGAGCTTTATCATAAGTAAGTCGTGGTCTACTGTGTCAAAAGCTTTGCTGAAGTCAAGTAAGGTTAAAGGAGTGAATTGACGTCGGTCCACGGCTTCACGAATATCTTCAGTAATTTTTAGCAAAGCTGTGGTTGTGCTATGACCATATCTAAAGCCGGATTGATAAGGATCAAGGAGGTGATTTTCTTGGAGATATTCAGTCATTTGCTTATGTACAATATGTTCCAGGGCTTTAGATAATGTCGGAAGGATGCTAATCGGTCATATGCATATGTGGACCCTACCGGTAACAAGAATGTGCTTAGGCTGAACGCCAAGTAAACCACTGAACTATACACTATAATGTAAACAAGCAAGTAATTATAAGTTTTTTCTAGATGTTTCATTTTATATTACTTGTTGCATTGTTTCTTTAGCAGCGTGTGACCTTGCAGTACATACTTGACGTATTGATTAATTTTTAATTGTTCTTTGTAGTATTTCAGAATCCATCTTATCACTGTGCAAATATAATTCTACGTGTCTACGTATGTGTGTAGTAAGGCACCGCAAACCTTATATAAACATTTTATAATATCGTAGGGAAAAATTAAGTTATTTGATATTACCCTTTTTAAATTTAATTCATAATTTTACATTTATGTTTTAACAATGATGTTGACATGAATCGGCCGCGGTGGACTAGTGGTTATGCTCCTTGGCTCTGGTCCCAAGGGTTGCTGGTTCAAACCCGACCGGGGTCGATGGATTGTTTTAGAATGGAAAAAAACCAATGAGAAAGTCCTCCGGAAGGGACTTTTAAGCCGTGGTGCCCGAGTCTGAAGACTTTAAGTCTCGTAAAAGATCCTTAAGCCTGAATGAAAAGGCCTCTAAACAAAATTTACCGAATTTTCCCGTCCTAGTACTACCTTGGTTTCCTAGATTTCAGTATGAGGCGGAACGCTGACCACGGATCACTCAAATGACATCTATACCAAAACAAGTGTAACTAAATTAGTATGGTTCAAATTCTTACCTGTAGGGGGAGAGCACTTAAATCTCTGTTAAGGGAAACATGGGCTTACAAGATACAAGAAGAACATGTTTACATGATGTACATGTTCTTTTTTTAGCGGATAATAATAGAGCAATAATAATTGATACCTTATTTTATTATCGACGTTCATTTCAAAATTACCCCTTAATACTTTATCTGGATAAAACAATTTTAATCGTATAAATGATATTTTAGATTCAAAAGATTAGAAGCAGTATTTTCCTTACGAAGGATATTATGCTCAGTATTTAGGCTCTAATTCCTTTAATAATAATAACTTACCTCGGCCAGATTTGAGTCCGCAAAGCTCAAAATGAGGCATGCATGTTAAGCGGAACCGATATTAATATGAAAGTAGCCTATGTCATCAGAAAATGCACTGATTAGGATTACACCAACTTCTGAAATTTAAAAATAACTTGGAAGTAGCCTATATAAATAATTCTCAACGTCTATGTCATATAATGTTTATTGTATTTACAATTCACGATAGGAGTAGAACGACAGAAATTAATTATCCATAGAGATGAAAAATCGAGTGGTAATGGCTATAAGTTACGTATTTTATATCATATTATGCAAATACTGAAATTATTGCATAGAAATATTTTCGTAATGACTTTCTTTGTTATGTAACTCACTAATCATATTTATTTGTGAGACACATTCAAGAATTTTCGAACAATCGGACATTAGGTCTGACAATTTCATTCCGACAATATTTCAGTGATAGTCTGTGATCGGTTCAAACTGCCACTGTCCGTAAATTAAATGGGTGAATATTAAATGCCTAGCGTATGAACAAAGTAGTCTACAAAAAGTTATATAGTGTCCATTCACTTGTTTCTATAAAACTATTTGAAAAAAATATAAGAAGATTTGTCAACATAATGTTCATTGCGTACCTTAGTTTATTTAATTCTATAATTATTCTAATACGTAGTCATCGTCAACGACTGTTGTGATTACTATACAAAAATTTTAAATAATTAAATTTTGTTCTCAAGTAACGTCAGAAAAACTTGATTTTATAACAAAAGTTTTACCTAGTTGTGGAAAACTGAGCTCTCAAATAGGCCAATATATATTTTATTATTTCAACATTTTCTTCATTATTTATTAATTTGTATTAGAGAAATTGGCTTCGTTTTGTGAATATTACAGTACAAGTGTGGAATATATGTTTACCTTCTCTCTCCTTATAATAAATAATCTGGATTCTAAATTTTGAAAAATCAAATATTTAATATCATGTTTTTGTAATGCACGTTTGCAGTAATAAAGTGTTGTAGAAGTGTTTAGACTTGCTTACTGACGTCAGTGCCTTTGTTATAGAAATTGAAAGTCACTAAATTACATTAATTACATAAGGGTTGGCCATTGTTTAAACCACCATCTTAAATGGTAATTAATATTTTAATTTATATTTTCTTAATGGTTATGAACCTAAGGTGCACGCCGAGAAATATGATTCAGTGTGGCCAACTTTATTTTATTTTAAACCTTCTGGAATTTTCCACTGCGTATATGTAGCCAACGAAATTATAGTTTGGCTTCAGTTAGAGAGTAGAATAGACGTATCAAGAATAGACCTTCTGCTCTCCAATCTGCGATATAAATATTGCGCAATCCTTCGAAACATGAATTACTAGAAAATATTAAACAAATAGTGCAACAGTGAGTGCAAAACGTATGGGAAGAAAGAAAACCAATGTGAAAACAAAATGAAATTATGTATTTTAATGTGAAGTTATAATAAATATTGTTTCGTTTTTATTAAATCTAACTTTGTGCATTATAGTCTATTGTTCTCCATGAAGTATGCTCCTATTTCTGGTGCAATCCGCCAGTGGTCCTCCGTAATATTTCTCTAAAAACTATGGTGAACTCCGTAGTCGGGCAACTCATCCACACTGCATGATTTAATTAATTGATCGATCCCCGTTTATCCCGCTCTGGACATGGGTGCTTCCTTAGTGGAAGGTTCTTTTTCAGACTTAATTATATTACGCTTATTTCAGCGAGTGTCATGTGGTTAGTACATCTAATAGTTAGTACATCTAATAGAAAACTAAGATATTATTTTTATGGTGGAGGATCGGTTACATTTTACTGAGACACCTATTTTATTCAGGTTTGCCTGAAAAATATTTAGACTCGGGTCTCGGGGTTTAAGGTCCCTCCAGGTGGAATTTATTTGGATATTTCTATCCTAAAAATACAGGGTTCCCACAAATGCTCTCGCGTTTAAATAAACTTACAGACATGAAACTAGTAGTAATGGAAAGAGAAACTCAAAACGTTTTGGTTATAGTATCACAGTTGGTGGTTATAGTATCACAGTTGGCAATAATGACGTACAATTACATACAACATTGCGTATTGTTGAAAGTGAGAAAATGGCTGGTGTAGGGAATTAGGCGAGCGTTCTGTGTTCTCCATTATCATGTTCAACAAACTGTATTTGTTATTCAATGACATTTTCGGACAATATTTGGTGAAAATCCACCCAGTGGTCCTTCAATTCGTAAGTGGTACTCTGATTTTAGGACAAGAGGTTGCATCTGCAGGAACAAATCTTCTGGACGCCCGACTGTAAGTTAGGTAACTGCAACCGGATTCGTGAAGCTTTTACGCGTAGCACTAAACAATGAACCATTGCAGCTAGTAGGGAGCTGCAGATCCCTAAATCCACCGTATGGAAAGTTCTGCGCAAATGTTTGAAATTTCATCCATACCGATTGCAGATGCTGCAGTTCTTAAAGGAAGAAGATGGAATGGTGCGCCGTACTTTCTGCGAGAATATGCAGACTCTCATGGAAACTGATGGGGTTTTTGAATCCATAGTGTTTAGTGACGAGTGCACCTTCCATCCTTCAGGTAAAGTGAGCAAACATAACGTTAGAATCTCGGGGTCGGGCAAGCCCAATACCTACAAGCAGCACGTCCGCGACTCTCCTGAAGTGAATGAATTCTGCACTTTTAAGTCTGCAGAAAGTGCACGGCCCATTCTTCATTGTAGAGGAAACAATTGGAGGATGTGAGTACCTGGATACGCTACAACAATGGCTCCCGCCTGAGCTGGAACTGGATATGCCTAACGTGACCTTTCAACAGGACGGCGCACCCCATCATTTTCATAATGAAGTCAGATTCGAGCTCAACACCGGACTACCGAACAGATGGATTGGCCGTGTTGGTACTGACGATGAAGAACTTCTTCCTTGACCTCCGTGTTCGTCAAACTTCACACCCCTTGACTTCTTGTTGTGGAGTTATGTCAAAGATTTTCTGTACTAACCACATCTTTTACATACCGTCCTTGTTCTAAGAGGGCGCATCATAGCAGCCAACGAAACAGATGATCATGATATGCTACAATTGTCCTGTGCAGAAATGGACTACAGGCTAGATGTGTGTCATGTTACCAACGGAGCTCACATTGAACACCTGTAAGGTACTGTAACCAAACCATTTTGAGTTTGTCTTGCCATTAGTACTAGGTTAATTCTTATACGTTTATTTAAACGCAAGTTACACGTGTTCGAAGTGCATTTGCGGGAACCCTGTATATTCAACCCGGTCCCTCGATACAAGAGCAAGAAATATAGGCCTCTAATCAATATATCATAAGGTCAACAAGACACTGTCGGCTATTTAATTGAGGCCATAAAATACTTCAATAAAGCATAGAATATATAAGTTGTAAGGTTCGTAAGAGCAGAAAAACGTAATTTTGAATTTATAAGATTTACAATTATTATTTTGCGCATTTATCGTATTCAGAGTTCTAATATAATCTGTGCCTACGTTCCAGTATGCTATACTATATACGAGAGCCATGTTATTTCATAAAATATAGCTTGCTTATCTGTAATATAGTGTAAACAGAAGTGGAAAACAATTATGAGAATTAAAAAAATGTTTACGTCACACATTCCTATCCTCGGAATGTGATAACCTAACTCATATTTTAAATGCTACATTTTGACAATTTTACTCGCTGGCCCGACGAACGTCGTATCGCCTTTAAATATTTTAAGTTAATTTTTCCGATGTTTTAATAGTAATCTGCTATTCGGGGCGGAAACAAATCCAACAAATCAAAGATCATAAAAATTGGTCCAGCCGTTCTTGAGTTATAAATAGTGTAACTAATCCGAATTTGTTATATATATATATATATATATATATATATATATATATAAGTCCCGGCCACGCGTTGCTGTGGCTAAGGTATTCGTTAAATTATATTGTAGTAAACAGAGTGAGACATCTAAATCAGAAAGTATTTGTTTTACACATTTAGTTTTCTGGTACGTTAACTACACCCCATATAAATATGGGTGGTGGTTTATGTGGAAGTGGTTATGTTCATTGAGATGAATTTATGTTGTCTGCATTCTCAGTATCATCCATAAGTGTATAATAAGGATTATATAAATTTATTGGTGGAATATTTTGAGGAGGCTTCCTGATTTCATTATACTTTCGATTTTTTTCTACGAACGTGTTGGCAGTTTGGGTTCTCATCATCATCAAGAAGTCTCTGTATAGTAATATCATCTTGTGATATATTATAGTCATCTTGTTTTTCATTTAATTGAGGAATGGAGATTGTTTCTGTAATAATGGGCTTATTATTACAACTAACAGACTTACTTACAATTCTGTTATTGCGTTCCTTAGGACCTTCATATGTTTTTAAATTTACATTCTTCTTAAATGTAAGATTTATGTCACATAGGCCTATACCAATTTGCGAAAATTCACTTGATATCTTATCATTCATGGTCTCTAGAGCTGATTCGCCATGTTGTTCAATGTCCCTTCTCAGTCCAGTTTAATTTAAATTAAGTTGCTGTCTTTCAGCCAGATTACTTAAAACTAATACGTACACACAAATTTAATATTATTATTAATATATTGAAAACAAAATAAACACAAACACACTTAAATTATTGAATAATCAATATTTGTAATTCAATTGAATTTCGCGGTTGCAACAAAAAGCACAGCCACCTGGTTAAATAATAAACCAATTACCTTACACCGTCATCTGTTAGGATCGTATGGAACTGAGAGATAATTATAACTCTTTGTTTAAATAATAAACAAATAATTTGCAATAAAAATAATCCGATTATAAATTTAGTTATAAACAACCGTAGGTCTCAAGTTGGATCAAACAGCACAGTGTGCAAAATTTTATTAAAATCGGTTCAGTAGTCGCGGACAAACAACGTGACACGTCATTTTTATATACTAAGATAAAACGTAATAGCATGAATGGCATTTGTTCATACTGGAAGTCTCCTCATTTTTAGATTATTTTCTTTTTATTTTTGTTTGCAGTTTGTATTATGCTACTCTCAGAAAGGAAACATCAGTAAGGCTAGGCGTATGTGTGAATATAGCACTCGAATGAAGCTGAGAATATCAGGAATAAGAATTGAATTCAGTTATTCGAGGACAGAGACCAGTAGAGGATCTTAGTGGTTGGTATATTTAACCTATAGGTTTTGTAATCCACAAAGTGACTTCAAATGAGTGATTTATTACATAGAATTTAAGGCGAGACTGCTGAAGAAACATTTGCCAATAGTTTGGTTTCTCCGCTCCTCGGCATGAACGAGATCTCGCATAACCCCACTGCAAAATTCTTTCCTTGAATTCGAAAACATTATGTAATAATGATTTTCTGGTATATGTTCTAGTTAAAGAGCACATTCTTCTGTTTTTATGCTATAGTTCTGCTGATATTTGCCTACTAGTATTCTTAAAATAAAACGGGTTCTATTAATGTACTTATTTCACATTATACAGTATGATAAAGTTTAAATGAAGAGTCTTTACCTATATATCCCCTTATGCTGAAACGGTGCAATTTTACGGTAGTTACTTAACCAAGCTAATTTACTTACGCTTATTCCTCCACAAATGTTAACGAATAATAAGTTAATAGTCGTCTTAAGAAGTCACACATTAGGAAACAAATGCATTATTAGGATTAGAAATGACGTTAACATTTGCTCAGAGTCCCTAATTTAGGCTTATGATACTTTTACGAGTTCGAAAATCTTCAGACTCGAGATCCGCAGTTTCAGGACGATTTCAATAGATTTGTCTCTTCCAATTTTTTCCATCCTAAAAAATCATTCGATTCTGGCCGGATTTATAAACGCGACCCTTAGGACCAGATGCAAGAAACTAAGCCAATAGCCTGCCAATTGCAATTTATGACAAAGAAGATAAGCATATTATACAAATGTGTTATTACATTTAAATATATTTAAAATCAGACAACTACACGTTAGTTTGGTTAATGTGAAATGTTAATGTATGGAGATAAGGAGCGGGATAAATCTACAAATAGTGCGAATATTTACGACTGGCAGTGCAACACATATCATTAACTAATCCTTTCATAATAGTTACTTTCTCTATAGATTTTAACTGAAGTATTTTTTCCTTACATTATTGACCAAAGAGAAATGTATTTTTTTATATGTAGTACACGTTATATGGAAAACGGAGGATTACTTTCACAATCGTAGTTCAATCCAATCAGTTTGCAAATTTCAAAATTTAAATTGTTGCAATTTCATTCAAATTGAGGAATGAAAACGCATATCTGTATGTGTATCGATTGGATGGTGAAGAGAACGTGCGGGTCACCTACTCTGACCTAGTAAGAGTGGAACAATGAATATTTCATGCAATCAAAGTAGATTCTATGAAATTTATTCTAGTGGCTTTACGTTATGTCCACTCCACGATATTGGCGAATGAACGTACATACACAGACTACCATTTAGCTCAGTGTTCTACCTTTTAGGGTGTTCTTCAGAACAACTGAACTTTTTACTAAGTATATTTATTTGTTTCGCCAGTTAAAAATTGCCCTTTACTCATCTGAATTACTTTCATGTATACATAACTACCAATCCCTGGTCCCACGTTCGCGTCTCGGTCACTACATGTGGGGTCTGTGGTTGACGAACAAGTGTTTTTCTCAGAGGATTCTCAAGTTTGGCCCTACCGAAAATATCATTCCACCACTTTTTCATGCGCCTGTCATTCTTTGTGTTTCATTTCGTATTATCTACTACTGTGATATTGCGTACGCCTGGCTACAAGGAATCAGGTATAATCTAAGTTGGGGCATTTAAATAAAGCAATAAGTACTTTCAATAATTCACTCTTTAAATAAATTAAAACATATCTTCCAACTGATTTCAAAGGAATTCTACGGAAAACAGCATTTGGATTATTGTGACATGTTATTGTCAAATATTAACGATAGACTAGCACATACTATTCATATTATGTGCATCTGATATATGTTCAATATAAAAAAATATGACCTTATTTCTTCATGATTACCAGACCTAAGTTGGTTCCATCTCAATGATCTCATAAAATGCATTATTCAACTCTCATATTAAAAAATTATACATAACTCTATACCACGCTACTAATTCTCTCGCTTCCGTCTCCTATCATTCAACCGTAGTTTAAGTACATGCTCGCATCAGATCATTTTATATCACAATCCTACTATAAAAAACCTCGCAGTGTTCTGATTACTGCACCGTGTATACTGCTAGACTCTGGAAAATGTCAACACAAGAGATTAGGAACTAGAAGCACTCCGTGTGTTTGTATTATGTGATCAGATTGGCTAACTTTGTCATTTATGGTTAGTAGGTTGAACGCCAGTAGACGTTCAATTAGTTTCAAGAAAGGGTTCTGTTTTCCCAGTATTCAGGAGATTTTGTCCAGAAATGTGTTTCTGTTAATGCTGTCGAACGCCTTGGAGAAGTCTATGAAAGCCGCGTATACGTGGCCACCTGCGGTGCTTGTTGCTTGCCAGATGATGGATAACACTCTCTCGATGGCTTGTATCATGGATTTTCCCGTCACAAATCCGTATTATTCCTCAGCAATGAATGTGCTGGCTTGGGGAAGGATACGTTGTAGTATAATCTTCGTCAGAATTTTAAAAGGCGCACATTCCAGTGCAAATCCGCGGTAAGCGTCGGGTGAGTCTTTTGGCCCTTTCCCTTTATAGAGCATTAGAAGGTCGGACTCTCTCCAACTCCCTGGTATGGTGCTTAAGTCAATGCATTATATTAGCTTCATTATATTAGCCAAACTTAATTTGTAATTGGTCCATTCAGTGGGATAACTGACAGTTTCTGTTTTTCCGTATATATAATAATATTAATTTGATCTTATTTAATTTTGGTTAATCAGTTTAAATATCTACATATTTATAATGATTAATCTACATTGTGATTTTATGTTTTTCTGTATTTAATCGGCTTCACTGGTTGAATGGAAGAGAAGGTCTTTATGACCTTATATTTGCCAGTTAAAATACATTATTATTATTATTATTATTATTATTATTATTATTATTATTATTATTATTTCCACGATCTTTAGTATTAGAGGTTTCATCTCATCTCATCTCTTGACTTGGTATTACGCTGCACACACCTGGAGGATTTGGATTACATATCTATGTTCGAATACATTCCAGTACTATTACGCACCGATTTTTAAACAACCCCTGTGGGGTGAGTTGTATCAGTGACGTCACGGGTCGGATGAGTATGTTCTGACAGAAATAATATATATTTTCAACTGTGAGAGCGACTGTGTTGTATGGTTGAGAATTATGGAGCTGGGAACGAACGGAGACGTTAGATAACATTCAAATTACGTTTCTTAAGAGAGCGTTGAATTTAGCTATCGGGACTTCAAATCGTGATATAGGCCTATTTACAGAAATTGGTACATTCTCGGACACAATAAGGGGCACCATCATGGTATCAAATATTAGTTGGACATAATAAACGAGAGTAGCAGAATAAGCTATGTGTTTCAGAGGATTGGATATTTTTTGTAGAAGGGGATTGAAGGGCATAGGGTTGGGTTGATATGGGATAGGAACGCGATGAATAATTGAAAGGAAAGTTACGAAGAGACTAATTGATGTGGACCGACAGTAAAAAAAAACCGAGTATAACCAGAAAATATCACTCGCACTGCAGTCGGAACTAAGAATTTCATGAGGAATGGAGAAGTACACTGACTCTTTTGGATAAGATGTCGCTATTGCATTGTTTAATTTCAAGAAGTGAAGAAGACATTAAAATATGCCCTATGTGTAATTACCGAGAAAAATGGCAACATATTATAGCATTTTGTAGAGAGACAGAGTAACTTAGATTACAGTTGCTACCGGAGAGATATCTCGGGTCGGATCGCTGCAGAGTTGCGTGTTGGAATCATTTAGGTCGGGTCTGGAGTTAAGTTAAAACATTCAGATGTTTGGCA
Source organism: Diploptera punctata (assembly GCA_030220185.1). Taxonomy (NCBI): domain Eukaryota; kingdom Metazoa; phylum Arthropoda; class Insecta; order Blattodea; family Blaberidae; genus Diploptera; species Diploptera punctata. Next base: position 131,859 of record JASPKZ010009310.1, on the reverse strand, counting down.
CAGTAAGTAAATCGAGGGAAAGCAAAATTGGAGATCAATGGGAATATGATTTATCAATAATAAAAACTTCAATATGGCATTTATTTCCGAACTTCAATCGCATTATATAGCACGAAGCCTCAGTCGAATTGATTGCTAGTGTATCTGCTGTCTGCGGGTTGGGAATGGTATGCGCATGTTATTTTCTTTTAATCTGCTCTGTAGCTAGTTTTTATTATTGTAAATATATATATATTTTTATATCTATAGGCCTACATATGGTCCTTTTTATGTATGAGTGTAGATGTGGATCATTGATCATGTTCATGAGGTAGACTTACGTATTATCATTGTTTTCATACATTTTTTATGTATGAGTGTAGGTATAATTGATTACAGTTGAAAATATATGAATGCTTTATTTCATTATCTATTCACTCTAACATTATCAATTATGCTAATTATGCACTATGCGTAGTCGTGTATGTATATGTTTATATATTTGTATGTCTTTTTTTTCTATTCATGTAACAGAATATGCACGTACGGCATATCAGGCCCATACTCAGTATAAATGAAAGTTTATTTTCTTTATTTCGGAAAATAGACAATGCATTTTATTACTACACTACGTTTTCAGATGAGCGTTGTCACCTTGGCGATGAAATAAATTCTTTCAATTATATCAGGAAAATTCCTGATTTTCTCCAGTACCTATGTATCCTCCAATTTTTTGTCTGCACTTAATGTAGCTCTGGCATTTAGCTACTGTATCAATAATTTTCACTGTAAGATCACGCAGTTTGTTTAATGAAAAATTTTCAGTTATATTACTTTCTCTCTCGAAACACTTCTTTGGACCCAAGCCAGTTCGATTGGATTTAAATCACACATATAAGATGGAAGGCGAATACAGGTTGGTGCAAAAGTCTCGATCCATTTCCATTAAATTTACATTTTCTTCGTTGTTTTTCAGGTTCATCACGAATTTTGCTTACCATTGACGAAAAAATAACGGTTGTTTCCGCGCGATTGCGATCGGTAAGCTATGAACAAGTGCATCAGGAATTTCAACGAAAGTTTCACAAACCAGCACCTACTAGAGCCAATATCCAGATGTTGGTGAACAAATTTAAACGAACAGGAAGTGTTCTTGATAAAAAAAAAGTTCAGGCAGACCATAGACCTCTGCAAATGATGTTGAACGTATTCAGCTCGCGATTGAACGCAGTCCAGGCGCGTCGAATCGCAGGCTCAGTACTGAACTGGACATTCCTAGGACAACAGTTTGGAGGGTTTTAAGGTTTAAACTCAACAAACATGCATACCATCTGCAAGTCCTACATCACTTGGAACAGGAAGATTAGGCTGTCCGTCAGGCTATATGCTATGATTTGCTTCAGGCTGTTGCTAATGAAAATCTAATGAACAATATCATTTTTAGTGACGAGGCTACATTCCACATTTGTGGTCGTGTAAATAGGCATAATTGTCGAATAAGGGCTGACGAGCAAGCTAATGCTACATATGAATGGCAACGAGACACACCAAAAATTAATGTATGGCTAGGTGTAACAGCAACAAAACTGTACGGTCCATTCATGTTTCAAGAACCCACAGTCACTGGAGTCACCTACTTAGACATGCTTGAACAATTTCTAGAACCACAGCTTACGCAGGATGGTGTTTTACACTCTGTTGTCTTTCAGCAAGATGGTGCCCCACCGCATTTCGCTCTGTGTGTGCGTGCCTATCTCAATGCAACATTTCCGGGTCGCTGGATCGGCAGATCTGCGCCAGGAATGTGGACACCACGCTCACCAGACTTAACCCCACTTGATTTTTTTTTTGCGTGGGTTTTTATCACGTCTCATGTGTACAAGACTGAGGTTCGTGATCATTTAGGGGAACGCATTTACGAGACAGTAACAGCTATTACAACACGCCATCTGCGTAATGCGTTTAGATCAACAGTGCAACGCTGGGAGAAATGCCCAAAATGCAAGGGGGACAGATTGAACTGTACTGAAGATTGTTCACAGATATCTGACAAATAACATATGTAACAGTCAGAACGTTGGTCAGTGCTTTCAAAAAATGGAAAGAGACTTTTGGACCATCCTGTATATGAATGTCCAACTGATCGTAAATATGCCTATTTTGAAGATTTGTTTGTTTAATTTTCCGTATTATTGCATACATATCTGTTGCTCTCATATTTGTGTTTTTCTAGATGTCTTTAACTTCCAACTCAGCAATAAATGTTAATTTAAGGTCACTACGTGCAGGAGGCTTGTCCATATGAGCAGAATGATGTGGAATGTTATAAATTACTGCTACTTATGAAGGGGAAGATTAGCTACAAGCTTTTGGCGAACTCACTTTTCAAAATTAATAGCATTCATGTGTCCTGGTAACCGCCCATGAATTACCGGATTTATACATAAGAAGAGCATTGTTTACAAATTAAATTACATTAACAGCATGCACAACTATTAATCTGTTGCCAGAATGTATACCTGTTACAATTTCTATTTCATTTCCAATTTGCAAACATGTCTTACAACTTAAATTATCATCTATCCAATTATCATCACATTTTCCTAATTTAATTCACTTCATTAGTTACAATATGCCTGTAGTCAATTATATGTGGTTTTTCCTGTAGTACGTTCATTTTCGTTTCATTTTGTTTACCTAAAATCCATGTCTTTAATTACACGCAGAATGGAAGATACCCCCGGAGGAGAAAACCAATGCTTTCTTTCATAATGGGCTAAACTTTGCTTACTATTGGTATACTTTTTTATGTGTATGAAAACTGTTTACAATACGTCTTATTACACCCTTATCGAATTTGTTCACATGCACAATTGTATGTACAGGTCTTGAATATTTATTTAAAAAGGGAGTAGTTAAGACGCCTGTATGACCTTCTAAAATGATTAATTTTTTGTTTGCGAATTTGCTTGATTAATGATTTTAATCACATCATATACTATGATACCTGTTTAACATAAAATTTTAATTCACAATCAAAGAGTTCCTAGTCATATTTTTTTTGTTATTGCACTAATACTTTCGCCAATCTCCTTATGAATAATCTTACGTTTCTTCGTCTCTGATATCGCGATTACATTACTGAGCATCTGACATTAATAACAAAGGAGTTCGAATGTGGCTCGAATGTCAGCAGTTCTGGATTAGTGTAAACGACACATTTCCTGCTATTATACTAACTCCCCACCTTGTTTGTTTTAGTTCATTCTCTCCCCTACAGCGGGTTAATCAACACAGCATATACCAGTATATTCACCGCTGTGGTCTCGAGGTAGCGTGCTGCCTTGCCACGCAGCGGACCCGGATTCGATACCCGGCTGGAACAAAATCTCCTAGATGAGATTTTTTCGGAGTTTTTCCTCAAATGTAAGACAAATGTCAGGGCCCGATGTTCCCCGGAAATCATCTGGCCATCATCATCATCCTTCACAGGTGTGGAAAGCAACGGGAAGCTACCATATTTATAATTACCTAGTAAAGCTACAAAACATAGCATGAGCATGTTTTGGTTGCAGTGAAAGACCTGTCATCGGGCAGAATTACTATGGATGGATATACCATTATATTAGTGTTTGAATTATAAACAAAGAGAGGAGCATTTGAAAATGAATCTTAACCGCAAAGTGAATTCGAATATTAAATAAAACATTTGAAAATATGTTTATTTGAAAATCATGTTCTGACATTTTACAATATAGGCTAAATTCAAACTGTCTTCCTTGGGGATAGTTACATTTTTAATAATACATAAAAAACGATCTTAAAATTTGTCGAGCATGGAAGGAAACTATTTCCCTCCTCCTTCTTAAAAAAAGAACTTAGTTGCGTGGAGTATTGCACATATCCATAAACTGCGTGTTTGTGATCGTAAATTCCTCGATACCTGTTGTTATTAAAATATTTTCGTCAAGGTCTTGTATTTAAAAAAATGTTAGGCATATGACATTAATTTGTACAAGGGATATAACTTCAGTTAAAAATGTTATTAAATTATGTATTTATTTACACATAGTATAAGTGCATACATACATTTTAAATAAGTTCGAATGAGCAGTGGCTCCTTAGAGGCCCATTCGAAAACAAACAAAACCTTAGAGCGATTCCATGATTAAGTCGCACCGAGTTGAAAATGTTGTAATTGGCGCAGGAATAATTTTGTAGATTCTACAAGATAATCTTTCAAATACGTATTATTTTAATCAAAAATTATTGGTGCAAATTGTCATGTTCCAAGCTAGTAATAACAGGCAAAATTTTACGAATTTTTGTTTAACGATTTGGTTGTATTATTTTGTTATTTTCTTATACCATACTTCGGTTCTTCTTAGTCGTAAACACAATTATATTAATTGCATTATAATATTCTAGTTACCATAAATGTGCCCTGTAATTGTTAAATGTATGCTATGTTAATTCAGTCACGGATAACGTATAACATATATTATACAGAAGCATCTATGTTATTGGTGTATAACTAACAAAAACGTATTAATGGAATTTTATGTAGTCATTATTCTTCCCGCTAGAGTTTCGTGACTGACTGTCGTTCTCTGATTGATACTGCTAAAGGCATAGTGTACTCGGTTACTTGCAACACTCCGCTGAGGATTAACGTAAATATGGTTTAGAAAATATTTGAGACAGTTCAGTTCAGCTGTTGCATAAATCATAACTCGCCCTTATTCTTTATCATTTTAAACTAAAAGGTAGTCAGCGGAACTACTTATAAATAGTCGAGAAAATTTGCAGTAAATGAAGCAGTCATACATGTAGATTTTTTAGAAAATTATACCCACAAAGAGCAAAATGAGATCCAGACTCACTGGAACAATAATCACATCTCACAATAACTATTGTTCCCTGTTTTGGACAAAGAAATTCGGAAGAAATACTTTTATCTAGTGTTAGGTTGTGTGACACATGAGAAACGTGATGTAGATGTGTACTTACAAAAACTGTTTTCTGAATTATTGGAACTCTTTCAAAACCTTGAGACGATAAAAATATTTTCAGATGGAACAGCAGGTAGCTATATTAAAAAAAGTAGGTCTCTACATTGAGCAACATGCTTACATTCATATTTGGAAGCAACATAGAATGGGATTTCTTTGAATCATACCTTGGAAAGAGGCTGTAGATGCGATTGGCGGCCAAGTAAAAATATTGACACGGATGTCTGAAAAATCGCGAAAGAAGGTACAAAGTGGTACAGGATCCTATAATATCGTGTGCAGTAAACCCAACGAATGACTGCTTAGGAGTTGCCACAAAATGAGGTAAAAGAAAAAAATGTTTTTTTAAGTTACAAACGTTTAAGTTTACAAATGTCTACTTGTTTAACAGAATATGATCTACTTTAAGTTTTGTGGTTCAGGAGATCGATATTGTTACATGTCGTAGACATACACCTAATTCCTTTGTTGAAAACCGTGTGGGACGTAGTTTTAGGGATATAAAATATTATAGAAACTTGTTTTCATATGTTTCGTAAATATAAGTTACCATGATTTCACCATAGTGTGTCAAAAAGAGATTGTTTTTGTACTAATTTTAATGTATATGCATTTTTACAGGAACCTTAAAAAATAGAAGTGACAAATAAATACAAATGTAAAAGTTTCCTTTTTCTGTTGAAACCCATTTTCTCATGGCAGTTTGTTTACCTATGAACGTCCGCAATAAAAATAACTTCGGAATAAACCTACTGCTAATATTGCTAAACTTTACCGAAATGTGAACGTAAGGTCGAGTTCTTTAACTAGCTATGTCGGACCATATGGAATGGGAATGTTTCGCCTAAAACGATAACATAATTTTTAACGAAACTTGATATATGCCATTGAAATAAAACGAGAAATGTACTATCAAAAAACTACGAGTAGCAATACCAGACCTTTGAAAATACGGGTCTACCTTAAGGCCGAAATTTAAAATCGTCTAATGGCTTTTATCCAAACAAACAGAAAAATGTAACCTTTAGTTTCGCCTGGAAGCCTTAATTAAAAAAAACACTATAGCCGCAATATTTATTATTCTCGCATCATAGACGGATATGACTACATACCATTCAAATAAAAAATAAAGTTACAAATTCCATAAACTTCCAAAATTATTCAATAGGAATTCGCTTAATTGATGTGATTTTTAATGTAGGCAATTTAGCGAAATCGGAAGGAATGTGGGTTGTTGTCAAGAAATAAATAAATAAATAAATAAATATATATATATATATATATATATATATATACTTACTTCTAAAACGTTAAACATGACACAAAATTACGTTAACACATCCACCCACACACACACACACACACACATATATATATATATATATATATATATATGATATGATAAGAAAAATAAATGCCTGGACGGGATTCGAACCCGGATCTCTGAGTCTGTACCTCAGTGTGATAGCCATTACACCACCAGGTGAATCCAATTCAAACACTTATTTTTCTTATATATGTATTATATTCTCCATTATTACTAGATGTCGCGTGAACATATACATACATATACATATATATATATATATATATATACATATATCTTTTGATTCCTTTCCATATCCTAGTGGTAACGCTTCAATGCTTTGATGGAGAGCTATAGGACCGAACCGAGGCTCACCCAGCATTGTGAAGAATTTAGGTAGCTATAATATGTAGCGTTACAGTTTGAGAAAACCAAATGTAAGGGCTGGGCACACAAATTATGATCAGATATCACCCCTAATTTTGGGTTTACCTCTGTGATTAACATATGTGGATGTAAGGCCAGCAGTCAAGAACATTTTATGCCTGTCGCGCCAAGGAGTAGTATGTAACTTATGAAGTAGAGAAGTATTAAAAAGTTAGATGATAAGTAGCCTTTATCTTGTGCATTTGACAATACTGGTTATTGTAAAAACGTTAAATGACTGATGTCTGTAATGACAATGTGAAGTCAGTTTGCTCCAACGTCCGACACGTGGAATATCTCACGCTTGCTCTTGTGTGGAATTTGCTACAGTATAAATTCATGCATTCTCAGCTAGATGGCACTGTTTTATGAGGAGTGCATAAATCAAGAGCCAGCTGAATTCTACTTTCCACATGCACACTCGAAGCCTCTTACTCTTTGCTAGGAAATAATAAAGAAATTGAATTGGAAAGAGAAGAAAGGATTTCAAGATGGTTGCCATTTGTATGTTTTCCCACTCAATTAATCTTAATACCGCTAACAGTGAAATTACTTGATTTTATCTCCGCCATTAAGATTTATATATTTCGTATTTATTAAACTAGAGGATAATGCAAGATTATTTTATTAATTTGTTTAAATAACTTATTTGCATTATGGAACCTGTAAGATAATAGTCACGCGGACATAAGCTTTCCGTACATCCCAATCCTGAGATAATGTTTTCCAATCATTTCCTGTATAATTTATCTCCCTCTAAACATGGTTAATGTTAATATCTCAACTGATTTTTGTGCAAATTATAGACATTATAAAATTTTAATCGATACATTATTTTTTTTCTGTAGAACTATTAATGCTTTTCTTCTGCTATATATAGAAAAATACGTTCCGTTTATTTCTTAATATAACTAGTTTAGACCTATCAGCATCCTACTATCCTTTCTAAGGCCTTGGAGCGCATCGTTCATGGACAGTTAACAGATTACCTTAATACACATGACATACTTGTCCCTTATTACTCAGGTTTTAGGGCAAGGCACAGTACACAACAACGAAATGTGCTCGGATGGTAATGGTAAATGGTCACATGACAATTTTAATACTCTTTTACGTCAGGAAAGCTTTCGACATGTTTACATTAACATAGTATTAGCAAAACTACGCGCTTTAAATCTTTCCGAAAAAAACTGTTAACTGAATGGGATCCTATGTTCTATATTGCCAGTAATGTGTAACCTATGTAAAGCATTCCTCTCTGAAGGGTGGTGTCCAAGAGTGATCAATTGATCAGTGTTAGGACCACTACTGTTCTCTGTCTATATTATATTAACGACTAGTCTTACACAATGTTTATATCACCAGTTCGCTTGTCGATTTACAAATTTACATTTACTCTCACCCCGATGATGAACATGACGCACTAGACAATCTAAATAGTGATTTCGCTTCAGTTTCCCCACGGTCGACGAAACATGGACTTAATCTTAATGCATAATTAGAGGGCACTGGCGAATGTAAAGTATTCAAAGTTACAAATATATCCCTAACACTCTCCTAAATTACAACAAATATCCCTACAGCTTAGAAGTGAAAGATCTGGGTAAGTACATGGACTTGCATCAGGACTGGAAATAATACCTGAAAGAAGGTATTCTCAATTCTTCACTCCGTAAATATCTTTAGAATCTTCCTTCCCACATAATTAAAACAAATACCTGTATAGACTCTTGTTATGCCACATTTCGATTCCTGCGACATATCACTGATTAATCTGACAATTGATCTATCAAATTACAACATGTTCAAGATTGCGTGCATTCGATTTGTATTCAATATCCGACGTTATGACTACGTTCTCCTTTATTTCAGGCCTTTTCATGCGTACATCTGAATGGCAGAATAACTCTACAATTGCATGTTTCGCTGTTCCAAATTTTGTACACATATTAATAGGAACGTTCGCGTAATGTGGATCCTTCTGTTTGAGTGGACCCTCTTAATATCCTCTTTAATTGGTGCTGATCTCGAACAAAACATATTTTAACTTCTTCTCCTCATCAACTTTGAGGGGTTCAAGGCCAGTTTCTTCTATTATTTGAGCGGAGAAGTGTTTATTTGTGATATTTATGAAAATGGCCACTTTAATAGTTTTTCAAGCTAAAGCTCAATTCTTAATTTCCGCTATTGAATATTACAAATGTTGAAAAAATACTATATATATTATATTAAGTAGATTTTGTTGTAATATACTGACAGGTTTGGTTTGATGCTATGTGACAGGGTGGCTGTTTAAAATAATTAAAGATAACAAAGAAATTCGGTTATATGGATCCTACACGAGGATCTAGGTCCATTTTACATGCATACATATATTTTATCAATGAGTATGTTATCTGTAAAAACCATTCACTTAATTAATTTTATTTAATATCCTCGTAATTTCACTAAACCCGAAGACCTTAGACTTCTGGAGTTGTAGGACGTGTGAAGGTTATAATCTAGAATAATTTTTGAAAACGTTTACCCTCTTACTAATAATAATCCATATAGCCTATAACTTTAATACAAGATTATACACATCTCAGTTGAAAATTCTTACTAATAAACACTGAATTAGCTGTTCAGTGTATAAGAGGTTTATAACTTTACATGGGAATCGTTATACATGTCTCCAGCTTTGTTTAACTATTGTATAACTACCCAAAATGGCGGAATTTAAGATTAGCTGATTGTTTTCTTATGATATTCATGAACGTTTCCTTAAATGTAACGCAAAATTCAACACTGTGACAACTTTTTGATGGGTACACAGGAAAAATAACATTAACAAAACTGTGGGTAGCAAAATAAAGGAATCATGAAATGCTTTTTATTACACTCATTCTCGATTAATAATGTTTTAAAATTGAACATTGATTCACAAAAGAATATGTTGTACAATAGTTTCTGTGAGACAACATTTAACCTGAATGTAGTTTAAATGCTTCGTAATATTATTTTAAGAAAACGTTCTTACATCATAAATATATAATAATCATACCGATATCAAAATGTTTTTAATTATAAAGGTAGCATTATTGCAACAAACCATTCATTAGCGTGATAGTCTTAGTGGTTAGGTCTTCCGACGTCAGTTCGTGAGGGACGAGATTCGATTGCCGATTAAATCGCAGATGACTTTTTTTTTCTTAAAGGGATATTATGTTGTCGCTAACATTTCCTATTATTTTGAGCGTTTTCTAAAGAGTCTTAAAACACTGTATATAATTAATTCATAAGTCATGGGAAAAACATTTTTTATTTTCCAAGAATTGTTTGAAGTTCTTGTCGTAGATGGCAGCACATTATCTGTGAAACATATTTTTACAATCTATTTGACATAGCATAAAGAAAAAATAAATCAATTAAACACATTTATTTTTCGTATCTCTCCAATTAGGGAATCTGTATTAATTCTTATCCCTACTCATTTCTTACACTGTTAATCACAAGTTGATGTTGTATTCTTTCCGTTACAAATGGCGCGTAATATGTTCTGACGTTATAATGAAGACGAATATGTGACGTATTGTGTAAAAGGATTATATTGTTATATAGCTTCTGTACAGCGTTTATTTGTAAGGAAATTATACATGATCTATATAAGGCTTATACATGGTATAACTAAACAATTGGTGAAAGCCTGGATAAGAGATTTTTATTAGTAAGGCTGTAAATAAATATCAACACCTTTTAATTTTCAGTAATAAATCTATTCAGATTAATCTGTGCCTGTTTGTATATATTAATAGAGTAATAAACTTGAAAATAGACTGAAACCTAAGGTGGACTCTGGGGTCAAATGTATCCTAATATGGAGATTATGGTGGATCTATCTTATAATATAAATAAGTTTATAAATTATGACGATATTTCCATATTTTTAAATAAAGTAAAAACGTTATTTCCTGGTTTCAACACAAATGATAACCACTGTAATTAAACAAAATTCCAATTCCTTAATTAAAATAAGAAAAACAACACATTCAAACAGGGATTCAAATAACCTGAAATTCCTCTATAAAGTTATTTATCAATGCGCTTTCAAAATATATCGACTCATCACAATTCAGGAACAAGATCACAAGTACCTTATTTACTTTCCATACCACAGCATAAGACATGTTTATATTCTGAATGTTACACAATAATTATATATGTCTAATGCAAGGAACTAACTTCTCAGTCATGTCAGGAGCTGACACAATTGTTCAAAGATAATTAATATATATTAAAATATTTAAATATGTGACTATCATTATTTAAATATAAAATAAATGATATAGTCAGTATCACAAAATGAAAATACAGCGAAACTTGATTATTCCGGAACCTGAATAATACGGAAATCTGTCCAATTTCAACAAATTTATTGGTCCTGACGAAATAATAGTATCTTTACCTGTATTTATTTTGCATAAAATGGAATCTGTCCAACGCAGACAATTTTTTACTGAAGGCAGGTGCCAAGACGGCTTTTACAAACAGTGATTTAAACCAAGGACAAATAAATATCAAAACAATACAAACCTAATTGTCACTGAACCTAAGGATAATTGTTTAAAAGCTGTTGTATTTCACATTCCGATATGTACTTTGATAAATGCCTCCATCGCCACGATCGGTACATTATTGGTTCAATTTGTTGGGTGCAATAATTTTGATTGAATAACACGTCCCAGTTTATAATGTCGAGTGAAGGAAAACAAAAATAATTTGTACCGAAGAGAAAAAAATTTGTGTTGCCGCTTAAAGTAAAAATAAAAAGTGCTTCAACGTTTATACGCGTAGAATAGTCGTTTGCGTCTATATCACGCTGTTCAATGTTAATGCATAAAGAGATCCGAAGACAAAATAAGGAATTATATAGCAGAATTCACAGCTGAATATCAATCTCCATTTAAATACGTTTTAAAAGCGGCAAAATAGGAAAATTTACCAAGTTCGTTAAGTCTTTGCCTAAACCTGATGATAATAATTAATATAATTTGTTTCAAAATCGCGCATTAGTTTATTTCATTTTGATAATGTTAATTTTATTCTGTAAATTTTTGAACGTATCCTCTATGTACCCATACACATTCCCATTTCATAATCGCGGTTTCTGTATTCGCGGCATATTTGCGGAACATATCCCCCACGAATAAGGAGCTTTTACTGTATGTATATTCTACCTATATAGATTCCGCCTCATTGCACACCTGTTATGCGAAACACATAATTATGCGTTTCTTGCAAATAATAATTACGCTGTAAAATCTTAAGTTAGTTAAGTTCTGATACCGATCTTTCACAGGTAGCATTCTGAATTTCCGGAATAAAGATGGCTGAAACATATGTAATCATTCTCATTAAGCGAAAAAGTGAATTGACTGATGATAAATCTCCAAACATTTCCGAACCGATGCTCCAAAGTCAAATCTCTAGTTCTTGTTAAATCCGTAAGGAAATAACGATTTCAAGGAATCTTCAAGTTGGCTGGTCAGTTTTTAAATTAAAACACGACGCAATGTAGGGAATCAAAGAATGTGGATAAAAGTATAGTTAGTAAGCGAAAATCGAAACTGCATACTTGAATTTTAGGATACGCGCCTAAGAGACATTTTTAACGCTGAAGAAATGGGACTGTTGTTTTCGTGCGTTACCGTCGAAGTCGCCTAACCATACTATACTTCACTTTTAAACGGCAGCTGAACTAAAATTAATCCAAGGTACACTTTGCTACAAAAAGAATGGACCGACTCTTGATCTCGAATATCTTAAGTTATAACGTGCGATTCACACGAGTAAATGAATAATACAGTAGAGCTACAATTCATAAGGATATTCATAAATACACCTGGACGTCTGCAGATGGAGAAACTCGAAACTAGATAGATCATTTATTAGTGGACAAAAGCTGGCACAGTAGCATCATCGATGTTAAATCAGTTAGAGGGACAGACTGCAATTCAGATCATCATCTGGTCAGGGTGAAATCAGACAACGCCTATCCTTTATGAGAGGAACGAACGCTAAAGATTATTCTGAAACATTTTAATTAAAAACTTGAAAAATTATGAAATGCGACAAGAATGCCAAATCAAAATTGCTAATATATTTGAACTACTGGAATCTTCAGATGACAATGTGGCAAACGAAGAAAAAACTGATATAAATAAAGAATGGGAGGCTATAAGAGATACTATTAAATTGTCAGCATCAGAAAGCGTTGGTTATTTAAACAACAGGAAAAACAAGAAATGGTTTGATGAGGAATGTGCCGAAATTGCAAAGAAAAGAATGCTAGCAAAAATGGAATTGTTACACGAGCCAAATGAGGTAAATTTAGAGCAATTGGGTACTATTAGACGGGAAACCACCAAGTTACTAAAGAGTAAAAAGAGGGAATACGCATTTGAGAGAGACTATTAATGATCTTGAAATGAATGCAAAAAAATAGGAACATCAGAGAATTATATCAGGGAATTAGGATAGAGAAGAAACGGTTCCAGGCTAGAACAAACATAATTCGGAATGAAAATGTGGAAATTATTGCAGATTCCAGGAATATATTAAATAGATGGAAAAATTACTTTAATCAGCTATTAAATATACATACAGAATAGTTCATTGAGGAGGGTAATTTATAGACAGTAGAAATATTAGTTGCAGAATCAAGTGTACTAGAGGTTGAAATGGCGATAGAAAATTTGAAGATATATAAAGCTACAGGTTCAGATGATATCCCAGCATAACTGATAAAATATTGGGGAGAAAAATTGATGTACAACATACGCCGGTTGCTTAGTATGATTTGGGAAAAAGAACCTCTTCCAGATGAATTGAAAGAATCGATTATAGTACCAATTTATAAGAAAGAAGATAAAACTGATTGCAATAACTGCAGGGGCATCTCATTACATTCAACTTCCTACAAAAGTGTAACAAATATATTAGTAAGCAGACTTACTCCCTATATTGATGACATTATAGATCACCAATATGAATTTAGAAGAACCAAGTCTACAACAGATCAGATTTTTAGTATAAGACTAATGAGGGGTCCGGTCAGATAAGGGGATAAGTCACACTTTCATGAAAAGTGAGATTATTACCTTTCTAGAATGCAATGCCATCTATCTTTGTAACCACAAACTGTTACATGTGTGGGTTATACCATTGGGTAGTTATTTTGTAATTCAATTCAGTATACTGATCATGTTTTCTCAAATTCCAATCAGAGAATGGTATAACCCACAAATTCACATTTCGATCACTAGAGGGAAAGGTGATCAGCAGTGTTGACAACACATGTAGTTTAGAGCTAAGTCTAACCCACTGTTTTCAAAACACTATTTAGCAACTAGAATTACATATTGCTGTATTCTCGGGTTTGAAATTTGATTGTTGCTTACCATTTAATTGAGTAACAAATCACTTCTGCTAACTTACAACTTTTCTATTTGTTTTCGGTAGTAGTTATGCTAATGTGGTTCATCATTGTTTGCTGCACCGGTAGTAGATTATCAGCTGTTTTTGTTTGTTTTGTTATCAAAATGGATGTTATTAATTTTGGTAATGATAATCAGAGTAATAGGCTAAAAATAAAAGACCAAGAAATAAGGTAAAATGGTTATGAAATGCTAGCTTAGAATACGCAAGTGACAAAACTAATCAAATGACCAATGTTGTGATTCAATTTTAATTTTAATTGTATAGAAACAATTCAAAGTGATGAGTATGCTGATGCATGATTTAAGAACTTGAATAAACTGGCTGAACTATTAGCAAAAGAAAGTAAAACAAACGAAGGACACCAGGATCACTTGAAAAAGTTTACAGCTCTTAAGATAGATAAAAATAAGCCAAAATGTCTACTTTTCAAGTACACTTACTCACAACTCGAGAGTCGACAGGAAGTATAGGTTTTCAAAAAGCAACCTGGGAGGCGCCGAAAAGTTAAGGCTGCACGAACTTGGAATGCCACGGATGATCTTAGAAAAACTTGGAAATACTCTATCCACATGGCAGAAACATTTGACAAAAAGAAGTATGCTGATATTATATCCCTACCTCCCTTTATACCAGCCGTGTATCATCCAGTGTTTACAGCGCTACAATCCGATGGTCCAGAGAGAGAAGACAAATGTTAAGTAGAGTGAAAATGGACTTTAGCATCTTATTTAGATCTTCAACCATATATAAATATTATATACTAAGTTTATAAGTTATGTTTCTACAAGTGAACAATCTACTCATAAATTTATAAGTGTATCATGTATCGCAAGAAAAGACAAAGTCCACTGCTTTATATTGACAGTATTTTTCTCTTCTGTATAAAAGTAAAACAGAAAAGAAAATTATTTTCCGTAACACTATATTCCACCCTCAATCAAATAAAAATGTTTGTAGCATACGTTTATGGGCTAATTCCTTTTGTAAATTGACTATTTACGAAATCCTTGTAATCTTCATTAGAAGTTCCTGTGGCTTATCCCCTTATCTGACTGGACCCCTCAAATTTTAGAAAAGAAATAGGAATAAAATGGTACTGTACAGGAACTATATGTAGACATCAAAAAAGCATATGATTCAATTAAGAGGGAGAAGTTATACAGTATCCTGTTGGAGTTCGGAATTCCTAAAACCTTAGTTAGACTTATAAGAAGGTGTTTAAATGGCGTAAAGAGTAGGGTGCGTGTAGGCAAACAGTTTTCAGACACTTTTGAAATCCAGAATGGGTTGAAACAAGGAGATGAACTATCCCCTCTACTATTTAATTTTTTACTAGAGCATGCCATCAAATTTTTTAGAGGATGAGGAAAGCCTACAACTCAATAGTATTAATAAACTGTTAGTTTGAGCTGGTGATGTAGTACTATTGGCCGTTAGCGAACAGATATTGAAGGACAAACACCGCACACACTATTGAGTAACACTAAGCAATTCGGACTGGAAGTAAATATCAATAAAACTAAATATATGGTCACACGTAGAAATTCATTATATAATGGAAATGGACAGCTAATGACAAAATGAGGGAAATATTGAGGAGAAGTGGCTGAATTCAAATACCAAGGAACAATAATCACAAATAGGAATGAGATGCAAAAAGAAATTAAACATAGGCTCAATTCTGGAAATGCATGATACTCGTATTATGCACTACAGAGACTCTTCTTGTCCCAATTCCTTTAAAAAAACATTCTACTGAAAATATATAAAACTACCATTCTACCTGTTATATTATATGGGTGCGAAACACGGACTCTTACTTTAAGGGAGGAAATGAGGTTACGAGTTTTTGAGAGTAAAGTTCTTAGGAAAATATTTGGGCCAAAGAGAGATGAACAGACAGATGAATGGAGAAGACTTACATAACAATGAACTGCATGGTCTTTATAGGAAGCCAGATATAATAAGAAGAGTTAAGTCGCGTAGACTGCGATGGAAGGACATGTTGCACGTATGGGGAATGAAAGACGTGCATGGAAGCTTCTTCTAGGAAAGCCAGAGGGAAAACGCCGAGTTGGTCGACCAATACTGAGGCCAGATATAATAAGAAGAGTTAAGTCGCGTAGACTGCGATGGAAGAGACATGTTGCACGTATGGGGAATGGAAGACGTGCATGGAAGCTTCTTCTAGGAAAGCCAGAGGGAAAACGCCGAGTTGGTCGACCAATACTGAGGCCAGATATAATAAGAAGAGTTAAGTCGCGTAGACTGCGATGGGCAGGACATGTTGCGCGTATGGGGAATGAAAGACGTGCATGGAAGCTCCTTCTAGGAAAGCCAGAGGGAAAACGCCGAGTTGGTCGACCAATACTGAGGCCAGATATAATAAGAAGAGTTAAGTCGCGTAGACTGCGATGGAAGGACATGTTGCGCGTATGGGGAATGGAAGACGTGCATGGAAGCTTCTTCTAGGAAAGCCAGAGGGAAAACGCCGAGTGTGGTCGACCAATACTGAGGCCAGATATAATAAGAAGAGTTAAGTCGCGTAGACTGCGATGGAAGGACATGTTGCGCGTATGGGGAATGGAAGACGTGCATGGAAGCTTCTTCTAGGAAAGCCAGAGGGAAAACGCCGAGTTGGTCGACCAATACTGAGGCCAGATATAATAAGAAGAGTTAAGTCGCGTGTAGACTGCGATGGGCAGGACATGTTGCGCGTATGGGGAATGAAAGACGTGCATGGAAGCTTCTTCTAGGAAAGCCAGAGGGAAAAACGCCGAGTTGGTCGACCAATACTGAGGCCAGATATAATAAGAAGAGTTAAGTCGCGTAGACTGCGATGGAAGGACATGTTGCACGTATGGGGAATGGAAGACGTGCATGGAAGCTTCTTCTAGGAAAGCCAGAGGGAAAACGCCGAGTTGGTCGACCAATACTGAGGCCAGATATAATAAGAAGAGTTAAGTCGCGTAGACTGCGATGGAAGGACATGTTGCACGTATGGGGAATGAAAGACGTGCATGGAAGCTTCTTCTAGGAAAGCCAGAGGGAAAACGCCGAGTTGGTCGACCAATACTGAGGCCAGATATAATAAGAAGAGTTAAGTCGCGTAGACTGCGATGGAAGGACATGTTGCACGTATGGGAATGGAAGACGTGCATGGAAGCTTCTTCTAGGAAAGCCAGAGGGAAAACGCCGAGTTGGTCGACCAATACTGAGGCCAGATATAATAAGAAGAGTTAAGTCGCGTAGACTGCGATGGGCAGGACATGTTGCGCGTATGGGGAATGAAAGACGTGCATGGAAGCTTCTTCTAGGAAAGCCAGAGGGAAAACGCCGAGTTGGTGTCGACCAATACTGAGGCCAGATATAATAAGAAGAGTTAAGTCGCGTAGACTGCGATGGAAGGACATGTTGCACGTATGGGGAATGAAAGACGTGCATGGAAGCTTCTTCTAGGAAAGCCAGAGGGAAAACGCCGAGTTGGTCGACCAATACTGAGGCCAGATATAATAAGAAGAGTTAAGTCGCGTAGACTGCGATGGAAGGACATGTTGCACGTATGGGGAATGGAAGACGTGCATGGAAGCTTCTTCTAGGAAAGCCAGAGGGAAAACGCCGAGTTGGTCGACCAATACTGAGGCCAGATATAATAAGAAGAGTTAAGTCGCGTAGACTGCGATGGGCAGGACATGTTGCGCGTATGGGGAATGAAAGACGTGCATGGAAGCTTCTTCTAGGAAAGGCCAGAGGGAAAAACGCCGAGTTGGTCGACCAATACTGAGGCCAGATATAATAAGAAGAGTTAAGTCGCGTAGACTGCGATGGAAGGACATGTTGCACGTATGGGGAATGGAAGACGTGCATGGAAGCTTCTTCTAGGAAAGCCAGAGGGAAAACGCCGAGTTGGTCGACCAATACTGAGGCCAGATATAATAAGAAGAGTTAAGTCGCGTAGACTGCGATGGGCAGGACATGTTGCGCGTATGGGGAATGGAAGACGTGCATGGAAGCTTCTTCTAGGAAAGCCAGAGGGAAAACGCCGAGTTGGTCGACCAATACTGAGGCCAGATATAATAAGAAGAGTTAAGTCGCGTAGACTGCGATGGAAGGACATGTTGCACGTATGGGGAATGGAAGACGTGCATGGAAGCTTCTTCTAGGAAAGCCAGAGGGAAAACGCCGAGTTGGTCGACCAATACTGAGGCCAGATATAATAAGAAGAGTTAAGTCGCGTAGACTGCGATGGAAGGACATGTTGCGCGTATGGGGAATGGAAGACGTGCATGGAAGCTTCTTCTAGGAAAGCCAGAGGGAAAACGCCCAGTTGGTCGACCAATACTGAGGCGGGAGAACAACATTAACTATTATTTGAGGGAAGTAGATTATACAGGGAATAATTGGAAAGCATTAGCTCAGAATAGGGATATATGGACAGCTTATGTCCGCGAGGCCATGAACCTATGGGTTCGATAGTGCCAGTGAGTAAGTAAGAAAGTAAGTAAGTAAGTAAGTAAGTGGAGCTACAATATGTTTCCCTTCTTCCTTTGACGAGTATTCTTTCAAACGCGTTTAGCAAGCGAACGCTTAGCTCAGTGCTTAGTGGCTTGGTTCATATGCAAAAGGTCGCAAGTTTGATTCCCGATGTGGTCAAGGTTTTTTAATTGTTAAAATGGTTTTTATTTTATTCTTCTGTCCATTCTTAAATAGAGAAACGTACGAATTATTTAGAAGTATTACAACTTTTATTATTTACTTATTTATTTATTTATTTATTTATTTATTTATTTATTTATTTATTTATATATTTATTTATTTATAAACGGGTTTACAATGTAATAAAACATATTCCTGTACCCGAAGTTTTTTTAAAATTTTTATTTTTTTCTCCTTTCTTCTCCATCTTCACATTCCAATTCTTCCAGACCTAGCTCCCTCATACCTCTTCTTACAACATCCATCCTTTTAAAATCTAGGTGGACCTCTGTTTCCTTTCCCAGGTGGAATCCATTCCAAAGCTTGTCTGGGTACCATTTTCTTTGGCATCCTACGTATATGATCATTCCATTCTAGTGTGTGTATCTCACAAAATCTAATATTGAATTTTGGACTTTCATTTGTTGTCTGATAATTGTATTTTTTATTTTTTCCACTTTAGAATGTCTAGTTGAGCGTCTAGAACAATCCATTTCAGTAGACATAAGCTTTAAACTCAAAATTATATTCAACTGCCAAGTTAATGCACCATCCGATAGCGTGCATCGAATTATGGATTCATAAATTTCTAATTTCATGTCCATTTATATGTTCTTCTCCCACAAAAAGCCGTTTAACATTGTTATTACTGATCTGCTTTTTTGAATTCTATATTTTATGTAATTTTCTTGGGTACATTTTGAGTTAATTTTGATCCCCAGTTATTTACATTCTTCACATCCTTTGATACATCCCATTATTATTGCTATTATTATTATTATTATTATTATTATTATTATTATTATTATTATTATTATTATTATTATTATTGTTATTATTATTATTATTATTATTATTTGTCATTATTATTACTATGGATGATGGACAATAATGATGATAATAATAATAATAATAGTAATAATAATAATATTATTATTTATTACTCATCTAAGGGCTATTATTATGCTGGACTTGAAATATACAATCTAAATATTCTAAAGTACGGTGAAACTTTTTCCTCTCTGATACGTAATAAATAAATAAACACATAAATATATGAATCTATATTATCTTTTATTACATACATTAATAGCATTATTATTAAAACATGGTACTCCACACACAATTAAATATATACCGGCTGCTAAATACTGTTATAGAGTTTACGAAGGCAGAATTATTACTTAATATAATGTAAAGTGGACATGGGATGTATTTTGCGAAAATACAAAAGAATAAAAAAAACATCGTTAAAGGATTAAAACCCTGGCTTTCATATATACACTGCTCAAATCAATTAGAGGAACACTGAAATATGCAAATATTTTTTTCATTGGATAAAGGTACAAACATGAAATTAATAAAGTACATTATTTGTGGTTATTTATTTATTTATTTATTGCTCATGTCAGTAAAAACAAATGAATAATGCTGACAATTAACTTTTCAAATAATTCCGCTATGTAAGCAATTGAATCTTGTGCTTATTTTTCAAAGTTAAACACTCGTTATATAGAGTTAGTATCGTGTATGGCCTCCACGACATTCGATGACACATTGGCACCTTGGTGGCATGCTCCCAATAAGATTCTGGATTTCCTCTTGCGGGATATTCTCCCATTCCTCCTTCAAAGCATCTCCAAGTTGCTGCAGAGTTTGTGGAGCTTGATGTCGGTCCCTGACCTTCCTGTCTAGAAGATCCCACAAGTGTTCAATAGGGTTGAGGTCTGGGCTGACCGCTGGCCACTCCATTACCTCAATTTCATTCCTCCTCAGGAAATCCCTGGTGACAGCCGCAGAATGTGCCCTGCCATTATCCTGCATAAACAGAAATCCAGGGCCTACTCCAATGGCAGCAGGTACTACATGCTCTTCCAGAACGTGCTCGATATACCGGACAGCATTCAGTCGCTGGGGAACAAGTACAAGGTCCGTACGATTGTTGTACCTAACTCCGGCACACACCATTATGGAACCTCCTCCGAATCTATGAATTTCCTGTACAGCCTCTGCAGAAACTCTTTCTCCTGGCCTTCCCCTCACCCTCAATCGACCATCACAACGTGTAAGACGATGCCTGGATTCGTCCGAGAAGAGCACAGACTCCCACTGGTTCAGGTTCCAATCACCATGGTTTTCAGCATACGAACGTCTTGCTGCCTTATGCCCTGGGGTGTAAGCCGTGGTTTTTTTAACTGTTGGAGCCGTTTTGGACGAGTATTCTCTTTCCTTAATCTGTTTCTTTAGAGTTTGGTCTGAAACCCGGATTCCGGAAGCCATATGAAGGCCATTCTGCAGATCTTTTGCAGTTTTTGTACGCTGTCGAAGAGCAGAAAGAACAATTTATCTGTCATCCTGGGGGCTTGTTTTAAATTTACGGCCCTGGCCACGTCTTCTACAATACTGACCTGTCTCTCTGTGCCTGTTGCGTAACCTGGACACCACGGAAGGAGAAACCCCAAGCTCTCTAGCCACTCGTCGCAGAGATTGACCTTGTCGTACGTAAAAGATGTAGAGCATGATACACTTCTCAAACTCATTTAAATGCCTCATTTTGTCAGAGACTTCAATAAACAAGGCAATAATCAACATTCGTCACTATAGCAACATCAGTAAGCTTACCAATTAGAAGTGGCCAGTGCCTTCCAAAATAAAAAAAATCCTCTATATTTGTTATTTGAGGTAATTTCTCTGTATTTAGGCCATGGATCTTTAAAATTTGTATCCAATGATAAAATTAATAATTCAATTTACATATTGTCCAAGTTTCAGCATCACAGCTTTAAAAAACAATTACTTATTCAATTTATTACAAGTGTTCCTCTAATTGTTTTGAGCAGTAACTCATATTTTTGTAAGTGGTTTAACGATCTACGCTATTCAAGCGTCGCACATTAGTTGTCTAAATATTGGTTGTCTTCCACTTTCGCACTATGAATGGGAGTTTAACTTTATTTGAAATATCGCAATTTGATTAATATTACATTTGTCGAACACTCGTAAATATCTAGAAACATGACTCCTTCACTGTTCGTTAACTATTTTAGACGATTAAAACCAAATGCAGCATATTTAAAACATTTATCACTGCGTTACCTCGTGAATCACAGCTTTAGCTTTTCGAGCATGCGCAGTGGGCCAATACAAGGACTGCTTTTTGAAGCGGCTCATTCTTTTTGTCGCTAAGTGTACATACAGAGACATGTACGGTACTCTATAATCTAATATTATTAATATAAGTTTTAGTTTTTTCATAATGCGGAATTTAGTCGAATGTGGAAAAAATTTGGCCCCGTGCGATTCCGCTTTGAGCAAATTTTACTGTATTACCTGGATAACAACTATATAGAGAATTTTGAATATAACATTAAATATTCATCTGTAATATTTTCTTCTTAATTTATTTTACTTTATTCCATAGTGTTAACTAATATTATACCACATCCGCATTGACCTTTGTTTAGTCTATAGTTCAATAATATTTAAACTTTAATGAATATACAATTTTTGTATAATTTTATTATTCGCTGATTGAGTGGAAGAGAAGGCTTTTTGGCCGTAACTCTGCCGGTTTAAATGAAATATCTTCTTCATCTTCTTCCTCTTCCTTTCATGTGATAGACCTAGTGGTCTCTTACGGTCTTAATCCAACGTTTGAAGGGTCTGCCCAAAGATCTCTTGCCTGGTGAGTGGTAATTTAAGATTTCACGTTTATTATTATATTATTATTATTATTATTATTATTATTATTATTATTATTATTATATTATATTATATTGATGATGATGATTGCAGACAGTTATCTTTCTAATAATCATATTTTTAATGCAACAATAATAGTTAAATACGTGAACATGTAATGCGTTGTTATTATTGAAAAAACCGGTTAACAACTTTTAAAACTAAAATATCCTTCTATGGAATAACTTGCTTTAGCTGGATAACTCTAGTTCTAAATGTTATAAATTGTTTTAATTAAACTATTTTTATTAACGAATTTTAGTAATAACTATTGCTACAGAGTTGTAAGGTGTAGTGACGTGTAAATAACCTCTCCTACCAATTTCTCATCCTCACCTTCTTGTGATACAACCCATTTTCACAAACGAGGCTCTGAGGACCGGGTAACGGCGGTATAACTCCCTTCGGGCACTGAGTAAATACGGTATCCTAATGTCTGTCCAGAGACTAAAAGGTGGCAGCCCTACTACTGTAAAACTTAGCGTCAGGTTAGTAACCCGTCCTAAGGAACCTCAACTTTACTTGCAAGTCTAAACGCGTTGCAGGCAGAAGAAGATCAGGTCGTTCATTCAAAATACTTTATATGGTGTTTCTCTTGAGGATATAACAGCCTAAATTCGTGAATGTACTATGATGATGATGAACTATTACTACACACTAACAGATATATTGACTTGTTTTCATTTAATGAATTAAAATTACCAACTTGCCGCCACTGATTTACCGCACATTCATTTCAAAGAGACGACGAGATGGGAAAAGATAAAGGTTTAAAGTTGGCTGTAAAAAATGTCATTTCAAATTGTTTCGGTTTTTATTTCCTTTTGGGACTGAGTATATTATGTTGTTATGAAGCTGAAATTACATCATGAAATATTGTTTCACACGTTTTTGTCTTCTCAGGGAAAAAGTCTAATGTGAAGACACGTGGTACTTACAGGCTCCAACGAGACTTAATTAATACTGTTCGTGTTTATATATACTCTAGAATATCTTTCTCAATTATTATTATATTATTATTAAATTATATATTGATAGGCCTAATTACAAGTAACCCTACGTTTGATCATTCAAACCACTGAAGAGAAAACTTTCTGCCTGATTCGGACTTGAATCCAAGACGTCGAGATATAGGTATATGTTCAAGCTTTGTACCTCTCGAGCTACTCATACAACTTGAGTCTTGGGTTCATTTCCCGGTTTATGAAGATTATTTTTCTCTTTAGCTACATTAACGGTTGCTTGGGGACGGATTTCCTAAGTATATATTAACTTCATTATTACTTTTAAACGTTCAAGAAAAATTATACTATTTGTGTTGGTAAATCTTTGAGTCTTTCTTGCTGATATTAATTTTAACAAAACCAGGTATATTGAATTTTTTTCAGTATAGAATTTTTCATGTTTATAAATCCAATGTTTTTGTACTTTTTGGACCTAATAAGCGGATCGACCCATGAAAAGAATTAAAATATATCGCAATTATCACCTCAGGAACTAAGTAATATGTTTTATATTGACACAGTAGTGAAAGCATTAAATTTGTCCTGTATGATTCTAAAATTTCTAAGTATGTTTACTCTAATAAAGCTAGGGCCTAATAGGAAATTATGTTAAAAGTGACAACATTTAAGCAATTCAATTAACTATACACAGCTTTGTTGTAAGCACTTGAATATATGAAATAACGATTACAAAAGACAGATATGTCGGCTATTCGGAAGCCCTTCGTACATCAAATAACTGTATGATTAATCATGTTGACTTTCCCGTACTTTCTCTGACTGCAAGACAGATCCGAAGGTCGTTCACTTGCAAATCTCCCATCCTCACCGTGGACTGCCAGAGGTAATACCAGCATATACTCTGCCATGAGATATGTTTACAAATTATATACTTCGACGTGACAATGACTACTGCTGAAGGGTCTCAAATCATTTTCCAGAATTTGGGAGAGTTCGTGCAGACATACGTATTTTTTTAGTGATCATAATTATAATTGAAAGGGAGAGGTGATATAAATGATGATATATTTGTACAAAACCAAATGATTTCAGGTGGTGCGATTTTATAGAAAAAATGATCATACTGAAACAATTAAAGTAACAAATGAAGAACGGGTAATTGTGGAGAAAAAATCCGCTACTAACAATTTTTCATAAGTAATGCCACGAGTGATTTCCAATTTATCTAGACAATTTGGATATCAAGAGTGGTATTTGTTAGGCAATCTAACGAATAAAATTAAGCTGTTCACTCACAAATAATTATTTAAATATAGTTCTTTTAAAATAATTATGGACTTAATGTAAACGGTGACATTCGAAAACAAATGAGAAACGTTTGTTATGCTTCATTTGTTCTTCACTGCAACCGGATGATATTATTTATTGCCGAAGGATCGCAATATTGTAAGAATAAACCATAGTGGAGAAAAAATGAAACACATAAAACTGTTTACAACCAACATAATAGGTTATTAATTAATTTCTGATATGCTATGATGTAAATGTATGTCAATTATGTTTTTTTCTGGAACGTAAATTCCTGGGAAATAATACGTTTTAGAAAGTGCAAACCATGGTTTATTTTTGTGGTATAATCAATTGCTACAAATATGTTTATATCCCGCAAGCATTATCTGGTTACATTCGTGCACTATATATACAATCTGGTAGCCACATGTATTCTAGAATTCTTACATCTTAATAGCCTATATAAGTTGTTATATTCATCGCATTTCATAGAGAGTCAGTCACTGAAAAGTACTACTCAGAATGTTAAAAAAAGAGGAGCTTGATTTTAAAATGTTAAAATTAAATTCATAAAACCGAGGCGAAAAAGACTGTGATTAGTTGTAAATCAAAATTCATTGAAATGTGATTGGTCACTGACTCCCATTTGGGCATGAGTTAAACAGTCTGAGTAAGAAACCGAAAAACAAATTGTGTGAAACATATGGAATAATAGTCTAATTAACAATTATTTGACTACACATGGGCATGCAGGAAATTCTCTGATGAAAGATTAGCCTCGATGCTGTAGACACATCCGGGATAAAACGAACTCTGAATACAGGGCACGTCATTTGCTCATATAGTGAATAATAACTATACTGTATGAGGTAACTATAATCTGTGTGATATTCATGGCAAAATTATGTTCATAGACCACCGGGATATTACATTTTTGTTAGTTTCTCTTACGTGTTAGGAATGAACCTGGAACTAGTCCCGAATTCGGGTCCATTTTGTCCGAGATAAGGGCGTTATTACCTCTTAGTCTACAACGGAACTACAGAAATAAATTTGCAACATCTTATAATGTTGATTTTTTATACTTTTATTTTTTTGGGGTGAACTTTAATGTAATTTATTTATATATCAGTTAATAAAATAATATCATCAACTTGTGTCCAAATCAGTCAGGTCAAGGGATGAGTTGAGATGAAGCCCTTATATTTGTAGAAGTGTGTGAACGACACGGATGCCTGATATCCCTACCGTCGCAGGAACGAATGAAACGGATGAATGGCATGAGTATAGAAAAATGGTGGTGAATGAAATTTGTGGCAGGCGTAAAAAGGAGAATCCCTTGAAAATTATACCCAAACTCCGTTTCGTCCACCATGAAACCCACATGGAGTGACCGAGACCCGATCTCGAGATCCGAGCCGAAGAAGCGAGAGCATTTAACTACCTGCGCCACGTAGCTGCCGAAAAAAGTAGTATAACTAGTAAATTATACATTAAGAAAATGCAACATCATTTCCGGCGGTACGGTCCACTGACAACCAGGGTCGATTACTTGCTTCCATAATTCGAGCATACACATATATGTGTGTGTATATGTATATATATATATATATATATATATATATATATATGATTAGAAAAATAAATACCTGGACGGGATTTGAACCCGGACTTCTGGGTTAGTACTCCTGCGTGTTATCCATTACACCATCGAGAAAATCCAATACAAATATTTGTCTTTCTTATATATATATATATATATATATATATATATATATAATTATGTTTGTTTGTTTGTATGTATGTATGTTTGTTTGTTCGTACTTTCTGCGCGGCCATACCGTTGATCCGATAGTGATGGGGTTTTTTGCAAAATGTTCAGAAGATTCCCGGGATGAATATAGGCTATACATGAGTTGAGATACTCAACTCCTACACCCTTAAAAATCGCCCTTTTTTGTGGAAAACGTGAAAAAATTAGTTTTTTTGACACTTAAAGGGATTACGCTGCCAAAACCATAAGAAATACACTATATTAATGTAACAGAATTGAATATCCTCAAAAAGCTCTACAAAAAAGTCGCCGACAGCATACGTTTCTCTCTTACGGAAAATTCACAATAACCATTTTTTGTCTTACATTGATACCAAGAGAATAATACCCATTCGGGTGAACCTTTCATCTTTATTACTGATGATAAGAGTCCTGCGCCGTAGTCGAGTGGTTACAGCAAGAAGTCTTAGCACACAATTACGGAACTTAAACGCTGGTTCGAGTCTCCGTGGGGGAGAAATTTTTTATCACGGAATTTCGGCCAGTGTGGGACCGGTGCACAGTGGGCCAAAAATGAAATCTAGCTGGAAAAATACTATTTCCACTCACCCTCATCAATTTATCCTTTTTTTCACTCTGGTTGGATTCTCCATGTGGGAAGAGATTATTCTCTGGGACCGGTGCTGGAAAAAAATAAAAAAGCTATTCTCACTCACCTTCATCAACTTATTTTTTTTTACTCTAATATAATTGTTATATGACAGTTCTTAACTTATCTGCACAGGAGGATACAATTCTAATGTGAAACAAAGTAGCTCTTTGGACGGTTAAATCGCTTATGCTCCCTTAACCATAAGAAATACACAAGATTAATGTACACAGAATTGAATATTTCAAAAAGCTCTACATAAAAGTCCTCGACAGCATACGCTCTTACGCATATCTCACAATAACATTTTTATCTTTCATTGTTACCGATAGTCCCGCGGCGTAGCCGAGTAGTTAAGGCAAAAAGTCATGGCGCAGAACTATGGGAATTACGGTGGTTCCAATCTCCGTGTGGGAAAAAAAAAATCTCTGGGACCGGTGCACAGTGGGCCAGAAATGAAATCTAGCTGTAGTAAAACTATTTTCACTCAACCTCATCAATTTATCTTTTTTTTCCTACTCTAATATAATTATTGTTATATGACGATGCTTAACTTATCTGCAAAGGAGGGCACACTTCTAATATTTGTAAAGACAATATAAACATCGTAAGTTGCCGATGGTTAAGAACTCATCTGGTCTATGTCAGAGTTGTGTTATTAGCGTTGTGTGTTCAAGTTCAGTGACTTTTCCTTCTTATTCTATATGGATACTTCACCTCAAGGTTTGTAGTTTTATTGATATATTTAATGTTTTTTTTCTATATAACCAGATATTATGTTAAATACATGTGGAATCTCACCTTCCATTCACTAAGAAATTTACACAATCATCTTATTTTAAATCGAGCTACAAAGAAAACAGTTCTGAACTGTTATAATATAGAGTGATTTATAGACTTTATTTCCCGCACAATAATATGTGTGTATTGCGTTTTTTAATTAGATATCTCATTACAGGAGGTAGCCAGCAACTGAGGCCTACCGTTGCGCGCAGAGATGGTTGATTTAATATGTATAAAAATGTTAGATAGAGGCAATAATTTATCATTTAGTAAACACATTAGGGGTAGGGGGATGTTATCAAATGTTTAATGATATTAAAAATCAATATTTTATTTCGAAAAGCGATGTCCTCAAACGTACGAAGTTTGTACGCGAGAAAAAAATTATAAAGAAATATTCTGATTGGCTAGAAGTGGATGTTAACTTTCCCGGTACGAAGAATTAATTCAGAACGATGACAGTCTTTGGAAAATTCTGTTCCATCTGCTTATGGAATTGGAAGACCCAAAATAACATTCGAAGAGGCTGGAATAAAATAAATGTTCACTTAAGCAGGAATTCTCTCGCGATGAACTTACTCTTACAACAGAAATATCAATTCGGTCATATGGTAAACGGGGTACTCTGCTGATGTTTTAAAGTCATTACTCAAAAAACTATAAAAATAGCTTCAAAATAATAATAATCATTACAAATCACCCCGCGTAACTCCCCTATCTTCTACGTCGGACGACACATCGTCTTTTTTGACAATAAAATATCAATATGTTGATGTATTAACATGAGACTAGGTGTAAAAAAGAGAGATTGTGATATTTTATCCACCCTATAATGCTTCTAGGGAAGCAAATTTATTATGCTAGCTTTCCCAAGACAGACATTTCAGCAGAAATCAGACTTTTTTTGTTTATTCCAACCTCTTCGAATGATATTTTGGGTCTTACACTACCATAAGCACATGGAACTGGATTTTCCAACGACTATCAGTGATCTAAATTCTTAATAACTGGAAAGTTTAAATTTACTTTTAGCCAATCAGAATATTTCAGTATAAATCTAACTTATTTTTTCTCTCGCACAACTTCCTCTGTTTTAGATGATCGCTTTTAAAAATGTTTTAAAGCATTCTCCGAACATCGCCTAACTATGAATTATTAATAGAGGATTACTTATTGCCTCTATCCATCGATTTCTTCATATATTAAATCAAACAATTCTCTGCGCGCGAAGATAGGCCTCAGATGTCGGCCCGCCTCCTCAATTAAAAAGATAATTACAAAAAAAAAAAAAAATAATTTGCACACATGTTATTGCGCAGGAATTGGAGTCCATAAATCACTCTATATTCTAACAAAAATTTGTACTACTGAACCGAACTGCATTTTTTCATAGCTCAATTTAAAGTAAAACGATTGTGTATTTTTTTAGAGTTTCAAAGGTATGATTCCACGTGTATTTAACACAATATCTGGTTTTATAGAAACATGTTAAATATATCAATGAATAGTAAAAACCTTGAGGTAAAGTATCCTTATAGAATAAGAAGAATAACTCACTGAACTTCAATGAAAAACGTATTTATTTCTACAGGTCGGTACACAACTGGGATGCGGACCAGATGGGTTCTTAAATATCGGCAACTTCTGATGCTTATATTCTCTACATAACTTTTAGAATTCTATCCTTCTATGCAGATAAGTGAAAAACAGTC
Organism: Diploptera punctata; assembly: GCA_030220185.1. Classification (NCBI taxonomy): domain Eukaryota; kingdom Metazoa; phylum Arthropoda; class Insecta; order Blattodea; family Blaberidae; genus Diploptera; species Diploptera punctata. The sequence goes on along the minus strand of JASPKZ010009310.1, from coordinate 102,048 downwards.
ATCAGACAATAATTTTAGAGTGAAGAAAGATAAATTGGTGAGAGTCAGTAAAATACCTTTTTCAGCTAGATTTCGTATCTGGCCCACTGTTCGGTGCCCACCCAGCATCATCAGGAATTTAAGTAGCTACAATAAGTTGCTTCGTAATATAACCACGGGGACGGTACTTTCGAGAGGGTTTTCGATAGTTAGTGTTTTAAGTTTGGCAGCTCTGAGATTATCAGAGTTACTCGTTAATACTGGGACATAAAATAGAAAAATTCATATTTTATTACAGCCTCCCAATGAAAAAGAGACAAAACATGGCGTACCAACACATGCATTATTGCTGACATGTTAAAGTGACATAAAACTGTGGTTCCCCGTGAAACAGATGTTTCATAGTGTGAATATTAATGATATGAGGCCGGACTTCTTGGCGCCTAAATTGAATGTAAACATTGAATACATAACATATATATACTGCGCAATATGCAAGTATCATAAAAACTTAAATGAATCTAAGTCAAATTATTATATTAAAATAAAGGTGAGGTAGGATTCGTCCACATATTATAGTTAATTATATATATAGTGTCCACCGCTGTGGTCTCGAAATTGCGTGCTGCCTTGTCACGCAGCGGCCCGGTTTCGATCCCCGGTCGGGACAATTTTTTCTGGGTGAGGTTTTTATCGGGGTTTTTCCTCACCTGTGAAACAAATGTCAGGAAAACTTTAAGACCCAAACGGTCCCCGAAATCATATGACCATCTTCATCATCATCCTTGTCATTATCATCATCATCCTTCACCGGTGTGGAAAGCAACGGGAAGCTACCACACCTACAATTCCCTAGTAAAGCTGCAAAGCATAGCATGAAAATGCTATGATTGCAGTGAAAGGCCTGCCTTTGGGCAGAATTACTATGGATGTATATATGTAGTCTTTTTTATGGTGAGTCCTATCTTTGCAGCTTCGTCTTCCATCTCTTACAACTTTTTGCTTAGATATTTGTTGCTGATTGTCAAAATACAAATCATAAGCAAAAAGTAAATTTTGGGTTGTTCTGCTGAAAATTTTTCCTCTTCGATTATTTTAAATCTTTCATAATATTGATTGCAATGCTAGAGTAAATAGAGTGCCCAACAGAGAATCTCGTTGTTTTAGTCCTTGAAGTATTGAACATTAATTTGAAAAATTTGCTTGTATTTTCACTTCACTTTTGGTTTCTTGAAAGGTCATAAGAATTGATTCAACTAATTCCTAGGGGACTCCGAGATCTAACATTTAAGCAAATATTTGTTTCCTATTATTACTGTCGTATCCAACTCTAAAATCGATATGCAATTGATGCATATGACGTTTTATTCGTGAAACGTTTCTATGATAAGTCTTAACTCAAACATGTAATCTATTGTAGATCTTCTTCCTCTAATATCATATTGGTACTCTTCTAGTATTTCTCAACGTATGTTTTCAATTTAGTATTTACTAGCTAATACCCGGTGTGCGCTGCTACGCCTAAATAGGCCTAATTGAAAATTCATGTGCTTTTATGTTTAGTCGAATAAAGAGAAGTAAAAATAATTATACATTTATATTTTTTTTAGATTTCCCATGCTGATTACCCGGAGCTACCCGAGAATCTGCTTATTCCGATCTTATTGACATAAATGAGTTGAAAGTCAAAGATTAATGTACTTCTTATGATTAGTTGAATAAGTCCCTACCACAAGAAATAAGGGGCTACCGGACATTGGCAACTTTTAAAAGAAATCTAAATTAATATTTGCTCTAACCTCGACTCCATCATTACCCAGTGTCTACTTCTTCTTCTTCCTTCCAAGTATTAGGCCAAGGCCTGTTACGATCCTATAGACAATTTTCCTCCAGCGTTTCATAGGACGGCCCAGTGATCTTCGTCCTCTTGGTATATAATTATAAACAGCTTTGAGGATCCGATTTGAACTCATTCTTTCTAGGTGTTCCTTTTCCGATCCCATCTGGTGTAACCCGCTGTTCTGCGCATGAATCTCATTTCACAAGCCGTTATTCTGCTTTCATGTTGTCTTTTTAGTGTCCATGCCATTACCCAGTGTAAGGTATATATATATATATATATATATATATATATATATATAGTAATTGGTGTTTCTCGTATAATGTATCACATTCATACTATTTTATAAATATTATTATTATCATCATCATTATTATATTATTATCATTATATTATTATTATTAATGTTATTATTATTATCGTAAGTATTATTATTGTTATTATCGTATAAAATGTTGTATGTACATGAAATTTACATTACTACTTTTATTATATGTTTAACTGTTCATAATTAGTATAGTGTATATCTATATTTGTCAAACATTTATTTGCATTTGTGCTGGTTGAGTGGAAGAGAAGGCCTTATGGACTTAACTCTGCCAGAATAATAAACATTATTATTATTATTATTATTATTATTATTATTATTATTATTATTATTATTATTAAAATGAAAAATAATTATAAATATATTACTTACTTACTTACTTACTGGCACTATCGAACCCGTAGGTTCATGGCCGCGCGGACATAAGCTCATGGGTTCCCTGAAGTAGTCCCCGCCCGGAGATCCGAATGGGGGACTATTTTGACTTCCGGAAAATTTTACCCCAGTTGAACCCATGTCCGCATTTCTTGACTGTTGTATTTTTACGGTGAAAGATCGTCACTCTTTCGACCAATGTACGTTTTTCGTCTGGCTTATCACCTTCGACCAGTCCGGCATGGGTAACCCTATCGGCAGCAATGCTACCGCCGGCATAGCTCTCAGGATCATTTAAGCACGCAAGCCACTCCACCACGACAAAGTAAAGATACCATGGAGGGAATTATAAATATATATTGTAATTATTTTAAGATTTCCGGTGCTGATTACCCGATGTTGCTCAGGAATCTACTTATCTCGATCTTCTTGGCATACATGAGCTTTATTGTGAGTTATCCGTAAAAGAATTCCCGCTATGTGCTGTTATAGGCTTGCATAAGAATCTACGTACTTGTCCCGATCTTCTTGGCATCATTGAAAAAAAAAATGGTTATTGCGAGGTATCCGTAAGAGATAAACATAAGCTATACCGGACTTTTTTGTGCAGCGTTTTGAGATATTCAATTCTGTGTACATTAATTTTGTGTATGGGTTATGGATTAGGCAACGTAAACCATTTAAGCGTCCAAAGAGCTAATTTTTTCACGTTTTCCACTACAAAGGGCGATTTTTAAAAGTGTAGGTTTTGAGTATCGCAGGAATCTCCTGAACATTTTGCAAAAAGCCCCCGTTACAATCGAATCAACGGTATGGCTGCGTATAAAGTACAAACAAACAAACAAACAAACAAAAAAACATTCATTTATATATATATATATATATATATATATATTAGGCTAGCTAATACCCGGCGTACGCTGCTACGCCTAATGAAATAATAAACGTGTTCTTACGTTTAGTTGAATAAGAAAAAGCAATAATATTTATAAATTTATATCATTAGTTTTAGATACCCCGTGCTGATTACTCGGCATTGCCCGGGAATCTACGTATCCCAATTTATTTGGCATTAATGAGCTGAGAGACAAAATTCGTCATTTCAAGTTATCCGTGCTGCTTCTCTACTTGCTTGGGAATGTCGCGGACGTTTTTGTAGAGTTTATTGAGATAATGATTTCTGTGTAAATTAATTTTGTGTTTTTGTTGTGGTTTAGGCAGCGTAAGCCATTTAAGCGTCAAAAAAGGATTTTTTCACGTTTTTTTAAGGGTGCAGGAGTTGATTATCACAACTCTCTTACAGTCTAAGTTCATCCCGGGAATCTCCTGAACATTTTTCAAAAAACCCCATCACAATCGAATCAACAATTTGGCCGCGCATAAAGTACGAACAAACAAACAAACATTAATTTTTATATGTTAGATTACTTTATCCAATATTTTGTAAACAATATTGAGTAACGAAATCCCTTTGTAATTTTTATCTACTGTTCTATCGTTTTCCTTATATAACGAAACTATTTTTATTGACGTAGTCCATTGTAAAGGCATTTCTTCACAATGACAGATTTTTTAATAATATTACTTATTTCCTTTAAACACTTGTAGTGGAATTTTATCTTATCCGGGTGCTCGATGGTTAGTCATATTCTTAATGGTTTCGTCTACCTAATCAAATATCGCCACTAGTACTTCCTGATCGGTGTCATTTAATTCGTCTATTATTATATCTACTACTTTAGTAAAATTTGAGTTTGAATTAAACGTTGCTTTAAAATATTATTCCAATCTCTTTAAAATACATTCTGGTCTTCAATAAGCTTCCCTGCTTTTTCTTGAACGTGTTGGTTTGTGGTTGCCAACCTCTTTATTTCATTCATTCCTTTATATATTTTCCATACTTCTCTTTTGTAATGAAAATTATTCCGTTCTTTCGATCTATATTTTTAAGTTCTCTTTTTGTTTTCTGCATATTTTACACTTTTTGCCTTGTTCTCATATAATTGTCTTGAGGATCTTGTTTCCCTGTGTAACATTTTCATTTATTTCTCTCATGACCATCACGCACTTACTCTTACACCATTCCCTCTTTTGGTGTTACCTGTTTATATCCGATTTGTGTCTAGAAAAGTAGTTACTTGCATTGCCATAATTTAAAGTTAGGTTTTAACAATGAGTGGAGATTTTTTCCAGAAGCATAGCTGATGTCAGAAACTCTAATTAATTTGTAAAACATTTTAAAAGTTTGTCATAAGTAATGCCACGAGTGATTTCCAAATTATCGATAAATTCACGACTCACGAAGTGAGGAGTGAATTTATCTAGAGAATTTGGAAATCAAGAGTGGCATTTGTTAGGACTATTTAACGAATAAAATAAAGCTGTTTACTCACAAATCATTATTTAACTACAGTTATTTAAAAATATTTTTATATTTAAAGTAAACGGTGATGTTTGAAAACTAATGAGAAACGATAGGTAGCCTACGCTTCTACTGCTTCTTTTGTTTATCACTGCAACCAGATCATACTATTTATTGCCAAAGGAACGCAATATTGTAAGAATGCTCTCTAGTGGAGAAAAAATGAAACACATCAATCTGTATATTAATTCATTTTTGATGTCGTATACATTTAAGAAAGTGCAAACAGTGGTTTCTTTTTTGGTGGTATAATCAATTGCTACAAATGTTGACATGTAAGCACTATTATATACAATCTGGTAGCCGTATTTGTTATAGGCTCAGTCACTGCAAAATAACGGTCAGACCTGTTCAGAATATTAAAAAGGAGGAGCTTTGCTTAATATATGATAATCCTAACGTTGATAATTATTTCGTGAAACACGTCTCTGATTGGTTGTAATACAGAAATCATTGAAACGTGATTGGTCATTGACTCCCATTTGGGGCATGAGTTAAATAGTCACTGTAAAACTTTATTTCATACTATCATCACCATCATCATCATCTTTATCGGAGAAGGTCTCTGCCTGTTCCGATCTCAAATCTGTTGAACCCAACGCTTTCTTGGTCTTCCCACCTATTTCGTCCTACAGGATTATACATTAGTGCCATCTTTGGTCACCGTCTTAAAATTCCATCCAGCTTACTCATGTGAGACTTTTGAGAAAGATAATTTTAAATGGTGGGTTTCCAGCCCGACGCTCAACCCCCAACCTGGAGGACAGGAAGTTTCCTGTTAGTGTCCCTTTCCCTTAGATGTTTGCCTTCTCCTCGGCTGACGAGAGTCCTCTTCCCAAGTTTGTTTTCGGAGTTTTCCTTCTCCTACACCCTTACCAATAATTCTCACACCGGAGGTAAAATGTGTTGGGGCTTTTTTTCGACAGCCGTATTCAGTTAAAGCAGGGCCACCTCTTGCAGGATGTGGTTTTCAGCACGTACGGACGGTCTTGGTTATAGCTTCATCAGAGATAAAGGTTATTTCATACTATGTCTAATTAAATTCTCTTAATAAATGCATATTGGAATATATGTATTCACAACCGATACAAAAGCTATTCCTAAAATACCTTCCGAATGAAGTAACTAAAACTAGCTCACTGGTACTGTCGAACCCTTAGGTTCAAGGATATAAGCTCTCCACACATCCCTATCCTGAGTTAATGTTATCCAGGCATCTTATTCATGTCTACTTCTCTCAAATCATGATCAGTATCATTCTCCAACCTCAATCTTGGTTTACCAACTGAACGTGTTCCCTCTGGTTTTCTAACAAGAAGCTTCCATGCTTTTCTTTCATTCCCCATTCGTACCACATGTCCTGCACATCGCACTCTACGAGACTTAACTGTTCTAATTATATCTGATTTTGTATAAGATCATTTAGCTTACTGTTATGTAGTCTTCTCCATTCAAATGTCTGTTCATCTCTCCTTGGTAAAAAATGTTTCGTAAGACCTTTACTTTGAAATACTCGTATTTTTTCTATCTATCCTATTGTAATGTTGGATTTATCCTAAGTAATGCAACGAGTGTTTTCCAATTTATCTGGAGCATTTGGAAATCAAGAGTGGCGTTTGTTAGGAGTATTTAACTAATACAATTATTGTTTAAATATAGTTATTTTAAAATATTTATATGTTTAATATTAACGGCGATATTTGAAAACAAATGATAAATGTTTGGTTATGTTTCATTTGTTCGGCCACTGCAACGTGATCATATTAATTACACTGAACAACAAAAAAGAAACTTTTTTTTGTCTCAGAAAGTAAAATATGCGATTCTGATGGTATTTTATCTCTTCAATTAAAATATGATTCGGGGTTTCTCCATCACGCAAAGTTTCCGAGAGAGAGGAATTTATAATTTCAAACACTTTAATATATTCTACATTCGTAACTACACAATATTCGAACATTCGGACTCACTTAGAAAGTACGAAATGACGATTTTCAGCTATATTCGCCTGGGGAGCATCCGTCTTGATAGTCCAACAGTAATCGGCTAGCATATTAGGATTCCATTTGCCTTGATATATCTTTCCCATAGCTGAAACCATTTCAGTTAGCTCATTTGATTTTATATTACAATGGACAAATGGACGAAAAAAGTTTATTATAAATAATTATTTAAATCAATTAATTGAAATTGAAATAAAACAAATTGTGTGTGATGGAGAAATTCCGAATACTTATTTCAAAACAAGATACAAACTGCATTTAGTATATCTATTGATACTCATGAGATAAAAATGATGTTGCCCAGTGTTATCTATTACCAAATAGGATCGGAATAATGTTAGAATGCACCTTAAAGGAGAAAAAATTAAACTGTATATCATAACCAACACTATAGGTTATTAATTAATTTTTAGGAAACAACTTAGTAAAATCGTTATTTAAAAATACAACTATTGAACACACAATTAACAAATATGTAGTTAGAAGGAGACTGTTCATTATTTGCTACATTCTACGTATTCGTTTGAGAGTCAGTCACTCTGACCTGTTCAGAATATTAAATAGGAGGAACGTTCTTTATTTTGGTAAACAGAATTCGATAAATAGCGAGGTGATACACGGCTGTCATTGGTTGTAAAACAAAATTCATTGAAACGTTATTGGTCATTGACTCGCATTTTTGGCATGAGTTAAATAGTCAGGACAATTTAATGATACAATAGGAACATATATAATATATTCAAAATATGCGTTAATAAAATTATAATAATCGTATAAAATAACAATATGAATGTTTAGTCAAGGATTTACTGTAATAATCTTAACATTGGAATAAATTAAAACTGATTTAATCACTGCTGGCACCCCCCTTTCTCTCCCTCATTATCTCTCCTCATCTTAGCTTAACCTCTCCCTTTATTATAAATCGCACATTACACGGACTATACAGGGAAACGACCACACAAATACATTTTTTTGACCACATGAAGTCAGAGAGGACGTCTTGAATAAAGGATCAGCTCAATCCCAGGACCATCTCCGATAATATACGATATTTAGATTACAGACGGCATCAAAGCTACTGGCTTAAAAAAAATAAATTGTTACTACTAAGTAGAGCCGGGGAGTTGTTTTAAGAGGCTTCTAAGACGCCGCTACAATCACCAAAAATTGAAAACAGTTTTCTGCCAATAATGTCTTCGCAATTTTAAATGGCATTTCCATGTTTACTCCACGTGGATACATATTATCTTAACAGCATTGCAACTTTGTCTTTTGATGTACCTTTAGTTGGTAGAAACGTTATTCTAGTGAATAAAAATCACAACGCCTCTTGATATGCTAAATACTTCTGCGTGCTAAATAGATCTACCTAACCAAAAAGCTAAGCGCTTGTAAACTAATTGACGGAGCCAACTATACTAAAAGTCTGTGAGTTTTAACTTGGCACAAATACGTGCTTGAGTCAGTTAGTCCGGCCGAATCGTCATCTGAACAAAATAACCCTAGGTTCAAAGTGCATCAGCTCTAAGCAGTTGACACACAGCAAATTGTTAAGATAACAGTCCGGTTGCCCAACCCACCTTTCTAACCTTAAAATCAACCAGGTGTTTGTTCCAAGTTCAAATTGACAGGTGAATTTAATACGAATGATTCCGACGGCCACATGTTGTTCGGGGACCATTTTGGCCATAACGTTTCCCGACATTTGTCTTACAGGTGACAAAATCCGCCAAAAACATTACAAAGGAAACTTTAACCCGACCACGGGATCGAATCTTGTAACTATACGTACGAGCTGACGACATTACCATCGAGAACACAGCCATAGACAATCGCTGCTGCCAATTGAATGAATTAAATCGCAATTGTACTAGAATATTTTTCTATGATATGAATTATTTATTTTAGTTATCATTATAATAAAATATCTTTTTTGTTACACTCATAAACAATCTCGGTTGTACTCATGGGCGTAGCCAGCATTGGCTTAAGGAGGGTGCAAATATGTTTTCGGCTGTATACCTTCCGGGTAGAAACGAACCAATCAAAATACAAAATACTACCTTTGTTTAAACTAACCTCTATATATTTCGGAACAAAACTACTTAGTTATTGAAGACGATATATGAAGAATAATAGTGAAATAAGTGCAGAAATTTTAGGCTTGGCGGATTGAAGGTTTCTCAAATTACTTCTTAATTTGTATACTTAATTCTATTGAAATTATTAGCTATATTTTAGCTATTAATATAGTACAACTACACACACAGTTCGACTCACCTTTTCATTTGAGAACATTAGTACTAATTGTTGGAAAATTACTAATTAAGGTTGCCAGGATGGACTCATATCCCAAACGTTTTGTAAACATTTTAGTATATTATGTAACTTTAATTTTTTTTTCTGTTTTATATGACTCAATTGGAATTTAGAACACAGTTCAGGTAGCAACTGGAGTGATGTGATCCCTTTTCTTTGAGTTTTCGGTATTGAATAACTGCGATAAATTTCTTTAAGGGAGATCATCTAGAGTCCACCCCAATAGTTTTGTGATAATGTCGTTAGCTCGTACGCAGCGGGCTGATGTCAATCTTCGTTGGTATGAATTTCCTGGGAGAGGTATTTTCGGATTTTTCCTCATTTGTAAGACTAATGTCAGGAAATTTTAGAATCCGACCATCACAATCAGCCTTATTATATTCGCCTTCTTTTGTATGAATAAGTGAAGAATTATCTTGATATAAATGCTCGTGTTGTCTTGGATGTGGCTCAGACAATGTGCTGATCACTCATCCAGGGAGTTTCTTCATGTTTTTGACTGGTCAAAAAAGTATGTGTATGATCCGAAGACACAAATCCTCTCTCGAATATTATTTCCCAATAACGACCGTTTTGCATGGTAATGGAGAGGTTAAACTAAGGTAAAGATATAGGGATAGGAAGAGAGAGATAGAAAGGGAGACAGACCCTCAAGTACAACATAAAACAAAATTAACGAACTTCATTTTAATTAACCTTAATTCGTTCATTATCTTCCCTTAGCTGTGGTCTGAAAGTAGCGTGCTGCCTTGTCACGCAGCGGGCCAAGGTTGGTTTCCCGGTCGGCAAAGGCTCCTGGATAAGGTTTTTTTTTGGGCGTTTTTCCTCATCTGTAAGACAAATGTCAGGAAGCTTAGGGCCCAACGTTCTGCGAAAAGCATCCGACCATCATCGTCATCATTATTATCACCAACATTCACGGGTGTGGAAAGCAACGGGAAGCTACCACACTTATAATTTCTTAGTAAACCTGCAAAGCATAGCATAAAAATGCTATGATTGCAGTGGAAGACCTGACCTTTGGCAGAACACTACAATATAGATATCTCTTCCCTTACGGCGTTCTAATTCTTCAATTCTTGTGGAAAATTAAAGAAAATATTTATCTAGGTATTTTCGCTATACATTGGATAACATCTAGACAAGCACTGGAGCCCTTCCTCAATCCTTATGGAGGGAAATTTCTCCATTATTTGTTTCTAGCCACTAAACCTTTAACGCTGGAGGACTATAGGAAAACAGCATCTTTTAGCGAAGCATGTTAGAGTGGCTTAATTAAATTATCCTTTCTGTAGAGAAAACGAGGGTGTTTCATCCCCTGCTGGATCTAACAAAGAATTAACACAGGTCAGTAAATATCAAGTAATGTATACATGGGATTATAAAGAAGTTTTAATGATATTTCTTAATACAAACGGTTGCACAAATTTCAGTTACATAACTCGATCATATAATTATTGTTTTTCCAAATAAAATTAAAACTAAACATGAAACACAAAGAAATATTTATAAGAAAAATATAATACGGAAGTACATAAACTGCAATCTATGTTCCAGCAAAAACTTGAATCAAGATTTAGTTCTTTGATCTGTTATTAACTCTGAAGTAGTATGAGTTTGTTTGGTGATAGAAGTTGTAAATAAATAGCCTATATTTTTTTATTCTTGTTTTCTCTCTGTGAATTTGTCTCTTTTTTATTTCAATACAACAAAGAATTGCTGCTGAATATAAATTATGATTTAATTAGAGTTATTTTATAAATATATCATTGTTTTTGTTTCCTTTGATACGATTTCTCTACAAAGGAACACAATTTAAGATTCTTTACATTTTTATAAAGTGTATTTGTAAGAAAATTACAGGAACTTACATATACCTGAGAAATAATAATAATAATAATAATAATAATAATATTATTATCATTAATATTATTATTATTATTACTATTATTATTATTATTATTTGTTTCCTCAATAAAATTTGATGAAACGACTTTTTTTAATTGAATAGATTAGGGGAACTATTCTCATGAATATAAGTATACCTCTATATGATGTATATATGTACGCATTTATATATACATATATATATATATATATATATATATAATATATAATGCGTACGTACATACATACATCATATAGAGGTATACTTATATAGCCTACATGAGAATAGTTTCCCCTAATTTATTCAATAAAAAAAGTCGTTTCATCAAATTTTATATATATATATATATATATATCCACCTCTGTGGTCTCGAGGTAGCGTGCTGCCTTGTCCATTCAGCGGGCCCGGGTTCAATTCCCGGTCGGGACAGGCTCCCGGGTGAGGTTTTTTCGGGGCTTTTTCTCACCTCTAAGACAAATGTCAGGACGCTTAGGGCCCAACGGTCCGCGAAAATCATCCGGCCGTCATCATCATCCTTAATAGGTGTGGAAAGCAACGGGAAGCTACCACAACTATAATTCCCTAGTAAAGCTGCAAAGCATAGCATGAAAATGCTACGATTGCAGTGAAAGACTTGCCTTCGGATAGAATTGCTATGGATGGATATATATATATATATATGTATATATATATATATTATATATATATATATATATATATATATATATACGTATATATTACACGAATATACTGCTGTGGTCTCGAGGTAGCGTGCGGCCTTGTCACGCAGAGGACACGAATGCGATCCCCGGTCGGGACAAGTTTCTTGGATGATCTTTTTTGGTGTTTTTCCTCATATGTAACGTAAATTTTAGGAATCTGTAAGGCCCAAACGGTCCCCGAATACCATATTTGCCTAATAGAGGCCTCCCCTGGCGCATTATTACCATTATCATCAACTCTCCTATCATCGGGACAGCGTAACCCCGTCTTTCAGGCGTCCCAACCTCAGAAATGGGTTACAAGTATGCCATGCCAGAATAGAACACCATAAATGTCGAAATGACAACCTGGGGCATTTAGAAAAAGAAATATATATTTATTTATTTATACGTCCCTCGTTTTGAAAAGATTTTTTTAAGAAGCTAATTTAGTTAGGTTTATATTCCTATAATTGTCAGTGAGTGACATGTGGTGAACAGTGAACATATTACCCAGGTTACATATTTAATAGACCCAATTGCTTGGATCGGCTAGGAGGGTTAAATGTTGTCCAGAAGCACCAATTTAGACTTGAGGGGAATTTTACACAGACCTATTATTTATTACTTTACTTTATTATAATTAATTTTCGTTTTCGTGAATAACATTATATAATAATGGAATTAACTGAAGATTACTTACTTTAATTTTATGTTTATTTACTTAAAAAATGCGGATCTTTATATATAAGTAACTAATTCACTGGCACTATCGAACACATAGGTTCATGGCCGCGCGGACATAAATTCTCCATACATCCCTATCCTGAGCCAATGGTTTCCCTGTGTAATCTACTTCCCTCAAATCATAGTTAATGTTATTCTCCCACCTCATTCTTGGTCTAAATCTGGTTTTCCTACAAGAAGCTTCCATGCACACCTTTCATTCCCCATTCGTGCCACATGTCCTTCCCATCGCAGTCTACGAGACTTAACTTTTACTGTCTTTATATATATAAATATATATATATATATACTTACATACAGTATATATATGCTTGTGTTAATTTTGTCCCACTGCTGTGGTATCGAGGGAGCGTGCGGCCTTGTAATGCAGCGAGACTTGGGTCTCGATTCCCTGATCGGGACAGGACTCCTGGTTGAGGTTTTTCCAGGGTTTTTCCTCACCTGTAAGATAAATTTCAGGACGCTTATGGGGGCCCAATGTCCTGCCGAAAATCATATGGCCATCATCCTATTTTTCCCCTATAACACATCTGCAAAGTGTAAGCATAAATTGCTACGATTGCAGTGAAAGACCTGCCCTCGGACAGAATTACTATGTTTAATATTACTGTTAATTTTTACTCTCTTATCTTAATTATGAATTCCTAGACACCAGGAGTAGTACCGATAGATCAAAATAATTCACAATCACAGTAAAAGTAGTTAACGGTTAAATTTGAAATAGCTCGAATGGACCTACTTTCAATTGCTTGTTACTGGCACAAACGTTTGAAGATAGAAACGTAAAACAACGTTCAGATTACAGAAAAACTCACCACGTTTTCGCATCCTGTCGGTAGATGTCACAAAGATACTTTTCTCGTTCTTAGATTTAAATTGTTTTGTGAAAATGGCGACTCCGCAGATGAAAGAAGCGCAAGCTGTTTTGTGGTATGCGGAGTTAAAATCAATCATTAGAGTTCAAAAGGGAGTTTCCGGCGTGTGTTTAAAAAAACCGTGTATGCCTCCAACTGCTAGAATCATAAATAGGTCGCGTGATACATTATTCGCTAGCAGGATCTGTGTTGAAGAAGAGCATGGTGGTGGTCGCAAGAGCATTCTCCTGATGAAATGGTAGCAAATGTTCACGACGCATTTGAGCGAAGCCCCCGGAAGTCATTAAGAAGAGCTTCCGCGGGAACTTCACATACCAACATCGACATTACAACGGATTTGTCCACAAACGCCTCAAACTGCACGCATATAAAGTGCAGTTAGTGCAACGTCTGGAGCCGAATGACATGCCGAAACGAGTGGAATTCGCCAATACGATGCTGGACCGTCTCGGCGCTGATCCTGACTTCATGACCAAGATTTTCTTCTCGGACGAAGCCACTTTCCATTTGTCAGGCAAGGTAAACCGGCATAATGTGCGGATCTGGGGATCGGAGAATCCTCACGCTATTCAAGAGCATGTTCGTGATAGTCTCAGAAGATGAATGTTTGGTGCAGTTTGTCACATAATAAGGTCATTGGACCGTTTTTCTTCGCCGAGAAAACTGTTCGTGGTACCACATATCTTGACATGTGGAGCAGTTCTTCTTTCCACAAATTGAACAACTGCAGCCTAACATCGTTTTCCAGCAAGATGGTGCTCCTCCCCACTGGTCCAATGAAGTTCGTACGACTTTGGACAACATTTTCCCTGGCCGTTGGATTGATAGGGGAGGACCAATCGCGTGGCCCCCGAGATCTCCCGATTTAACACCACTGGTTTTCTTTCTCTGGGGCTATGTCAAAGATAAAGTTTACACCACCCCAGTCAAAGACCTTCGTGATCTTCGTGAGCGCATCATAGAGGCTATTGAGAACATTCCAGAAGACATACTCCAACGTACTTGGCAAGAAATTGTTCATCGCTTTGATATCGTCACAGTGACTGCTGGGGCTCATATAGAGATGTGGTGATCTGGATATCAACACTTGGTGAGTTTTTCTGTAATATGAACGTTGTTTTAAGTTTCTATCTTCAACCATTTGCCAGTAACAAGCAATTGAAATTAGGTCCATTCGAGCGGTCCACCCTGTACTTTCCGTTGGAATGATTATTAAAACTAGCACAGAATATTTAACTAAATGTAATATAGTCTTATACCTCCAATATTTTCTTCAGAATCTGTACTATTTTGGGTGATCTTTGTGTTGTGGAAATTTGCGGAAGTGATTTCTTATTTGTCTAGGGATAATACGGATGCCTCGGAAACATCGGGTCAGAGTTCAATACCAGGTCGGGAAATTTTTGTGTGAAGTTTCAGGATAAACTAAAGACAATCCAATGTATGCACTATTTTAAAATTATGTTGTTTATTATTTAAAAAAAAAATGCATTATTTATATAAGTTAACCAGCACACATAATTGTATGGTAACCTATGTTAAAAATTCCTCTCATTCCACACTTATATTTAAGTATTTCACGCACATGTCAGGAGATTAAATTTGAACTCTGAATCACGCATATTTCTTCTTTTTTGATCAGACAATGGCACGTAGAGCCTTTCCAGATTAGTGAAAACTTCATGATAGAGCAGCCTTCGACATGACACAAACATGTCCGTTGATATCTGTGGACAGTTTGCACTTAAATGTTCCTGACATTTGTCTTAAGGACTAGAAACTTCACACAAAAATTTCCCGACCTGGTATTGAACTCTGACCCGATGTGGAAATTGTCACACATTGGTTGTATGTTCAATTTGTAAATATACATGGTCGGTTGTCTCCCTATAAATTAATTGCGACTGATGACTATAATATCAGTATTTTTTACGTCATACGTAAACCTCCTAATTAGTCTTGTTTAGAAAATCAGCTGTTACGAAATTATTATTTACCATATAAAATACTGTACCATTTCGAACTTTAATTATATTTAGTTATCTTTAAACATTGTAACTCTTTTCTATCGTAATTTTCCGTTCATTATATGTAGTCTATGTAGCCTATTTTTATATCATATTAATGCTAGGTTTTATTTTTTATTATTCATGAAGAACTGAGCTTTGTAAAAATCTGCAGTTTTACTTTCATTGTGTATTGTTTATTACAGCTGCTAATATGGCGCCAGTGGCTGTATTCAAATCGAGTCTCGGTGACTACATGTGGGTTTCGTGGTACACGAAAAAGAAATTGGACAGATTGTTTTCGGGGTTTCTTCCGTTTTTTTCTCCCACAAATTACATTCCACCATTTCTTGATACTCATCTGATTCAGTTCGTTCATTCTCCCTGTGACGACGCGTCAGGCCTGGATTGGCCGGCACCCTAGCTTTTATAGACCTGTAAAAATAGGGACTTCATTTGATTCATCGATTTGACCCTCAATTAGACACAAGTTGAGGACATTATATTATTGTTTTATGATAAGAGAACTATTACTTCAGTTTTTTTTAAAATATGTTCAGAGCTTTAAAGCTTTCTCCGTATGATTCGTTATCAGATATTTAATATAACAAATATAGGAGTTGTGAGAACAGCATTTTAGGTTGACACAAACGTGCCTAATTTTATTGTCAGAGTCATTCTGCGCTGTTTGAAAACCATAGTCTAGGTCGACTGGATAACTCAGATATTAGTTCATTATTTTAACTTACATATTACCTCAATCTCTGCTCTCTCTCTCTCTCTCTCTCTCTCTCTCATATTATTCTAAGATATAATTCGTTACACAAATTTGTAATCAATGGCAATAGAGCTCTCTTTAAATCGAAACCTATCTGGAACAAATAAAAGAAAAACTTCACTCTTCTACATAAATTATATCAACATAAGCTTAAAAAACTATAATCACTATCACCCTCCTTTGGCCCGTACATTCAGCCAAATGAATACAGGCTTGTATTGTCATTATATACTTCATTCAAATACATGTACGTATATAATCCTTTCCTACTGGCCTACGTAACGTAATGTTCCTTCAGGATATCCCAATAATAAATTTGAAGTAATCTCTATTGGGTTCCACTCGAGTTACATAATTTGTCTATCTCGATCTCCTAACATAATAATACTGACAATATTACGACTAACTTACTGGTATTATCCAACGCGTAGGCTCATGGTCGCGCGACCATAAGCTCTCCATACATATATATTCTGAGTTAATATTTTCCAATCATCCCCTGTATAGTTTATTTACCTGATATCAGATTAATGTTATTCTTCCACTTTATTCTTGGTCTACGTACTGGAAACTTTAGCACTGGTTTTCCTACAAGGAGTTTCCCAGTCCCTCTTTCATTACCTATTCATGCCATATGTCCTGCCTATCGCAGTCTACAAGACTCAACTGTTGATATTAGATGTGGTTTCGCATGAAGATAATGTATGTAGGTATTATACAGTCTTCTCCATTTACTTACCTGTTCACCTCTCTTAGGTCCAAAATATTTCCAAATAAATTTATACTCAAGTACTCGTAGGCATAGTCTAATATTTTCTCCTACCTTAAAATAAGAGTCCGTGTTTCGCATTCATATAACAGAGAGTATAAGAGTTTTACATATTTTCAGTTTCATTTTTTATACAAGAATACCTGTATTGCATAATAATAATACTTCCATAATTGAACCTGTGTTAACGTCTTTGTGCACCTCATTCCTGTTTGTAATTAATGTTACCAGGTATTTGATTTCGGCCACTCTTTCGAATTTTCCTTCATGCAACACTAAATGTTTATGTTCATTATACTCGTATAATTTATATCTTATATGACGGTATATTTAATTTTATTGATGTTTACTTCCAGCCCCAATTTCTTACGTTGCTCTATATAATATGCGTGTTGTACCAGTAAAATTGGAGGGCTCTTTTGATTATAAAAATATAGAAATATTTACTAGTAAACAAGTCATTGCCGACAGCTCCGTTTTGAGTTATTTGAGGCTGTTTGAAGATTGTATGAATAACTCTTAGGGGTTGAGGAAATATGAATAACTGTTTAGTTTATTTTATGGTCATGTGTTACGTATTTTGGAAGCCGGTAGGTATTAAAGACAGTTATATTACGGTCTTAGACTTTACTCAAATCTTCTAGGTTAAAACTTAGAAGGGGAACATCGATACGGTTAGGAGAGATACAAATAATAGTTTATTGCTTTTAAGGGATTTCAAAAGAAAAGAAAAGAAAAATGTAGCCTCCAAAAACATAGTGGGCAGCTAGAAAGATTATTGACCTCGAGTAACTGATCGTGTAGCCTATAGACGTAAGGAAGGTAGTCATGTAAAAGGCCACGCCCTAAATTTAGTAGGCATATATCGACTTGCACATGTAGCCTATACAGGTGTGTCAATTCATTTATTTTACCCAATGAAAATTCTGTATAAAAATTGTAATGGCAACGGAAATATAAGTCAAATCGACGACTATCTTAAATTTTTTAATATAAAATATTATGAAATTAAAATTCAAAGCAAGTGGGGCGAGTGCTCCCCTATAGTCAAAGTAAGTGGGGCGAGTGCCCTATCCGTTGACCATACAAAGCAAGTGGGGCGAGTGCTCCCATCCGAAGTACAAGGCAAGAGGAGCGAATGCTCCCCTTATCGTCAATAGTAAAGCAAGAGGGACAGGTGATCCCCTTTAATCAAAGTGCGTAGAGCGAGCGTTCCCATTACCAGAACGTACAAAGAAAGATCCACGATATGCATTATAAAAACTTAGTCGTGGATTTGGCTGTTTCCGAGCCAGGTTTAAAGGGCAAAGTGTATATCTTACTATTGTGGAAAAAGAAAATTAATAAACTCCATCTATCACGTCGCCTAAAATAAGGTTTACTACTAATTACCTTAAATAGTTGCTTATCTATCACCGGTTAAATCATAAAATTCTGCCCGATTCTAGAGAAACTTGGAGGAATTCATAACTCGCGCGCCTACATAAAGTTTATCACCGGCTAAAATAATTTTGTTACAGTGTTTTACTCTTTAATATCTCCTCGCTAACGCCTAAAATACTACATCATCAGCTTCAATTATAAATTCTGTAGTTCCTCATTGAAGAGCTTCCTCCCTTTTATCACTTGCAGCATCATATTAAACATTTTTAGTTCGTTTTATTCTCTTAAGATAATAGATCGTCATTCTCATCTTAGATGTTAGAGAATACCCTAGGCAATATAATATATATATATATATATATATATAAAGGCACGCTGTAGCATAGTTATTTAGGGGATACGCTGTAAGCCGAAAGATCGCAAGTTCGATAGGGATTTGATCTTTAAACTGCACTAAACGTTCTGGGTCATCGTGGCTCTGAAGTCGACTTACCCACTAATTGATTAGAGTACCATATGTATGTAACGGGTAAAGGCAGCCATCATGTATGATAGATTATCCAACAGGCATCTCGTACCGATTGTCTAGAAAGGTGGGGGCCTCAACCTTATACTGCCCTAAAGGTCCTCGTAAGACCTGTACATTTTTTTAAAATTATGAATACATTAAAATTTTGATGTTGGAAGCAATTGAGAACTCTTGTGAACAAAACAATATTTTAATATGCTATCTGCTGAATTCTTCATTTAATTTCGCTTTTAGAATTGAAATTATTCTATTAGTCCGAGAATTGTTAATATATTTCTCCCTTAAAAGAAGATAAGATGAAAGAGGAAATGAAAAAAGTGCAAAAAAGGATAGGAATTGAGAAACATTTGTGCACAATGGAAAGTTTTATATATATGTGACATAAAATGAAATAGTGATCTGAAGGGTAAATTTGTCTCCTGAATAATGCAAGGTCAATTTTAGAAGAAGAGCTGATAAGGGATGCGGATATGGAACCGAAGGCGCTGTCGTAAGGAAAAGGGGTTGTTACAGCAGCTGTTACAAAGTGTTAAGGGTGGGGGGTGCAGAACAAGTTATGAAATTACAACACGGATCGATTTATCTCGGGACTCGAAAGTTATATGAGTTTTGTTAGTGGTACTGCAACAACCATACAAGCCTTATTCAAACACAAACTGGAATTTATCATTCTCTTGTCAGCACACTCTCACATTCAATTATCTGGTCTTAATTATAGTTAATAATCTCTTTCTTATGGGGATTAACATTTCTAATATCAAGCATCTACTAGGGTGCATTCTTACAATATTGTGATCCTATTTGGCAAAACATAATATGATGAAGCTGCAGTGAATAAAAACCGAAACTTAATCATGCATTTCTGATTTGATTTCAAACATAGCCGTTTACATTAAGTATATAAATATTTTGAAATACCTGTTACCATATTTAAATAATGGTTTTTTGAGTAAACAGCTTAATATTTGTTGAATAGTCCTAACAAATGCCACGCTTGATTTCCAATTCCTCTAGATAAATTAACTCGTGACACTACTTATAAAAATTCCGTACCTGTATATTTTGGATTTTACTGAATTAACGTATCATGGGATTTGTCACAACATAACTGACTTCATATATTATGTTTAAAATGCTATGATGTCTCGTTGCTTCTCTCCAAATTCTGAAAACAGTGATAGACACATTTTAATGTTAAATTAATTTAATGTAATTATTCCAATTCTTAAATGTTGAATCTCGGGGTCAGGTGAGGTTCAGGTGTACACTTTTTAATAGCTTGATTTTCCACCTAATTTCTGCATTACACTGCAAACCTCTCCGCTGTTCTAATGTTGAGGAGGCATGTGACACTAATGATAGAGATTCGTCCATCGGATGAGTATGTTAAGCCTGGTGGCCTCCTTGGTGATGTTCGATTAGTAGTAGGCTGCGCGCCGGTACCGCGTTTTAGCTCCTCCCATGTCCTCCCTCGTACATAACATTTTACACTACAAGAACACATAATCATACCCTCGTCCTACGCTCCTCTCTGTACACAGTTCAAGAATAAATCATCTACATGGTGTAATCTATCGATGGATATGTAAATTGAAAATAGACCACATCAATGTCATCTATCCGCCCAGCGCGGAACCCGCAGCACGTAAAGTGCAGTGGGTGGCATTAGAAGACACACAAGTAGGATATATTCTGAATAGGTATATAAATTACGCAAATAGAATTGTATATTTATCTTTGATCATTTGAAAAGTTAATATATTACGATATTATAATGCAGGTATCGAGTAGATCTACTATACTGTATGATAGAACGGACCACAAACTTTCGTGACTCTTCTAGATTATCATGGACGTCTGACTTATTCGAATTGAGCAATTCCACTGGGTGCAATATACCAATTTTAGGGTGCGTTACTTTTTGTTAGTTTTTAAGTTTGTATTAGATTCAAGTAAACTGGCAAATTCTTAAAGTATTCGATGGCAAATCTACATTTTAATTTTATTGGTTGGCACGCCGTAGCGCATTTGAATAAGGCAATTCGATACAAATCGGAAGTTTGGGGTTTCAATTCAGGTGGGGTCAGGATTTATGAATTAGCCTAAATCTTCTAGCGGGATCATACCCCTAATCTCGACTCAATTTCTAACAGCATTCTTAAATTAACCGTCTGAGAGCTGTATAAGAGTAGTGGAAATACGTATGATTCTTGGATTTCGAATCAAAGTTTTCGACTGATGGATTTATCTATTAAGATCAATTTCAGGTTCCGAAATGCTCTCCAGCTGCTTTAGTTATATATATATATATATATATATATATATATATATATATATATTGTTAGAACGGAAATAGTTATGCACGTTCAGACATATTCATGCCCGCTGTTACACTTTTTTCGATAAAATGCCAGTAAATATCAGTACTGTCTTGCATTTTCAGGTCGCACGATGCCAAAAATATGCACCTCTGACACGAGGGTCCCTTCTCCAAAAATTACCCGTTTCTATGCGTTTTAAGATGATGTCGAATGATGTTGTACTTTATAATAATATTTTGGGTAGGTTAATGTGTTATTTGCATTAACCGTTAGTATAAGTTTAAGTTACTGATGTTTTATTCAACTGCAACGGTAACTTTATGAAATTTGCAGTGCATTACGTTGAGTTTGTTTTCAGCATATATGTTATGATTTAATCCACTTAAAAATACAGTAGGTACATTTTCATCAACACAGCTATTTATTTAGTACGAAACTAGTATGATTAAGTAAACATTATGTTGTATGATAAAATACAGTCCAGAATATATTAAAATAAGTTAGAGTAGTAAAAATAAATCTTAATAAATTGTACACTCGCGAAAATTAGAACGTCTTGAAACTGGCATAGAAAACATATTATATGATGAGTGTTCCTTTAATATTCTACTCTACTTCTTAAATCTTATTCACTATAAACGAAGTTTCGATAAAACAGGAGAAATGCATTATTAATGCTGGTTAATTCCATAGTTTGAACGCTTTTTAAATGGTTATGTGTTATATTTTATTTAAAAGACTATCGAACCCACTCGTACTTACGTCAAATGGTCAGTAGATGTAGACACTCTGGGGCAGGTTTAAATTATATTCCATATCGAAAAACCGTTTTTGAAAGACTGCTACTATTACTACTACTACTACTACTACTACTACTACTAATACAAATGATGATGATGATGATGATAATAATAATAATAATAATAATAATAATAATAATAATAATAATAGTGATTTATTTATATTGGCAGAGTTAAGAATACAAGATTTTATCTTCCACTTAAGCATCAAATAATAAGGAACAAAATTCAATGTACGTAATATAATTTAAATTGTTATTAAATTATAATCTAACGAATTCAGAATGCAAATGTAGCGTAATATTGATACAAATAAAACAAATAATATAATACAGTGAAATAGAGAAATGTATTTTAAAACATGATGGTAAAGTTATAAATTATATTCTAGATAAATATTATATGTACTTACAAAATGCTGATTATAGTTACTATGTTTACAGCCTTTTGAATATGTAGATCTTAAAAAGAGCGAACAGTATATATTTAAATAATTATAGTAAGCATCAATCCAGGACTGAGTGAATTCCTGGTCAAATCATGTATGTCATTCATGATGGACACTAGTTTCAACCTGGCCCGATTTGATGGAATTTTAGGATGAAATATCCCAGGGATAAGTCGTACAGGAGGGAGTGTTATCTGTGGGTCCCGAGACTGAGGTTTTGAGGCTCATAAAATTTCTCAAAGTTATAAAAATAGGAAGCTGAGAAACAATTACCTGAGTCGACGTTCTACTATCCAGTAATGCCTTAATGTCCTAAAAGATCACTATTGAGGTCACATGTGAACAATGACATATGTAGAGAAATAAGTGTAACTTAATCTGATTGGTTAAAGAACCCAAAAGGGAGCCAGGGCCCAACGATGGTTGAAAGGCAATTTTTTAAATCTAAATATATCCTTTCTTACATCCAAAATGGAAAAGACCAATTGGACTCCATAACATGCATGTGATGCCGATTATGATGATCTTCTCTAAAATAATTCAATGATTCTCTCATACGACTGACTGCTCATCGGGAATCTGAAATTTAGTTAAGTACAGTTTACGTAATTATAATAAGTTTTATTATGTATGTTATTATTTAAATGTATTACTTAATGAATTACTAAATTCTCGTTGAACTGATTCACTCTTAACTAAAGTACTCATTAACTTTACACGGCATGTCGCACATACAAAGGTAATCTAATTTATTAGAACAATTTATAATAATATGAACATGAAAGTTTAATAATAATTGCCATTTCATTATAGGAAACAAAACGTTTTACCTATACTAATTTCGGTGTTAGCTTATGTTGTAAACCGAAGCACATGGTTAAGTGTGATTACCCTAGCAATACCAATGGGAAGGGGCATTTATTCCCACCTTCTGATCTTTTAATTATTATGTCTTTTGAGGTTTTCACTAGAAGCATGAAGTTAATAGTTATTGTCAATCATTGTCTCTGGTATTGAAATGCGTAATAGTTTGTAAGTTTCCATTGTTGGCTATTTTATGAAACAATGATCTGTTATTGTGGTCATAAAGTTGATAGTTCTTATGATGGATAACGTGTCTTGCATTTATATTCTTAGTTTCTTCAATAATGGTATTATATCTCCAATTTTGTTTTTACCAGCAATGGAGTTGGTTTTATATAATGTATTCTTTAAACATTGATTGACCTGACAGTTTGCTCTCTTACAACACTTCTTTTCAACTTAGTATTTAGTCTGTCTTTTATGTAATAAAATTATTTAAAAATGCACCGACGTCCTTTGACTGAATTTTTTTTGGATATATTTGCTAATGAAATAGTTCCAGATTTTGAATTTAATGATAGTGATGATGTGAGTGAAATATACAATGAAAATATTGTGCGTGAGCAACTTGACAAAGCATTTTATTGCCTTCTGACGATGACTATGAGGATCATAATAATGGTGTAATTGAAGATAACGTCCGTGCCAGATATGTTACATATAGAGGAAGAATTTTCACATCAAAGCCTCCAAGACGTGTAGCACAAAATGTTGTAAAAGAACGGGAAGGAATAAGAAATGAAGGTTAAGTGAAAACCATTAGAGAATCATTTGAAAAAAAATCTTTACATCGGATGTTATGAACATCATCATAAAACACACTAAAGAAGAAGCGTTAAGAATGAATATACACAGCAACAAATATGTTTATATCTTATATAGGGCTTCTTATCTATATGGGACTAGAAGGTGACAGTCGCACCTGTATTTTAGATACCTGGTCTAATATTTCTGGCAGATTCATGTTTACTGCAACTATGAGTAGGACCAGGTTTCTGCAACTAATTAAAATAATTATATTTGCTGATAGAAACACCCGAAATGAACGCAGGGAACATATACGTTTGCAGCAATAAGACAGGCATTTGAAAAAATAACGAAACTTTGTCAACATGTTCCTCTGCTGGGATGTATGCAGTAGTTGAGGAAATGTTATCATTTTTCCGTGGAAGTTGTCCATTCAAAGTGCAGGAGTAAGCAAGAAAAATGCAACAAAATTAGTAAAACAACAATAATTTGTGGTGATTGTCACAGTTAAACTTGTGGGAGGCAATGCACGAAAACAGTGATTTGTTCAAATTGTGAACAGAGTTCTGAGGAGATTGATCAGTCACACATACTACAATACATGATTCGATTTGGATATCCAAATTATCGTTTCCACAAGTATCAATAATGAATTTGCACAAATGTTCTACTTATAATAAGACGCATACTACTATATCAGCCTAAATATCTAATTATCTTCATCTTGTATCTTGTGAGCCCATGTTTCCATTAACAGAGTTAGGCACTCTCCATCTACACGGAAGTATTTAAACCATACTAATTTAGTTACACTTGTTTTCGTATAGATGCCATTTGAGTGGTCCGTGGTCAGCGTTCCGCCTCATACTGACATCTAGGAAACCAAGGTAGTACTAGGACGGGAAAATTCGATAAAGTTTATTTACAGGCCTTTCCATTTAGGCTTAAGGATCTTTTACGAGCCTGAAAATCTTCAGACTCGGGATCCACGGCTTAAAGTCCCTCCCGGAGGACTTCCTCCTTGGATTTTTCATCCTAAAAAAATCCATACCAGAAATGGTCTACATGAATTAAACATCTGTCAAAAATACCGAGATTTGCCATATGAAGCATTAGATAGATATAATTAAAATACAGGTTCGTGAAAAATAAATATATAATCCACAAAAATTACCAAATACAGCAATACTTGATTTCAACAAGATGGAAACAGCACAATACAACAATCTACAAGTTTGTATTTGTTTTGCCTGTATTAACTAGTTTCACTGCATTTTGACAATCGTCACACTGCTAAAATAAAATCAAATGAACCGATACCGTGCACAAATATAACACAATTTGTTAACTAATGAAGGCTAACAGTACATTATACATTACGTTACCCTAACGTGTTATTCACTCTAATCACAGACATAATGCTTCTTTTTCTAACGATATTTTGTTTGTGTAAGTATATTTATAAGAGGAAAATTGTGTGTTATAAAATTATTATTCGTCTCATGTGCAAATTAAACATGATCTAAAACGAAATCGAACCACAAAAGCAATTATACTGGAATTAAAAAAAAACAGAATGAACAGAACATTTTTAAACAATCATAATACAAGTAGTCCAAACTGTCTGTAATGTCTCAGGTAATCATAAACTACAATCGTATTTTCACAATAATTCATAAATAGTTGTTTAAACAATAATAAATAGAAGAAATACTCACACGTGATTTTAAATGACTTAGCATAGGACACGAACTAGGACATGTTTAGTCAGGGAAGGGTAGCTCTATCGTAATCTTCTTACATATGAATTCTGACTGAAAATATTTAGCCGGTAGATATAGTTTTATGTAGTGTATAATATCAATCGTAATACTTACAGCAACAAACTCTACTTGTAATTCAGCTCTTTCATCGATTCATATTGACGACACTGCCGCTAATGAAAACAAAATGTAAAACTAAGTTAAATATTACGTAAATAAGCCTGATATTCTATTGAATTTAATTTTAAAACAATGATGTTAAAATGTGTTAAAAAATTACTCATGTACATTGTTTAAAGTGATGGTCATAAAGTGCCTTCCCCCGTTGGTAGTATAAGTTCTGTAATATGGGTTGGTATTGCTAGGGTTAATTGGCCACGTGAACCTAAATACATCGTTGTTCAGCGGCATAGATTTAAACATAGTTCTCTGATCAGTCTACGTTTGATTTAATATAACAGCTATGTATGAAAAAATGATCGCAAAAATAATAATGAAGCAATAAAACACAATATAACATACGAAAAAACGACAATGGCGAACAGTAAGTCTACATTTATATAAATCTAAATATAACACCATATAAGTAATTTCAGCATGGTCGCTCGTGTTGAATACGGTAAACTTCAGACAGGGAAATATTTGAAAAATGCTGAGAAACGAATTGTTTTAAACGTCTTTTGTAAATTGAGTGATAAATTCCCCAAGTTAGGTATCAAGAACGGTGTGAATTTAACAACTGCGTTTTCCTGTGTTTCTTCAGAATAAATTGTGCTCGAAGTGAAATAATACATAAAGGGCATGTATAAAATCAGGTAAAAAACTTAAGAGAGAAAAACCTATAGGCCTAACATAAATAGAATGTGATGAGTATGTCAAAAGTCCTGTGAATCGCAAAGTGCATCATTTTTATGGAAGAAATGAACCCCCTACAATTAATAAAGTAATGGGTTGTGTTAACAGTGATCCTGAAATTATCAAATTAAAAAAAAAAAGTTTCAACAATATTCTCTGAGAAATCGTGTTTAAGTACGTACTAAGAAACAGAAAGAATCTAATTGTTGATCGTGACGATATAATAATAATAATAATAATAATAATAATAATAATAATAATAATAATAATAATAATAATAATAATAATAATAATAATACTAATAATGTTTTATTTATTCTGGCAGAGTTAAGACCATAAGGCCTTGTCTTCCACTCAACCAGCACAAATACAAATAAATATTTGACAAATATAGATATACACTATACTAATTATAAACAGTTAAAGATACATTAAATGTAGCAATGTATATTTCATGTACAAACCAAAATTTTATACGATAATAACAATGATAATACTTACGATAAAAATAATAATAATAATATTATAATAATAATATAAACATGATAAATTATACGAGAAACACCAATTAATATATGTACTTTACACTGGATAATAATGAAGTCGACGTTAGAGCAAATATAAATTTAGATTTTTTAAAAGATTCCAGTGTCCGGCAGTCCCTTATTTCTTGTGGTAGGGAATTCCAGTTGCGAGAAGTGAAGATGGTATATGACATGGAGTGATGTGATGTCCTATGTTGCGGTATATTAAGTAAGAGACTATGTTGTGATCTTGTGTTTAAGTTATGGTTTGAAGATAGATACTGGAAACGGGATGATAAATAATTGGGAATCGAGGTATGTAGGATCTTAAATAAGAGAATTAGACAGCGCGATTTTCTTCTCTCTTTTATATGTAGCCATGACAATTCGTGGAAAAATGGAGAAATGTGATCGTATTTTGGAACATTAAATATGAATCTGATACACATATTATGGACACGCTGCAGTTTGTTCGACAATCCGTCACTTATGTCAGTTAGTAGATCGTCACAATAGTCAAAATGCGGGATCACTAAGGTTTGAATTAAAATTCCTTTAAGGGCTGTAGGAAGACATTTTTTAAGACGCTTTAGGGAATGCATTATGGAGAAGATCTTTTTAGATGTTTGTTTTACTTGGGCGTGCCAATTTAAATTAGAATCTGAGTAAAATCCCAAGTTTTTAACGACGTCGGTATAAGGAATTTTTTCGTTATCTAATATGACAGCCGGCATATTGCCATTGTTTATGGAGTGTAATAGTCTTGGATGTCCGATAATTATTGCTTGCGTTTTGTTTACATTTAGGTTTAGCCCATATTGACTGGACCATCTCTCAGGTCTGTGTTTACTTTTTCAATATATTCATCAATTTCGTCAGACCTAAAGTGTGTGTAAATCTGTAAGTCGTCGGAGTAAAGATGATGCTTGCAGTTTTGTAATTTCTTGGTCACGTCATTAATATGAATTCACAAGAGAAGAGGAGCGAGGACGCCGCCTTAAGGTACCCCCTTTCTCACCAAGCGCCAGGAAGAAATGCGACTATTAAAGAAACTGATTGCTGATGATTATTGAGGTAAGATCTAAACCAATCAAGGCAGTTTTCGGACAGATGTAGTGTCTTTATTCTCGCTAGCATTAAGTCTATATCTACTGTATCAAAGGCTTTTCTGTTGTCGAGTAGGATTATTGCGGTGAGTTTTCTTTTGTCCATTGAGTCTCTTATGTCCTCTACAATGTCAAGTAATGCAGTACTTGAATGATGTCCTGTCCTAAAACTTGTAGTGATATATAAATTATTTGAGATGAAAATATTTCTGAATGGTGTTTCTCTTGAGTCCGAAACAGGTCTACAAATGGCCTAAATTCGTGAATATACTATGATGATGATGAATTAATTGATAAAATAAAATTAGCCAATAGTGACACGAATTTGTTACTGTTTCAATAGTGGAGAAGACTTGTCACACTGTGATAAGACTACCCCCTCACCATTGTGTATTAAATCTAATCGAGTCCGTGTGGAGTCTTAGGAAATAACATATCGCCCTAAACAACAAAACACTTAAACAGGCTGAAGTCAGAAAATTAGTTGAAGGGATACAGCTGGCAACACCCCACCGGTTGAATGGAAATAATTCATCGGGAATGTAGAGGAAGAAGAGGAAAAATTCTGTGTGTCAGAAGGTCTGTGCGACGTAATTATCGACAAGTTATTGTTAATCTTGTTGATAGCAGCACTATAGCAGCAGTGAAGATAAAGAAGGGGAAGGATCACTTCACGGGATTGAAGCCGTGCACAGTCTGATTATGTAATTGAATCTTACTTTCATAATTTTATTTTCACGGTTTTCATCTTTGTTCATTTATATTTATACTGTAATATCATGTGTATTAGTAGCATAAATATTATGCCGCTTCCCTCTTTCGAAATCCATTGAAAAACGTTTAGGCCTAATCAAGTTTACTTTTATAAGATTCATGTGTGTTCCGTTGAGGTTTATTCAAAATTAATATAAAATTATAGAATATTCACCTGAAAGGTCCGTCTCCTCAACTTAATTATCATTTAACTGTAGCGCTTTCGGGACTTGTCCCATCATCGGCAGGATTCAAAACTGGTGTTTCATTGAAGATCTGGTAGAGGGGGTTGCATGTATTGGGTTCGTTTTCGTTTATCAGGCTGTCGTTGTGAGCTGCTTTCATGATTTCCATCTCTTCGAGTACGTTTATCTTCGCTGGAGTATTTTCCCTGTGCATTACTGTTAGGGTGTTTTCAATATTTAACATGCGATGTCCTTCATGGATAACGTGTTTTGCATAGCTTGATTTACCTTCTGCGTGAAAGAAGTCTCGAAAATGTTCTTTGAATCTGATGTTAAAACTCCTGTTTGTCCTTCCTATATAAAATTTGTTTTAATTCTAGCCTGACTGGCTGCATAATCAACTTTTATAAGATTCATTTTCAACAGCAAAGGAGTTTATAAACTGACATGTAAGGACTGCAACAAATTTTATATAGGAAGGACAAACAGGAGTTTTAACATCAGATTCAAAGAACATTTTCGAGACTTCATTCACGCAGAAGGTAAATCAAGCTATGCAAAACACGTTATCCATGAAGGGCATCGCATGTTAAATATTGAAAACACCCTAACAGTAATGCACAGAGAAAATAATCCAGCGAAGATAAACGTACTCGAAGAGATGGAAATCATGAAAGCAGCTCACAACGACAGCCTGATAAACGAAAACGAACCCAATACATGCAACCCCCTCTACCAGATCTTCAATGAAACACCAGTTTTGAATCCTGCCGATGATGGGACAAGTCCCGAAAGCGCTACAGTTAAATGATAATTAAGTTGAGGAGACGGACCTTTCAGGTGAATATTCTATAATTTTATATTAATTTCTAATCAAGTTTGTTATTTTAAATAGTAAGTTTATAATTTGTAAAATACGTATAGATGAATGCGACCTTGGTAAATTAATTCCTCCGGAATTCGACACCAAGTCAGATGACGCGTAAAATATCATCACTCTACCAATCACGGATGCTTGCGGAAGGATACCTTCTGTGACTATGTTTACAGTACAACATAAACTAAGGCAGCAAACAGTATAATTCCTAACACATGCTGTTTATTTCGATTAATTTTATTATATCAGTACTGCAATCGTTTTCCTTTACCAATCGTTGTTGTTAGTGCCGGAAGTAATTGTTGTCTAATATAAATATCCGAAGCTTCAACATTTCATTTTTTAGCAATACTAGGACAAACGAGTTAATAGACAATAGTACATCATACATATGTATAAATCCGAAACACGACAGGATGAAAGTGTCTGAGCTGGTCAGAATTAAATTATACTGAAAGAGGAGCAGAGCTCCCAAGAGAAACTCATTTGTCCTGATTGCAACTAGTTTAACTTGTATTGCACCTTAATCCGTATCATACAGAGACAAGCAGGACAAATAGGTTAATTTTAAGAGTGGAAAAAAAAATATAGACATTCCATAATATATTAAATTAATAAAAGCATTTTATATAATGTTTTGAACTGTGTTACTTTAAATTGAGTTGTGTTTGTTATGGTCTCCATATTTTGGCTAACCGTCTGTTGACCTCTACATATGATAACAAAACACACCTTATAAGAGAAGAATATTAATTTTATTTGGAATTAAATACCATTAAGTTACTGAAGTGTACTTCTCGGTTGAAACTCAAACCACTGTGTTCTTAAAACAGTTTCTGGAAATGTAGGTTATGTAGGAGCAGGGTGGGAGGATTATATCATGCAAGATTAGTAAAGGGAGTTTGGGAAACCATAGTTTGGTTCATTATATTACCCATATTTACTTCTGACATGAATGAGATTAAATATACAATGGTTTATAGTGCGTTATGGTGTTTCCCCTCCGACACGCACCAAGCATTCACACACATTACACATAGTAGCCTACCATTTATTTGAGGCGGGACCAAAGCCTCGAGGAGGGTCTTCAACCCTTCCCTTGGTCCTATTCTTCCCTACGTTGACACACGGACTCGGAGTCATGAGGAGGTGCATGAGTATTACACCGTTATATCACCACAACCACGCATTTTAAATATCTGTGATTTCCTAAACGAGAATATTTTTACCTGTAATTAGATGAGACGAAACGAATGAATGGAGCTGACATGTCGGGGAAGGGAAGTGTTGGTTGGATGCTATTTGGGAAACGAGAAAACGCCAAGGAAAAACTGAAAACATCAAGGTATAGCCAATACCAGTACCCTCCGGAATAGAAAGGATTCAATTCTGAGTTCCAAGCCACTCGCAAGAGCCATGCGTCCACCGAGATGCCAGACTGTTAGGAAAGACATAACAATATCATAATATCTCTGATTCAAATTCTGACATTACTGAATATTTTCATGACTATTAACCCATGCCCCAAATGGGAGTCAATGGCCAATTACGTTTCAATGATTTCTGAGTTACAACCAATCAGAGTCGTGTTTCACGAAATATTTATCAGTGTTATATTTACCATATTAAAGAAAGCTCCTTCTTTTTAATATTCTGAACAGATATGACCATTATTTTTCAGTGACTGAGCCTGTGAGAAATACGGCTACCAGATTGTATATATAGTGCATGAATGTCAAAACATGCCGCATGCGGGAGTTAATATATAAACATTTGTAGCAATTGATTATACGACCAAAAAAAAAGAAACCACTGTTTACACTTTCTTAAATGTATGTTTTCCCACGTAACAATCCAGAAAAATATAATTGTCATATTTACATCATACGACTTCAGAAATTAATTAATATACAGTATGATCTGTTTCATTTTTTCTCCACTAGAGAGAGTTCTTACAATATTGTGTTCCTTCGGCAATAAATAGTATGATCTGGTTGCAGTGATAAACAAAAGAAGAAGATGAAGCGTACCTATCGTTTATCATTTGTTTTCAAACATCGCCGTTTACATTAAATATACAAATATTCAAAAATAACTGTAGTTAAATAATGATTTGTGAGTAAACAGCTTAATTTTATTCGTTAAATTGTCCTAACAAGTACCACTCTTCATTTCCAAATTCTTTAGATAAATTCACTCCTCAATTCGTGAGTCGTGAATTTATCGATAATTTGGAAATTACTCGTGGAATTACTTATGATAATTAAGTCTACTTTTAGCTTTAAAAGTGTATATATAGTTTTCAATTATCCCAAACCATTCAGCCTAAATTAGTTTTCTCAACATCTGTAATAAATAAACAAATAATCATTATATGTAGAAATATGCAGTGGCAGTTTTATTTTTGTACATAGCCTATAATATTTTTATGCATGATAATGTTGAATTGTATCTTTGAAAAAGTATTTAAGTTTTTATAAAACATGATTTTTGTATCTGCTACAGGAACTTCATCGTGTGATGAGTAATGTGTAAACTTTTTATGAATTATGTCCTGAGAAAATTTATTTTTCAAATATTATTTATAAATATATTAATACCTAATGATTTGGGATATTATAATAATATACTAAAACCTTAAACTAAATTTAACCTTAATATTAACACAACAAATTATACTATCGTTATGTGATTAGAATCTTATGTGGGCAGGATATGTGACACAAATGGGTAATGAAAGGGATAGGCCTACTCCTTATAAGAAAGCGCTCAGTATGTAGGCCAAGAAGGATTTGGCCGAATAAGATTAACAATGGATTGAGGGATGTACATTACACTGTGTACTCGGTATTCTGGGTCGAGTGCCTGATATTCCAGTCAGCACATTAGAAAAAATGTATGGAGCTATGGTCAGGCCAGTCATGCACTATAGTAGTGAGATTTGGGGTTTCCAAAGAACGGAAATACTAAATAAGGTATATACGCATTTTCTAAAGTATATTACAGGACTTAGTAAGGCCGTTTCTAGCTGTGGAATTTTATATGAATTCGGGTCATTCCAGGACGATATTAACTGTAAAATTCGTGTACTCAAATACTGGTTGCGAGTAATCCAAGGTGAACAAACAATGCTTAGAGCAATTTGCTACGACCACCAAATTAAAAACATAGATGTTAAATTTTGGGCAGACGAGGTTAGGAGAGAACTCCAAAAGATTGGGATGGGCTGGATATGGGAAAAAGGGACTGAAAATCGCAAAGAACGTGTGGAAAAAAATAATAAGGAGGTAGGTACTTAGATGTAAACCAACAAGATACCTTCGCCGAATGTACAGGAAAACGCTCACTGTGTTTACAAAGAGACCTAAAACACGTCTGGGGAAAAGAATCGTATATACTCAACCTAGGATTTAAGGAGAGATCAGGGCTTGCTTGGTTTAGGCTAGGGGCATGGAAATTTATAAAAATTAGCGACGATCACGATATGCGAATATGTCCAATGTGCGGGAACTTTGAAGATGAGATACATATATTAGGAAAATGTAATGATTTAGAATATTGGAGACGTCAGTTATTACCGGAAAGATTTCTAAATTCAAATCGGGAAAGATTGTCATGCTACGAGTTATTGGTAAATCCAGAAAATTGGATAAACCTCGGTAAATTTCTGGACAAAACGCGAAAAATAAGGACAACACTCATTCATGAATAAATATATGTTATCAAAATGCAATACCATTAATTATTAACAATTATATATAAATTAATTAGTGTATAATGCTGTTGTGTTATTATTTAATTGTAATATTAATGTGTTTTCTTTATGTAATTGTAATGTTAATGTTTTTTTTTAGTGTATAATGCTATTATGTTATTACTTAATTGTAATATTATTGTGTTTTCTTTATGTAATTGTAAGGCTAATGTTTTTAGTGTATAATGCTATTGTGTTATTATTTAATTGTAATATTATTATTGTGTTTTCTTTATGTAATTGTAATGTTATTGCTATTGTGTTATTACTTAATTGTAATATTATTGTGTTTTCTTATATTACTTAATTGTAATATTATTGTGTTTTCTTTATGTAATTGTAAGGCTAATGTTTTTAGTGCATAATGCTATTGTGTTATTATTTAATTGTAATATTATTATTGTGTTTTCTTTATGTAATTGTAATGTTATTGCTATTGTGTTATTACTTAATTGTAATATTATTGTGTTTTCTTTATGTAATGGTAATGTTAATGTTTTTAGTGTATAATGCTATTGTGTTATTATTTAATGGTAATATTTTTATTGTGTTTTCTTTATGTAATTGTAATGTTATTGCTGTTTTTGTTTATTTTTCTTTACACTAGTACCAATTATTACTTTATTGTAACGGACTGTCAACAGCACGTACGGCTTACTGCCCGTGCGACCCATATTTGTAAATAATATTGTAAATATCTTACTTTTTGTCTAAAAAAGTCCTACTACTACTACTACATTATGCGGGGTATGATTGGAAAACATTGGCTCATGATAGGGATGCATAGAGAGCTTATGTCCTCGCAGCCATAAACTTACAAATTTCTCTGTTCCAATGAGTTAGTTAGTTAATTAGAATCTTAGATATATATTAATTTATTGGTTACAATTTTCACTCTTCACAACCGACTACTATAATGCCTATTCATTTTTTTCTCTCTGGGTACATCTCAATAAAATTACAGCAGCAGAAATTGATAAACAATATTATATCTATTCATTTTCCATTTTCAAATTAGGTACGGATATTATATTTGAGGTAAAAAAAATATAAAATTTCCTACCGCATGCCTTAAGCTGCTCTTGAAGTAATAGGTAGTAAAGACTCTGAAGTCAGCACCACAATCTGTGGGATTGTAAGATATGCGCGTCACGTCGGCTGAATGTCCCCCTAGAAAATAACTATTGCTTATTTCCGTAGGAGCCTTAAGTCACGGATGCGCCTTATGTCATGAGAAAGACTATTTAAAAATCCTGACCCCATCGAGTGTCAAATCCCTTGCTTACTGACTTGTAGGATACTGTCATTACCAACTAGCTTCTTTGGACTTTTAGGAAGCTACATTTTATTTGGTCATATTACAGAGATGTGCCGAACGTTTTCGAGCTCTTGCTCATTATTTCGTCTAGAGGGAAGTGTATACACGTTGGAGCGATGATACCTGAAGCAGCACTCATTCACCAGAGAAAATATAAAAAAAACATTTAGATTAAGGTGTTTATTTTGGTTAAATGTTAAAACAACTACAAACGAAAAAAGCGATGTAAAAGAAAACTCTCACATTCGTCGCTCTCGTAACCCTATATTATAACTTTTTCTTCGTTGTCTGTCATAGTAGTCGATTATTAATAAAACAAATTCGAGGTTTTACTCAAATTACTAATACAAATCGATATTGAAAACTTTATCACCTGTGCATTTGGTGGTTCATTGTGGAAGTATACAATTAAATCTGTATAGTAGATTTATATTGGAAAATTATTCTATTGCTTTGTTAATATCTATCATGTAGAGGTCGTATTAATAAAATGTTGTAAAAAGTAGGATATTCTCTAAATGCTCATACAACGTTACAAAATTCGCTGTATATATGTATATTTATTTATGTAGGGTATGTGTACAATATTTTTGCGATTTACAATTATTTAGAATTACAAACTATGTTATTAATGATCTCTAAAATGTAACCTGGGTAAAGGGTGATGCGGGCCGGAAGCCTATACTTCTGAATTAACACAAACTCTGATATATTACGGCCTGAAAAATACATTTGTTGATCGCGACCGAGTTTAAAGTTGACTAGAGTGTCTCAACGTCTCATTGCCTGACTCACCTATTGCTTCGCTTCTTTCAACAAAGGGGGGTGCATAATGTGCCAAACTGATCAGTGACGTAATGTCTCCCTCCAGAATGACGATAATGTCAGGCAGTAGTACCAGATCAACATGACTTACATCGACGTAACAAGCATTATCCAAGGTTATCCACGAACGAAATCCTGATTCTCTTGAATGAGTACCTTAAGGATAGTAAAGGTAAAGTAAAGCGATCCCATTACAGGCCACAGGAGACTCTTGGGGACGTAGAAGGTTAATTCTCCCACTTTTTCTGGACAATCGGCACCTGATGTCAACCGGGTTGTCAACCATGCACGAAAACCGCCTTTACCCTCAGAACAAGCTTCCGGTACTCATTTCCGTTAGAGGCTGACTCGACTCCAGGGCCATAGTACCAAGTGAAGGTTTAGGTCAGTTTAAATACCCTGACCCCATCGGGACTCAAACCCTCGACCTTCCGGTTTGTAGCACACTACAACATCTACTCTATGACGTGCTCCCAATAAGGGTAATAGTTATATTAATAGTAGTTAATTGTAACATTTGAACTCATTGAATTTCATAATGTCTATGTCTTACAAACCTCTGGCTATACTCATTTAGAGTGAACACATTTTCAATATTTGTAGCCACTGGAGAATATAGAATTAATAATTTAATTTTTTAACTGATAGAGTATCAGTGCGTGGCGTAGAATTGATAAATTAGTTGATACCGTTATCAGACCCGATTCCAAGGTTCGCGGATTCAAAGCACGCCATGGTCGTTGAATTTTTCACAACGTACAAATTCTGAATATAACTTTCTTCGCATGAGGACTAAGGCCGAGGGTCCATTGTTGATTATTCACAGTACATAACATAACCTCAATCCCGAAAAAAAGTCTTTGTCAGATCTTTCACGTCCATATTTAAATACAGAAGCTAATGTCCTTAGCTTTTAAACAGCTTCACTAAATTAAATATTTGCAACAACCGTCCGTGAATATCTCTCGTTAAAATTCCGGGCTCGGATAGAAATTTTTGTCATGACAAGTACAAATGGTAGGTAATTGTTAGAACATCTCTAATAATTGACATGGTAATTTGCATCATAATAATATATTTATTTTTTATCATATGGCTGTCATATTGATAACAATCATCTACCAAAAATTCTCAAACACTATGATAAATTTACTAATATACAAAATATGTAGGCCTACAAATATGTAAATTATATAAATGTAATGATTAATCGAGGGATCAATGCTAGTATCCTATTTTATATCTTGTTTTCCATTATCGGTCACATTTATTGGTAGCATTCTAATTATGGGATTGTTGAAAGTGTTAACGATCCATGTCTCATTATCGACGACACACGACACAATTCGGATTTTCTGCTGTTCAATATATTCAATATATTTGAGTCCTGTGTGCAACCTCAAAATCACTACAGAATTCCTTCCGGGCCAATCGGATTGGTCTTGAATTGAGTTCTTTCACTGCATATGTTATGCCCTGTTTGTGAGTTGTGTAACATGGAGGTCATTCAGTATTTTCCTGATGTATCGTTCAATGGTGGTATAAGAAGTATCTTCTCTTCTATAGTAATGTAATGCTTTCTTGGCTAAGAAATCTGCCTGTTCGCTTCCAATTATCTGGCAAAGTCTTGAAGAATTGAAGATTTTTTATTTTATTTCGGACAATCTGCATTGGTATTTTGTAATTAGCTAATCTTATGAATAAGGTGTTCAAAGAAGCAACCGATTATTACGTTTGCAGCACAGTCATAGAATGTCTCTGTTTGGTTGAATTTGTCTACATGGAAATATTATCTGTTTGAGGGCTACTTACGATGTAGCTTCTCCCTCTCCAGTGTAGACTGTCTTATATTTTCCAATATCTTTATACATGGAGAAAAATTTGCAATATATTCCTTCTCCAACATTAACTTGATTCTTTATATGCGAGAGATCTGTCAACTATAATTTGGTAATTAAAGTTGAAATGATCTAGATCAAGATGTTTTAATTTCAGAACGTTCATTTATCTTTTAACAATAGGTTCTTGAAGGTCGAGTCTATATGTAACAGGTGTGATTAGCAGTGTATGTGGTCTCCTATGTAGTAACTGAGGTGGGAAAAAAAAATGATTCTAGTTGTGTTCTTTTCATGAATCCCATTGGAGTTCTTAATCTTGTCTATACTTTTACATGCATAGACAGAAATTACTATCTGGCTATCTAATTAATTTTTCATATAGGAATAATAATACTAGTTTTCAAACAATTTTCAGATATACTTTAATCCATTATTTAGCACAATAGCATAAATTGGCGTTGTTTTAACTCCTCCAATAATTAGTCTTAGAACCTCATTTTTACGTTCCTTTAGCTTTAGAGTGTTTGATCTGAATCTATAATCGGTGGCCCGTGGCAGTATATTGAAAACGGTAAATTATATAGATTGTATGTCGTAATTAAGGTGCAACGAATACATCCCCATTACATTAAACTACTGCCTTTATAACAGCTGACTGAAGGATCAATTCATCGATTTGTGTGTTCCACTGTAAACTACTGTCCAACCAACTTAAGAAATGAGTTAGGTTTTATGATGTTTTGCTGTTTGAAACAGAGGTTTGCGTGTATTGGTTGATGAGCTACTGAGAAAGAACGATACTGAACTTTGTTGTATTTACAAATATGTTGTTCCATCCATAGTAATTCTGCCCGAAGGCAGGTCCTTCACCGCAACCATAGCATTTCCATGCCATGCCCGCAGCCCTACTAGGGAATTGTAGGTGTGGTAGCTTCCCATTGCTTTCCACACCGGTGAAGGATGATGATGATGATAATGATAAGGATGATGATGGTGTTGATGGCCATACGATTTCGGGGACCGTTTGGGCCTTAAAGGTTTCCTGACATTTATCTTACAGGTGAGGAAAACCCCGACCGGGGATCAAACCCGGGCACGCTGCGTGACAAGGCAGCACGCTACCTCGAGACCACAGCGGTGGACCAAATATGTTGTTAATACTAATAAAATTCATATCAATTTCCGTTGAAGTGAGTAGTCGTAAGATAAAAACTTAAGATATGTACGTGCATTGTGACAGGTTGAGGACGACGGCACCTGCCATAAGGTACACATCGAGCATCACCTCCAGATGTAGCAGGACCTTCAGGACAGTCTACCGCAGGAAGTCATTCTAGTCAAAATAAGTCAAATACATCTAGATTGGTTTCTTCATTTAATAATTCTCCTATTCCATCAACCAGAGAACATCAACAACCAAACGAGGAAGACAATCAACTGGTTCCACCCACGTAACAGGATTACCATATAAAGAAGGATTTTCAGCTTCTGAATGTCATCGAAATGCTCCCGTAAAAAAAAAAGTAGTGGAATATCTGCTAGCCAAGTCCCAAAAGAATAAGACAAGTAGGAAGAATTCTGATGATGACGTTTCACATGTTCAACAAGCGGATTTAGAGGTAGTGATTTGGATTTGGGACCTGAAATGCAGCCCGAAATTGATCAAATTTCGCTGTATTTTTGGTAATATTAGTTTCAGTGATGATTTTGGAGGAGAACGTTGCTCCATGTGGGCACATAATTAGTGTGCAGTTGCTGGCAGAGATGATTATGTCTGTGATTATTATATATCAAATTATTTCATTATTTCTAAAATGTACAGAATATTAAATTTATTGTTAATATCTCTTTTAAATCTGTGTGAGCGAATATTCGCGACAATATTTTAAAGTTCTTGATAACAAATTTATAGGTAGCCCATATTTAGACCCACTCGCCGAAGTATTCCATTTTACACTGTGGCATAAAACATTAAATAATTATGAAAATAGGTGTACACAAAAACACATCTAATACTATATACTCATATAAAACAATTGCTCTAATATGATATAAAATTCCGTAAAATAAAAACATATATTTATGCCTTTCAGAGCATAAAACAAAATGGTAGCCCATATTTACCTCCTTTCCTCTATTTTGCATTAAATTTAGTGTCAATTAACTTTAAATATTGTAAGGGAAATTTCTAAGAACCATCCGTATGTTACCATTTTCCGAATACTCGGTGTAAATTTAGTGAAAGAGCGGAGAGATAAAAAGGAGGGTCAAGAAAATAAGATATAGCATTAGAGAGAAAGGTTTAAGGACAATGAGTAGCATACGAGTATTTGCATGCTTTGCACGTAGATTTTGTCGCTATAGAAATATATAGAAGAAGTTGGCACAAAATAAAAAAGCCGTATTTTCAAAATATTCAACAGAAAATGGTAGGAGAGAAAAAAAACAGAGTTAGAAGGCAAGTCGTGCATTTAACGTATATACCTCACTAGAATATATAATGAGTGGGAAGTGGCACTTCGTTATAAAAACCAGGTAATGTTATTATTGTGGTTTCCTGTTAGCCTAATTAAGTGCTTTGTACTGAGCCTGCGTATAGTAGTTTGTTTGTGCGATACACCTCCTTCCAGAACCAGGCTATCCACATTTGACCAGAATATCTAAACAAAAATTTTATATTTGTTTTCTCTGCACCCTGACGTGGTCCGAGTGGTTTAAGACATCATGTCGCTGCAAAGGTCTGCGGAATGCATGCTGGTTCAAGTACCCATGTAGAGAGAAACTTTTTTACGGAATTTCTGTAATTGTACGTGGTAGATTTCAATCCTGCATACAAAATAGATATATTTAGATTCAACAAGTAGTAGATCTAAAGCCTTAGGGACTCGATATGCTATATCTCTGCTGGTTGGATAATCGCCCATTTCTGTGATCATTACATGTAGATGTGGGGAAAGCATGAGTAATCTTCATTTATATTTACTTTAGTTAAATGCTTGAGTAGGCCGTTAGTCTAGAATTAAATAGACTAATGGATTAGGAATATGTGAGATGATGTATAATTCTATTTTTGCTTAAATGTTGGTTTGACTTAACTTTAAACAGTCTGCGTGTGTTAACTTGCAATAACTGTATTATTATTATTGTTATTGTTATTATTATTATTATTATTATTATTATTATTATTATTATTATTATTATTATTATTATTATTATTATTATTATTGATATGATTATTATACTATTCCAATCATGTTAGCTGAAAAAATTGTGGTAGGCTTACAACAATTCGCATAGAGCTGAAAATTAATACGAATGTAGGAAACACCATTATAAATGAAATGTGAAAAGTCCCCATATCTGCACAAAATTATTCAAGGTCAAAATTCGTAAATATGGGTTTTTTGAATTTTTGTGCTAAACGGTAGGTTTTATCATAAAAATAGGACAGACAAAAGTTGTATATCTTGTAATTATCTACAAAAATTGTTCTTAAATAGTTTTTCATAAAAATCACAATTCTTGAGATATCACCATTTGAAACATTGAAAACAGTAATAATCACGCTTTTCAACCGCCAGTTAACCTCCTACACATCATGGGATATTTAATATAAGTAAAGATATTGGTAGTATGACATATATTTATGTACAAATTATATATTATATGATTGTGAGAATATACAAAAAAATTAATCCCTAAATTAATTGGCCCGTATAACCTTGAGCAACATCTGCCGACTATTCTACTGCTGTCCGAGTGGCGACAGTCGTATACCTGTTTTTTAAGGCATAAACGAAAGACTTTTATTATAGTGTTGAACGTCCCTTCACTGTGAATACATGAGGCTATACATACACCTGTTAATAATATTTTTTAAAACAATTTGTACTTTTCAATAATCAAAAAATGTTGCAATTTTGCTTTGTTTGTAGTAAACTTTTGACTGAAAATGGAACAA
The DNA here is from genome assembly GCA_030220185.1 of Diploptera punctata. NCBI lineage: Eukaryota > Metazoa > Arthropoda > Insecta > Blattodea > Blaberidae > Diploptera > Diploptera punctata. The sequence goes on along the minus strand of JASPKZ010009310.1, from coordinate 60,164 downwards.
TTATTGTTGATCGTGGAATGAAGACATTGATTGCTTCAAGTGTTGAAAGAAATTATGGGTTTTCTGAATACTTGAAGGACAAGAAATCTGTGACAATTCATATGCAGTGCCATAATAGTACACTCGGAAGAGTTATATTGCTGCAGTTAAAAGAGAGCATGAGATGGAGCAAGCCAGTACATCTGAAATCAGTCCACCTCGTACTAGAGCACGACTAAGTAAATTCGTTCTTTGATTTTAAAAATAACTTGTTTTGTGGAGATTAAGCGAATTAAGAGGCTGAGAAGAAAAAAATGCAAACGTTTAGGGGTAAAATTTTAAAGATGCTACTCTTGAATTTACAGAATCCATTCTGAAGGTAGCTCGGACTCGTTCTGATGATATAACATTACTGCACATATTCAGTACGAATATGATTTAGTTGCAGTCTAGGCTAGGTACCATAATAATTCCTGTAATTCCTTCTTGAGATCCACCACTGGGGGTAAAATTGATCGTTTTCAAGATGAATGTACTATTGTTGCGATGGAGGAAATATTTATATACATTCAAAATAGTGATAGCTGTAAGTGTTCATTAGAAGAATTACAAAATAATTCCAAAAATCCAGCTCTAGGTAATAGAACAATTAAGATTCGATTGAAGTTGAAGTATGCTAATAAAACCGGGAAGATTAACATTATTTTTCATTCATGATCATCACGATATTCTTAACCAAGCTTGATATGAGAAAAAAAAAGTCAAAATGAAAAAGAAGAATGATTTAGAATCCTCAAAGCTGCAGCAGCAACCATCCGAGAGGATATTCAATCCTTAGTATTTGATAATACTTAGACGAATTTCTGAAAATATTAACAGAGATATTCTGGAGTCATTGAATTATTTTTTGGAACAAGTAATTCTTGAAAGTAAACAATTTAAACTAGAACATTAAAAGTAGTATGTACTAATATTAGCCACACTATTATGACTACTATTAGGCAGATATTTCAGTTGAAAATTGCAAATGGGTTAATTAATAGATATTACATGGGAACCCAATTGAAACATTACTTCCACCTGCTCCACAAAGACAACTTAACACCATATTTTGCAATTGCAAAAAGGATTGTAGTGCAAAATGTGATTGTAAAATCTCAGATTATTTTCTTCACAAGTATGTATCAATTATCAAGGCCGGTCTTGTTCCTATGTTGAATCAAATGGAACAGATGAAGATTTATATGATTCGAATGAGGAAATAACTGATACATCTTTCACATAACTTCCTCTTCTTCTTCCTTTCCAGGATTAAGTCAATGCGACTTATTTCGGTCTCAAGTCCATCGTTTCCATGGCCGTCCCAAAGATCTTTTTCTATGTGTGGTTTGTAGGTGTTGATCTTTCTCAGAACAATTAACAAATATCCAGCAAGAAGAAGTAGCAATCGAAGACAACATTACTGTCGAAGTAGAATTCGAAGATTGTCAGTCAGATTAACATTATCCGGATGAAGAATAATTTTGGCACTTAAATCATTCTCAATAGTACCATTTTTTAATTAATTGAATATTATTTATTAAAACTTAATCACAATTGATCGTGGAGTATACCTGTCGGGACACCACGTTAAAAAAATTCACCAAGTACATTACCTCAAAAGTGGTGCGCAAATGTGTGCATATTATGAAGAATACTTCTTCAAATTTTAGAATCGCGATATCTCATGAATGATAATTCTTATGAAAAACTTATAAGAACAATTTGTGTAGATAATTGCGCGATCTACAACTTTGGTCTGACCTATTTGTATGATAAAACGTACCGTTTGGCTGAAAAAAATGCAAGAAACCATATTTTCGAAATTTGACCTTGAATATTTTTTTGCAGATGTCGGATCGATGGGCACTTTTCACATTTCATTTATAATGGTGTTCCCAACATTCGTACCAATTTTCAGCTCTATGCGAAATTTTGTAAATTGAAAAGTCTATTTTAATAATTCTAGCTTTCATTAAACCGGAACGAGGTAACAGTCTTAATGCCTGGATGATGATGATTTTAACCGGACTATACCGGTATTTGAACAAACATAATTCGGAATGAAAATGGGGATATGATTGCAGATTCCAGGAGTATATTAAATAGATGGAAATATTACTTTAATTGGTCATTAAATATGCATGTCGAACAGTATACTGAAGAGGATGATTTACAGGGAGCAGAAATGTTAGCCACGGAACCAAGTGCATTAGAGGACGAAATATCAATAGAAAAAAAACTGAACAGTATGAAAAACCAGTTTGAGATTAGATCCCAGCAGAACTGATAAAATCGGGGGGAGAAAAATTAATAGATAAAATATGTCAGTTGCTTAGTATACTTTCGGAAAAAGGTGCTCTTTCAATTGAAAGGAAAGAATAGGTTTATTTATCGCAAGAATATATAAGAAAGGAGACGAGAGTGATTGCAATAACTATAGGGGCTTCTCATTACTTTCGCTACATACAAAAATCTAGGATATATATTAGTATCCAGGCTTAAACAGTATACGCAGAACAGAATAAGTGATCATTAATGTAGATTTACAAGAAATATATCTACAATAAATAACCTTATTAGTGTAGGACATATTTTATAAAATATGTTTGTATTATAATGGCACTATGCATCAACTATATGCAGACTTCTACTATATATATATATATATATATAATACAATATTAAGAGGGAGATGTTATATAACATGCTGTTGGGATATTTGAATTCCTAAAAGTTAGTTAGATTTATTGTAATATGTCTAAATGGCAATACGAATAGGTATGTGTAGGCTAACAGTTCTCAGATTTTTTATATTCATAAAGGGTTAAAACAAGGAGATGCTTTATCTCTCGGCTACTCCATTTTGTACTAGAACAATCTTTCAGAATTTTAGAGAATGGAAAATTCCTACAACACTTTGGTATTGATAAGCTGTCAGGTTATGTTGTCGATGTACATCATGTTCCAAAATGATGGACGGGTTTCAAAATTGTTTAATTTCCCTTAAATTATTCGCAGGCGGCCCGGGTTCGATTCCCGGTAGGTACAGGTTCCTGGGTGGGGTTTTTCTTCACCTGTAAGACAAATGTCAGGAAGCATAGGGCCCAACGGTCCCAGAAAATCATTCGGCCATCAACATCTTTATCATTATCATCATCCTTCACCGGTGTGGAAAGCAACGAGAAGCTACCACATCTATAATAACCTAGTAAAGCTGCAAAGCATAGCATGGAAATGCAGTGAAAGACCTGCCCTCGGGCGGAATTGCTATGGATGGATATATATATATATATATATATATATATATATATATATATAACGTACACGGTATTAAAAAGAAATTCTTCAAATGTCCATAATAACCTATACTTTATAAGTGTTCGATCTGAGCACATTTCGTTACACGGCACGCATCTAGCAGATAGTCGAATTCCTGCCAAACCTTGTTCAACACTTTTGGAGTAGTGTATTCAACAGCAGCAGCAACAATCACGGGAAGTGGTGGTACGCACACATGGTTCTTCAGATACCCTTACAGGAAGAAATCACAAGATGTAAGATCGGGTACCGTGGAGGCCATCGGAAATGAACCATATGCCATCCGGAAAGGGGCATCGTATGCATCGTCGGGGAACATTATCGTTCAACCACTATCCATATCATTATGATAATGAGGTGGAGCGCCGTCTTGTTGCCAAATGAAGTCTCGAGGTAAAGACTCATTTAGCTGAAGAAAAAAGATAAATGTTTTTCAGATGACACTGTTTTATTTTTCATTGAAAAAGAACGGCCCGTAGATTTGTTGTAAGGACATAGCACAGAAAATATTGACCTTCCGGAAATCACTTTCATATTTGATTTTTGTATATGGATTCGCTATCCCCCAAATACGCACACCATGATCATTCATCTTGCTACTATTATGAAAACATGCTTCATCCCTAAACACAAAAGGACTAAAATTATCATACGTAATGCCAGGAGTGATTTCCAATTTTGTAGAGAATTTGAAAATCAACAGTGACATTTGTTAGGACTATTTAACGAATAAAATTAAACTGTTTACACACAAATTATTATTGAATTATAGTTCATTTAGAATATTTATGTATTTAATGTAAATGGCACGGCGATGTTTGAAAACAAATCAGAAACGTTTTTTAAGCTTCATTTGTTCATCACTGCAAACAGATCATATTATTTATTGCCAAATGATCGCAATGTTGTAAGAATGCACTCTAGTGGAGAAAAAATATAACACATCACGATAGGTTGAACATATGGCACGAATGGGGAATGTAAGAGGTGTATGGATTCATGGTATTAAAACAAGAGGGAAACGCCCAGTTAGTAAGCTAAAATGAGGTGGGAGGACAACAACCATGATTTGAGGGAAATAGTTTATAAGTGGAAGATTGGTAAACATTAACGCAGGGTAGGAGTGTGTCGAGATTTTACGTCCGCGTGGCCATGAATATACGAGATCGATATTACCAGTTGATTAGTTGATTGTATATAATAGTATCAACGGAGTTAGACAAAGAATATTTGAAAGTATCCTTTAGGAACACAGATATTTGAAATTATCCATCTAAATTTTAATGAAATTGGGGGCAAACCGCACCATGTCGCGGTTGCTTAATGAAATATACTGGAAAGCAGAAAGTCGGAGATTCAAACTCAAATGGGGATCAGGATTTTTAAACTGGTCTACACTTCTGGCGGGAAAAATGGGTCTGGGTCAACTCGTTCTCTATTGGAAATGAGTTTACTAATCTAATATAATCTATTCATTATTACAGTGAAAGGTATTTTAATTCTTTGTAACCTAATAATAATCGAGTTATAGAATAATTTTTGACACTGAATATTTCTAATTATGACTTTTTAAATTAATTCACTAAATGAAAAGGACTCAATGTACCATATTTAATTTAATTTAATGAATATAGGCCTAATTCGTTCTGGAAGCCGGAGCGATTTAAAATCCCACTTGTGTAGAACTTTATTTGGGGTTGGTTTCCCTCGTCGCGATTCTGTTCCGCTTTAGAACCATCTGTTTTTATTGCTTGTATTGTGAGCAGAGAAAAGTTGTTCACCAACTTTAACAATATTTTGTTTCTGAGTGTCATGTTATGTGATAGTTAATTCATACGCCTGAAAAATCTGTGCTAGATGTGGAATTTTATGGCTGGAACGAACTTTGCACTGAAACTAATACAAACACCCCATACCATATTTCTAAACTGAATTCATAATGTGTTTAGAGTCGTTACAAACTTTCCTGCTTTCGCATTTGCACTGTTATGACCAAGTAATTAAGTTCAAATCACATCAGTATCGTACCTTTATCCATTATACTAATATCGCATGTAGGAACCTACCAGCTATGTTTGCAGAACAAGAAATGTATAATCAATTGTTCTAGCCATCCCTCTCCTTTATTGGCCCTACTGTTTGACATAAGTTCCTTGATTCCAGTTCTGAGGATCGCGGATTCAAACCCGGCCCGACAAAATGGTTTTTATTTGGGATGGGAAAAATCTGTAGGAGAAATTCTCCAAGAGGGACGTTAAGCCATGGGTCCCGAGTATGAAGATTTTCAGACTCTTAAAAGGAACCTCAAACCTAAATCAATCGTTGAGCAAATCGTTATTGACATTCCTTAACGAATACAACCTTTGTTATCTTCTGTATGTTTTTTTGAACCGACGTTAATCAGTGTAAGTTAAAGAGGAATAACTAATTAACTTACTGTCATTATAAAACCCGGAAGTTCATGGCAGCGCGGATTAGGTCTCCATACACCCCTATCCTCAGCTAATTTTTTAAAATCATCAATATAATTCACCTCTCCGAATTCATGGTTAATATTATCCTATTTAAGTTTTTGGTTTTCCTATAAGACGTTCTGATGCCCCTATGCGGAATACTCCTAAATTAATTAAATTGTGCAAGAAATCCCCACAAGGGAGCATATATACACGTGAAGTATTGTAGTAGGAATACACAGGCAGATGGACTCATTTTCAGTCACTTTCTATTCCAACACACAACAGTATCATATTTGTATTGAGATAGACAAATTTGTTTTTCGATATGTCTGTCTAAGGGAATTGTTCTAAATATTGTGAATACTTCAACTGTCAAGGTAATCTGTAACGTTTTTATCAATACAAATTAATCTTTATTTATAGCCATTACAAATCTAAAAGACATATTGTGTCTAGGATCTTTAAGCTATGTGTTTCTATGATCTTAGTCATCTATTTTCTCGTAACTTTTATGACACGAGATGGTTAGTACAATATATGAATCCTTGTAATGAAATTTCAACTCACATTTTGCCTTGACGGCTCACAAAAACCAGGAATTTAATCTCAGGTGTTCTCAACTGGGATTTGAAACCGATACTTCCAAAATACGAGTCACAAACGATACTTCCTTAGCCAGTCAAAACGTTTCATAATTTTGAGGATGTGAACGTACTCAATTTCCGGGACCTAGACCATAGAGTCTCTACCTTCCATTCTGACGATCCGGGTTCGATTTATGGCGTGATAGAAAGTTTTAAATTTACTCCTTGGTTATTAGTTTGTGTTATATTTGTGCACAAAGAGGGAAATATAAGAAAGGAAACAATACAAAAAAGAACAGGAGAATAGTAAAACATAGAAAATCTAAATTTTCTTCTCTTTCATTAGCTTTCTTTTTGTTTTTTTTTCGCATGAATAGTGTCGTTGTGTCCAAGTGTTTCTACTTGTTGTCTACACCAATATGCCTTGATTGCCCAAGCATTTTTGTCTCTATTATTATGTTTGTTGATTCTAGTACCAGTAAGGATTGATTTAAACATTTTTGCCCAAGCATTTTTGTCTCTATTATTATGTTTGTTGATTCTAGTACCAGTAAGGATTGATTTAAACATTTTAAAGGCTGAGTTTAAAATTTCTCATTTATTTTGTCATAGGCTCATTTATTAATTGTTAAACTATAATTATGTAAATGTACATAAACTACGATTATTATTTGTAATATCTCTTCAATTAGAAGAAAATGTTAAACTCTTTCGTAATAATAATAATAATAATAATAATAATAATAATAATAATAATAATAATAATAATAATAATAATAATAATAATAATATTAAAGTAATAATATCAATAATAATAATAAATTGAGTATTTTCAAGGACTAAAACAAGTAGAAGTTTATCGGAAAATAGGCATTGAAAATTATAAATTATGCATATAAAAGGACGATAAAATATTCTTTAACATACACGTATCTTTCTTATTTTCAACTGGCAATACAAACGCAGGGTAGCATTGTATATGACGAATGTCATTAATATCTTTAAGGCAGTGAATAAATAAATATTCCTTCAAATATTGTAATGAGAAATGATATCTGTTGTATTTTAGAATGTTCTTAAATTAAAAGAAACTTCTCTCCATTCCTCATGAAGTGATCGGATAAAACTTCAGTAACCTAATTTCAGCCGAGGATTTAGAAAGCGGAAATGGAGTAATATCAATGTAATTTTCAACCAGTGTTTCTTCCACCAATAACACTACCTCCCAATGAATATTTCAATCCATGCTTTTTCGATACTTATTATTCATTCTTTCTCCCATACTGTTGGTATTTCCTACAAAATACTTTCTACTTCCATCATAACGTGTACAGGACTGTAAAGGGGAATACATCTTGTTTCCAGTTGATTTATATAAGCGGACAGTTTTCAAAAGTTTACTTTGAGCTAGACAAGATAGCATTTTCCTTTGTTGTATATGCTCTAGATCCTCAGTAGCTTTGATAAATTAAAACATTGTACAAAAATTAATCATATATAAGTTACATGAATATATAATATTGCTTTAAATATTCAACACTCCAAAATACTACTTTCTCGTATCAACCGACTAAGTCAAATCCATTTACCTATTTTATTTTGTCGAAATATTTAGTACGACTGTAACAGAAGACAGCGTCTATCCATGTACCCCAATATGTTAAAACTGGCTGTGATGATATTTCTATTTATTTAACCATGGGAACGTGGGAAAATCACTTTCAATGTCTTCTAAACTACCAACAAAAATTTATACCACAAGAAACACGTACCAGAACAATAATTGGAAATCCAGAACACATCACTAAAGAGGAGATAAAATACCTCATAACATCGGCTATGAACATCAAAGCAGCGAGTCCCGACGGTATCTATGCTGAACACCTAAAAGACTCCCTGCATCTAATGGAAGATCTATAGCACAACGTATACAACACATGTATAAACATAGGAAAAATCCCAGAAGCCTGGAGAACATCAGTAATAAAGATCATGCATAAAGGAAAGGTGACAGCAACAATCCAGACTCTACCGCGGCATTGTACTCGAAAACTCTGCCTTTAAAATTTTTCTCTAAAATCTTAACAACCAGGTTCACGTACATAACGGACAGACACATTCCGGAATGCCAATATGTTTATGGAAAAGGCAGAGGCACATTAAAAGCGGCGATCAACCTCATAAACTCGATTGAAGACACATTAAGACATAAGGAAAAAAATACTTCTCAGTTTTCATCGATTACAAGAAAGCGTTCGACCTCATCATCAGAGGATGTACCCCTTCAGAACTCAGGCTGATTTTAGAGGACTCAAGCCCATTAACAACGATTGGGACAAGCATTCTGGACCAGAACTACGTTCAGCTGTACGACGAGATTATACTCTCAAAGAAAATAAAGCAAACAAATGGGACACAGCAAGGGAACTCCATCAGCCCAGTGCTCTTTAACATCATGACAGTTGATATCGTGGATATCACCTAAGATAGCGCGACATCGATCATAATATACACTGATTACATGGTATTAGGATCATCTAATAAAGAGGAACTACAATGCAAATTGAATTGACTTGAAAATGGGCAAATGAAAACTGTCTTGCAAATAAACCACCAACAACTAAGCAGATGAGGAAAACCAACTGAAATTGACAGGCTAATGCTCCTTTGTGAGCCAATAGAAGCTGTATCGCAGTTCACCTACCTAGGCATCGCCCTAGAATCAACGATAAAATCCTAGAGAATACACGTGCAACAAAAGGTTACAGTAGTAATTAGAGCAATATACAGAATCGATCATCTCCAGCAATTATCAACAGAAACTTACGGAATTGATATAATATGGGACAAACTTACAAACAGAGTAAAATCATGCTTCATGAAGAGAGTTATGGAATTTGGAAAATGGCAACTTCAAGAATGACGTACGTCGTGATGAGAGAGATCTTCTTCATTGAATACATTAGACAGCAGCTATTCCTACCGAATACCTGCGCATAAGAAACAACACTGCAAGGACTACAGGAGAAGAGCGAATTCTACATAACGGAGGCTATGTGTACGAGAGAGTGGACAGGACCGAACTATGAGATGAGATACATCCTAACTTACTTACTTACTTACTTACTTACTGACACTATCGAACCCGTAGCTTCATGGCCGCGAGGACATAAGCTCTCCATACATCCCTATCCTGAGCTAATCCTCTCCGGATAATTTTACCCCAGTTGAACCCATGTCCGCATTTCTTGACAGTTGTATTTTTACGGCGAAAGATCGTCACTCTTTCGACCAAGGTACTTATTTCGTCTGGCTTATCACCTTCGACCAGTCCGGCATGGATAACACATCCTAACACGATACGCAATCCATGTTTTTCACCACAACATGAAAAGATTCCACGAGCCAAACCAAGAATGCATATGCGAACTGTCAACAATCCATGTGAACGATATCACGTCGAAAAATGTACAGAAAAACATTTATCTTTCAATAAATTTTCTTTGACTAAATAACCAATCCTTTGCACGTTTCTGCGAATTTACTTGCATTCATTCATTAAGACTGTAAGGTTTTCTCTTCCTTTTCACCAGGATCAAATGATACTAATGATAATTGTAAATTATCTATATGATGATTATGATAATAATAATAATAATAATAATAATAATAGTCATTATTATTATCATCAACAACAACAAGGATTAGGCCCAATGGCCTGTTCCGATCTCATTATCGGTCGAATTGGTCCTTCCATCTCTTCATTGGTCTTCCCAACGTTCTTCTCCCTTATAGTTTATAATTATACATTCTTCTTGGTATGCGCTGTTCATTAATTCATAATACGTGCTGAAGATAAGTATTTTGGTAATCTGTTATTCTTTCACAGAGATTAAATATATTAAGTTCTGTTCTTATATCTTCGTTTTTTATCGATCCTTTGGTATCCTGTTATTGCTCTCAACATCCTCATTTCAGCAGCCTCTATTTGTCTACTATCTGCCTTTGTTAATGTCCATGTTTCACATCCATATATAAGAGATGGAACTGCCAATACTTTGTAAAACTTCAAAATAGTTTATTTTCTTGTCTTATTCAATGAAGTGCGTTTAATTGTACCACATAGATAATTGAATCGTTGTATTTTAGTGTGTTTATCCAAATTTGTGTCATTGCCTAAATGACAACCCAAATAATTAAAATTCTGAACTTAATCTATAATTACATTGTTTATCTCTATTTTTGTTCTTATTGCACATTTTCCTTTCAGAACTAATATTTTTGTTTTAGATGTAGATATTCTAAAATTGTATTTTAGAGAGATATTATTTAATGAATAAAGGAATTGCTGCAGAGCATTTTCTGATGCTCTCATTATTACTTAGTCGTCTGCAAAAAGCAGAGTTGTCAATACACTATTTATATTAATTTGTTCTTGCCATTCATTTATGACATGATCCAAGTATAAATTAAATTATACTGGTGACAATGGACATCCTTGACTTACTCCCTGTTTTGTCTACTAATTTTATCTCCGCAGTCTATTTTAAAATGTATTTCTATATATAAAATCTGAATGGCTCTTATAAGGTGTTGAGGAATTCCTTTCATTTCTAGTATGTTCCCTAATTTATTTCTTCTTACACTATCAAATGCTTTAGTATAATCAACAAAGCTATATACGTGGGTAAATTAAATTCTTTTCTTTTTTCTATCAATTGGGCCATTGTAAAAACGCAATCTATTGTTGACCTACCCTTTCGAAATCCATTTTGTTCCTCACGTAATATTGTTTCAGCTATTTTACTTATTCTATATAATAAAATGTTTGCATATATCTTATAAGCTGAATTTAATAAACTAATTCCTCTATAATTTTTATATTCTCTTCTGTTTCCTTGTTTATATATCGAAACAGTTATTGCGTCCTTCCATTCATCCGGAACAGAACCCGTTTCCCAACAAAGGTTTATAAATTCAAGGAACTTAACAATAAATGTAATCGATGCATATTTGAATAATTCTATGTTTAGATTATCTGCTCCAGGCGATTTCTTGTTTTTAATATTTTGCATTGTTAACATTAGCTCTTCAAACCGAATACTATCCACAGCAGGTGCCTTCGTTATTTCATAGTTAAAGTTGTATATTCGTAGTCAGTTTAAGTTTAAATTTATATTAGTTAGTGTCAAAAGTGTGTACATTTAACAACATGGGAAAAAACACACGTAATTCAAACAATGATTCGACAAGTTCTACGGAGGAAGCAGTGAAACGTGTGGTGAAAGAGGCGCTACAGGATCCCGGCACTCTGCAGGTGTTTGTGTCCATGTTGCGGGACCAGGTAGTGGCGGAACTGCAGAAGACCATCCAGGACAACACTAAGGTAATTGAGGATCTGAAAAAGACCCTCGATGAAAAAGACAGAAAGATTGAGGTGTTGGAAAATAAAATAGACGATCTAGAACAATACCAGAGACGTCAATGCCTCAGAATTTTTGGTGTAAAAGAAGAGGCCGGAGAGGACACTGACCAGAAAGCCATCGAGGTGGCCAAAAAAATCGGTGTCGATCTATCAGTGACAGACATTGACAGAAGTCACCGTGTTGGTGTTAATAATGCAGAAAGAACGCGGGCTATAATAGTGAAATTTGTTAGTTACCGCAAGCGCAGTGAAGTTTTTCTAAGCAAGAAAAAGTTGAAAGGAAGTGGGGTCACTGTTCGCAAGGACCTAACGAAGTGTCGCTATCGCCTGCTACAAGACAGTATACAAAAATACGGTATTCAAAATGTATGGACAATGGACGGTGCCGTCATAGCCAAAGTAAATGGCGAAAAACGCAAAATTAGATCTTCTACGGATATCAACTAGATAGGACCTGAGTGTAAAATATGTTTACTTTATTTGTCTTTTCTTTGATAACAATTATATTGTTAATTTATTTCTAATTTAGGTAAGTTTTAAGTTTATTATTTTTTATTTAGGACAACTTACTTGTCTTATTTTCATTTTTTAAGTTATTTGTTTAGCTAAATTATTTTAATTTTATTAGAGTTATTACAATACACAGTTTATTTTTACTTTCTGCTATTGGCAACATTGAGCTGACAAATTATGAATTGCTTGCATCCCCTGACTCACTCACCTTCTACAATCACCCTCTTATTGTGAAGACAGCTTTTAACACAGGTAGCAACATTCCTCAATCCCTACCATCCCCTCCCACAACAACTACCAGTCTACTTAGGAATGCATTTTCTATTGATAAATCATCACTTAAAATCGCTCACGTAAATTCACAAAGCATTCTGTCCCACTTTGATGAGTTTGAAACCATATTTTCATCTCTTGGAGTGAGCGCCATTTTAATTTCGGAAACCTGGCTCGCCCCTTCCATACCTTCGTCCCTTGTTCACCTAGACGGATATACACTGCTCAGAAATGACAGAATAGATAAAAGAGGTGGAGGAGTTTGTGCCTTTATATCAAATGAGCTTAATCCAAGAATTGTCCACAAGTCCCCTTCTGTATATTCCGCTCGCCCCGAGTTCTTATTCGTAGAAATTCAAGCCAGTCTAAAAAAATGTCTCTTATGCATTGTATACAAACCTCCAAAAATTGGGCACCTTTCGGATCTAGAAAACGCTCTGAACGATTCATTGCCTCATTATGAACACGTTATTGTCGCAGGCGATTTTAATACAAATCTTCTTCAGACTGACTCACTAGCCATACAACTTAAAAATATGTTCCAAAGCTTTAATATGATCATTGTTCCTCTCTCTGCCACACATCATACTGCTACTACCGACACTCTACTGGTCTTAATTGTGACTACACATCCACAGAAAGTACTGTCATATGGACAAATTCCTGCTCCTGGCATATCTGCTCATGACATTGTATTCGTAGAATACTCACTCCAATGTCCTAAAAGACGTTCTAAATTGATTACGTACAGAAATTTACAACACATAGACGATACTAAACTAAAATCAGACGCTTTAGAACTACCTTGGTATTCAATATGGAATCTTAGATCAGTTGATGAAAAAGTAGACACATTTAATACACTGATACTACAACTATATGACAGACATGCACCAGTAAAAACCCGACGATTTTCCCGCTCCCCTGCTCCCTGGATGAATGATTCAAAACGTGAACTTATGTCAAAACGAGACAAAGCATACCGAACATACAGACGACATAAAAATGACGAGAACTGGCAACTGTACAAACAACTTAGAAACACAATTACACAAACTATACGTAATGCCAAACTACGACACGCCCACAGTATAATCGGACCTGAAATAAGTGCACGGGACACTTGGCGAAATCTCCGTGCAATGGGACTTAGACAGTTGAATCCCTCAACTGACTCTATAGACATTTCTGTAGATGACTTAAATGAACATTTTACCTCAATACCCATGACACCTCCAGACAACAAGACAAAAATAGACATTCTTAAAGACTTATCACCATCCCCACATATAGGAAGAGATAAATTTTACTTTTACGACATTTCGCCTATAGACGTTAAAAAAGGACTCAAGCGGATTAAATCCAATGCGCAAGGAACAGATAACATCAGCATTTTAATGCTAAATAAAATCATTGACATTATACTACCCACAGTGACTCATATTTTTAATGCTTCCCTTATAACTTCTATCTTCCCTATTGTATGGAAACAGTCTAGAGTTCGGCCTATACCAAAAATAAGTACACCTACTAACTGTAACGACTTCCGACCGATTAGCATCCTTCCGACATTATCTAAAGCCCTGGAATATATTGTACATAAGCAAATGACTGATTATCTCCAAGAAAATCACCTCCTTGATCCTTATCAATCCGGCTTTAGATCTGGTCATAGCACAACCACAGCTTTGCTAAAAATTACCGAAGATATTCGTGAAGCCGTGGACAGACGTCAATTGACTCCTTTAACCTTACTTGACTTCGGCAAAGCTTTTGACACAGTAGACCACGACTTACTTATGATAAAGCTGAAGCACCTACATTTGTCTGACAGCGCTGTATCCTGGTTCGACTCATACCTGCACGGTCGTCAACAATACGTTTCATTAAACTCTAGATCTTCGTCTTGGCGTAACGTGCCGGCTGGAGTCCCCCAGGGCAGTGTTCTCGGACCTCTTCTTTTCTCAATCTACATAAATGATTTGCCAACTGTACTAAAGCACTGCCGTTATCACCTCTATGCTGATGATCTCCAAATTTACCTACATTCGCCTCCTCATTCTCTCTATAACAGCTTGATGAAAATGAATGACGATCTCATATCCATCTTTAACTGGTCTTCAAGTATCGGTCTAAATCTAAATCCTAACAAGTCACAAGTAATTCTAATGGGGCAACAAAGACTGCTTACAACCTTTGACATATCTACACTTCCAAACATTACTATAAATAATATAATTATCCCTTATTCTTCTTCAGTAATAGATCTTGGACTACATCTAGACGCAAATTTAACCTGGCAAACACAAGTGAAACACATATGTAAAAAGACTTTCTCCATCTTACATTATCTTAGACGTTTAAAGAATTTTCTCCCAGTTTCGTTAAAACAAATCCTAGTGCAGAATCTTGTGTTACCACACTTCGATTATTGTGACATTATATATAATGATCTAAACTATGCCTTGTCGCAGAGACTGCAGCGTGTTCATAATGCTTGCGTTCGATTCATTTTCAATATCCTGTGTTATGACCATATTTCCGAACTCTTTAATAACCTCTCTTGGCTCCGTCTTACTGACAGACGTAAATTGCACTCTCTTTCGCTACTTTTCAAGCTTCTGAATTCCTACATTCCTACTTACCTGGCGTCCAGATTTGAGAAGTTATCCTCCTACCACAATATTGACACTAGGTCACAAGATAGCAGTCTGCTAACAATTCCTCTTCATAGCACTTCCTCCTATTCTACTTCCTTCACAGTAGCCTCCGCCCGCTCCTGGAATCTCCTTCCTCAAGATATCAGGGGTTGCCGCACACTTGGCACCTTCAAGTCACGCTTATACAGTTACCTGTTGTCTAATAATTAATTTTCTCTATTTATTTAATTTTATACTATGTCATTAATCTTTTCCTCGTTTTTTTATATATCTTGTACATATTATATATTTAATTCGTTAAATTTAGAGTAAATCAAAATACATTATAAATATTAATTGTATTGTATTCATAACTTGTAATCGTTTATATATATATTGTAATATATATATAAGATATATATATAGATATATATTTATATTGTAATTTAGATTTAAGACTTTTCTTTTGTATTTTTTTTAAACCTGGTTGAGTGGTAGACAAGGCCTTAAGGCCTTAACTCTGCCAGGTAAAATAAAGCTATTATTATTATTATTATTATTTTTTGGGTCATTTTCTCTTAAGGCTATTGTTTGTTCTTCTACGTTTGTCCACAACGATGTATAATGTTGTTCCCATTGTGTAAGAGGTATAGGATTTAACCGTATTGTGTCCTTTTCGTTTTTATTTAAATGTTTAATAACTTTATATGCTCTAGCTTGGTTTCCATGTACATCATGTTCTAAATTCGACACATATCTGCCCCAATGCTCTCTCTTGATTCCTCTAATTTCTCTTTTAACAATGGCTGATTTTCGTTTATATTTAATATTATCATCTGTAGAAACTGCTCGGTAGAAATTTAAGATATGCTGGTTTCTTGTCCTTTATTTTTTCACTATGTTTTCATTCCAAATATCTATTCCTCTTTTCGTATATATCTTCCTTCTTTTCCCTAGAATTTCTGATACTACTTTATGTAAAATATTTTTTCATTTTTCCCACATTAAATTTATATTGTTTCCATAAGTTTGATCATTTATTTCCTCCACATATTTATTCCTTCTTGTTTGATATAGGTATTTAACACTATTGTCTCTTATCTGATGTACCTTGTTTGTTTCTTTAGAAAGTAGCTCTCTAGGTTTTAACTGCTTCCATATTTTTAATAAGTTAAATTTAGATATAAGTAAGTAATGGTCTGATCCTACATCGCTACCTCTAAACATTCTTGTGTCTTGTATACACGAAGAAAGTTTTTTATTTATAAGAATATATTCATTCATACTTTATTCATTTATCCGTGTCCACGTATATTTGTGGATGTCAAGGTGTCTGAAGAATGTGTTTGTAATTTTAAGTTCATTAAACGCTGAAAATTGTATGAAGGATTTTCCATTTTCATTTAATACTTGTTCTCCATTTGATCCTAAGGTAACTGAGGGTGTTATGGCCCACTTAATATTAGGGAATTTTTACAGCCGCCATTTTAGCCCGAATGTGTTTGGTTTGCTTTGTATTATATTCTTGTATAAGTATACTTTCTTACAAAAAATTGTATTTGCATGCTAAATTTACTAAACTGGTCGTTTCCTAAAAACTTACCTTTGGGCCATAACACTACCATATGTATGTGGTATGGCCCACTTATTTCCCCATTTAAAACACTGGTTAAATTTATTCAGGAATGTAATTAATATACAATGGAAACGATGTAATGTACAGTTTGAATAAGAACAGTTTACAACATATCAATGAAGTCAGTTTACAAATAATTAACTCAAAATTATATAACTTATGTCAAATTATGGAAAACAAAGATTCTTTCGCAAGTTGGGCAAACGAAAGATTCATGATATTCTCTGGACAGCCCTACGCATTCCTCATGAACATAATTATTACACACTATACACAGGGCTCATGTCCTTAAACTCTTCTTCTTTGCAAACTGTGCAGTACTATCTGAGAGATTGAATTGGTAGATTTTTGTGATTTCCTTTAACCTCCGTTGTTTTAGCTCTTTGGGATTTAATCTTCTTGCTGGTGTTGGTGAGCTTAGCTATCGTTTTCTTGGTGTTGCTCTCTGAAAAAAATTATTTCCTCAAATGTACTCCACGCGAGTTGATAGCTGGTTTTATGTTAGTGGTTGTATTCTTCACCCTCTTAGGTGTGGGGAAAAAGTCACTAAATGAGCTCTGCCCTGATGATTTTCTTGATGAATTTCCCGGCGAATTTAGTTTAGATTTTAGAGGTGTTGAGGGTTCATTTTCAGCATTCACATAGGTAGGTACTGAATCGATGAGATCTGAAACATTACTTTCAAATGAAAAGTCGTAGTTGCTTCCGGAGTTTGATGAAGACGTTTAGAAGGCTTCTTTGTTGCAGTCGATTTCTGAGATGTGCTTGAGAGTCGTGAAACTCCCGGCTGTTGGTTATGAAAATCTTCATTATTTTGAAAAATGTCTTGATCATAAGGTTGATTCGTTGGTAGGCTGGGTGCATATGCCTCTTGTGGAATTGCCAAAGAGTTGACGCAGTATATGCCTGTGGGTCTGAAGCCTGACGTACGGTAACCTTGTATTCTTTAACCTCTCGGATGGCTTGGATAATGACTCCTGTGTTCATTTACCCCTTTTGTTCAACTGACTGTCATCGGACGTATTTTTTTTTTGTCATTATTGAATATCTGGAAAGAACAAAACTGTATAATATTGCAGTAATTTTGAACTATTAAAAACGTGTTGGTGATACGGCCCACCCGGCAATGCGTGGGCCATAACAACGAACAGAGTGGTTTCATAAGCAATACGTAATAACCACCGCCATTTTTACTTTATACAAAAAATTATTCCATTGTAAGAGAAAACGTTACTAAGTGATGCAATATCAACAATCAAATCAATTTAATACGGTGATTAGCAATGAAAATACATAAATCACTTACCAGGAGCAAATATGAGAAGCGAGATTCTTGCTTCGCGTTCATGTAGCGTATGGCGGCTTCCGGTTAAGACGACTTGGATTAACGTTCTTCCATTCATCCTAATCGACTTTTCAGAACGTCCTGAAGTGCCGTTCACTTCCATCTACTTGCTACTTCATGTACTACGTTCATATTAAACAATGGACCATAACAGGAACCGGGCCATAACACCCTCAAGTACCTTAGTACATCTTTTATTGGGTTGTTTCCTACTCTTCCATTGAAATCGCCTGCTACAACAATATGGTCGTTTTTATTTATGGTATTTAGATGTTCTTGTAATGTATCATAGAACTGTTTTGTTTCTTATTTTCTTCCATTTTCTGGGCAATATATTACAATTATTGTGAAAACCACTCTGTCTATCTTTACTCTTAAGTTAATAATTCTTTCATTAAACTAATTATAGCTATGAATACTTTTCTTCCATGTTTGTTTAAATATAATAGCACCTCCCGCTGAAGCTATTTTGTTTTGATTTACACCACTGTATATAAGTATATAATCTGATAAATTTGTAGAGCCTTTAAGTTTCTTTTTAGTTTCTGGGATGACTGCAATATCTACACCTCTCACTTTAACCCATTGGAGACTTTTAACGAGTCTCCCTCGTGAGCAGGTAGAAAGTCCAAACAGCCCCACAACGAGGTAGACTCGTTGTTGTGTTATAACCCGCACTGTAAGACGTTAGGTTTCTTTAGTGGTTTACATTTTCGGTTCACCATCAGTAAAATGTGTTGTTTGTTTATGTAAAGTAAATATGTATAGGCCTAGTGTATTGTATAGTTTATTTTAGTTATTATTTATAGAATAGTAGACTATAGTTGTAGGCATTTATTACGGTAAAATATAAGTGAATATAAATTCAGTGCTTATTTGTTAAAATTCATAGTTTTAAAATTAATTTTTTTTCTTGCAATATGTGCGTAAATAGGAGAGAACGTATTGCTTTTGAGAAACTAAGTGAAGTAGTGGATGAAATATTATGTGGACAGTGATTGTAGTGAATTATTATGGAACGAAGATTCGGACGATGAAATAATATACAGTGACAACGTAACCGTGCATGCTACTGATGGTAGAAATATTAGGTGAGTTTCGTCCAGTTTTTATCTATAGTATTTTATAATTTACAGGTCGATATATAACTATGATAATTAAAGAATATACGAAGAACTTTTCCTGATTTTATAATGTATAGGTCTATGCTTATTTTATTTCATATATTTATTTTTATTATGTACAGTATTATATTGCGTTTGTTATTTTTTTCGGTCTTGTTTGAACATATGATTTGTGTTTACTTTCAAGGCAATGTCCGAGAACTTTTACAAAAAGATGGTTTCTGAATTGTTTGTCAACTTTCACAGCCTTGAAAATAACAAAACATAACGGTTTACAATGCACAAAAGAGGGTAGCAGGTAGGCCACATTCCTTTGCTATTCGTAAAAGTACAAGATACTAAAAGAAATTCAGGGGTAAACAAAATATCTGAAATCATAAGTGATAGAACAGAGTATGTGTATTTAAAGTCCAGCGCAGCGGAGTAGCGGCGCGGAGATTTAAATGGGTTCCCAGTGAACATGCTAGGCACTTTAAACGTGTCTCCAATGGGTTAAGTTCTTTTTGTAGCTCTAATTCTTTATTACATATTCCTCTTACATTCCAAGTGCAGATGTTTATCCTCTCCGCTATCCCCAATCGTTAGTCCTTATTTCTTGCTGGGGTCGTATCCTAAAATCCAATCCGGCTTTTTCTTTGAGATGAATCAGTAGTAATAAATGTCCCCTGACCTCGTTACGAGCGCTGTGCAGGGTAAGGATAATGACAGGACTGCTGTCTCAGAGCATCTAACCATGCTGCTCTAAGTATTAACCCCATTAGATAGGGTTGCTGCTTCCGCTCCTTCAGCCGTTGTGATGATCGCCTGGAATCACGTCGCCTCGTAGACCGTTGCAGACTTCTAGGTCGATGTCAACTTTCTGGCAGACGTCTCCCACGTTGCGGACTATTCTTAGTCTCCTCTCACCTCTGACCAATCGGCAAGTTAGCAAAGCTAAACTTCCCCGATTTGGTCGTCTGGTTCATTGAGTACTCGGCGCCCCCACCAGGTCGAGGTGATAGTCCACGGGGGGAATATTAATATATAATAATAATAATAATAATAATAATAATAATAATAATAATAATAATAATAATAATAATAATAATAATCCATCTATCTATACATAGTAATTCTGCCCGACGGCAGGTCTTTCACTGCAATCACAGCATTTTCATGCTATGCTTTGCAGCTTTACTAGGGAATTGTAGGTGTGGTAGCTTCCCGTTGCTTTTCACACAGTTTAGGAATGATGATACTTATAAGGATGATGATGATGGCCGGGTGTGAATAATAAATCCTGTAATTTTACCAAGTAATGAGCTTGGTAAACTAAGTTTTAATAAAAAGGAATAATAATAGTACATATAGAAAACTGTCATGAATTATATTGTCTAAGGAATGTTTTAATTGTTTCTGAGTCGAGCAGTCCTTAATATACGAATGGAGTGAATTTCAGCGGCAGGTGGCTGAAATATGGAAGGATGAGGAATAGTGAGGTGTTCGATGTAGAGAAACAGCTTGGGTTGAATTTTCTCTCGATCTTTTGTCTTTTTTGTGGTGGAAAGATAGCGAATGGAAGCGAGACGAGGTGGACAAAGTGTTATATAAAAGCAGAGGCAATGCATCTTTCGCCTATGTTCCAATCGGAGGTACGATAAAATTTCAAATACTGGAGTTATGTGGTCTAATTTATGGACGTTGTACGAGTATATATGTAACGTGCATTAGTATTATGAACTCGTTGCTGTTTTTGTCGAAATGTGATACCAATGTCAGTTAACAATAACTCAAAATAATCGAAATGCGGCATAATCAATGTTGAGGCAAGCATTTTTTCTATGAAGATCGAAACAAATTTCTCAAACGTTCTATGAAGTGAAAAATTTAATATATTTTTACACGTTTTGCTTAAATTAATCTGCCAACTAAGATTTTGATCAAAATATATACAAAGTTTTTTAAGGAAGAATTAAATGTTTGATTTATATTTATAGACATTAATTATGTATAATCAATTTTGTTTAATAGATTTTGATGAACGATGAAAATTGCTTGTGGCTTTTCAGAATCTATTATAAGGTTTGTTTGTTTTGTCCAAGTTGCTATGGAGTCAAGTATTTCATTTAGTTATTTAATTACATCATTAATAAGTTAAAGTCTAGTATGTATATAAAGTAGTAGGTCATCTGCGTATATATGGTATTATTAACGTTTACTGCAGTCAATTACGTTTTTAATGTAGAGTAAATAAAATTGGACCTAATACTGATGTTTGTGGTATTCCTCCATGAAGAAAAGCAATCACGTAAAACAACGCATTATCGGCGGCCAGTAAGGCAAGAGTGGAACCACTGAATTGAACTTTCAGACAAAAATGGTAACTAAATTTTGAATATAAAAAGTTTGTATTAACGATGCCTAAAGCTCTGTAAGAGTCGACTAGAGTTAGGATGTTCAATTTAATCTAATCCGTAGCCTCACGTACGTCCTCAGTAATGTTAAGTAATGCGGATGCCGTGCTTTATTCAGTCCGAAATCCTGATTGGTAAGTGTTAACAAGTTAATAGTCATTTAAATATTCAGTCAGTTCTTTATTTATAATCTATGATAATTCGCGATACTATTATTCACTTGATATTCATCGAGACAATATCTCATGAAATCAACTGAGCAACTGTATTGTACTCGCCTGAGCGACGAGAGTCTTCATGGGTAACCATCGAGGCTTTTCGTCTCAACAGTAGTGCTGTAGTGTCTGATTATGAAAAGGGCGTTGGCTGGTAATTTCACTTGCTGTAATTGGTCGTTATATATATATATATATTAACCAAAACCGACCAATCGTCGCGTAGCTGTTAATTTTCCTGACTGGGCTGCCGGCCCGGTCCACTGGATAGTGTATTTTGTGTTAAAATAATATCCCGTGTAAATTGCTTATCATTGTAGTGTTGTGGCTCATTTCGCCGAAATTGTGTTGTGTAAACCTATCAAAGTGGTGAGTGTTTTAAGTAAATTTAGAATATTTAGTGATCTAAGTCTTGGCTTGCCTAGCAATGGCTAAAATTTTAGATGTCGATGATTCTATGCAAAGTGAAAGTGAGGACCTCGGGTCCTTCGCACGCTGGGAGGTGGCTGCACAAAATTTCGAAACCTATATGGATAACGGAACATTTGAAAAAAAATTCCAATACTAAAAGATCTTATCCACCAAATACATGGAACTTTCTTGATAATTACTAACTGTCTAGCCACCTTCAAAGACTGCGAAAGATCCGAGGCAGTTGGCGACTTTATATCTGCTTCAAAAATCTTACAAAATTGTTTAGTACATGTCGAGTAGAACACGGTCTATTTGATGCCGTATTGAGGGAGCTGAAGGCTGATATAGTTGAACTTCAATCAATGAGTTTTCTCTCCCAACCTGAACCTAAATTAGGAACCAAACAAAATAATAAAGTTAAAGAAAGTAGTGATTCTGACATGGAAGCTGAATTGTTTCCTGCTACCCCAGATAGCTCTGCTAACTTGAATAGCGGTAGGAAGCCAAATCCATTTCGATTTCTTAAGACTCAAAAAAAGTCAAGAGTCAAAACCTACCAAGAAAATACGAAACAAAAGTAAAAGCAAAGGAACCAAAAAAAGTTGTTAAATCAAGGGACGTAACCAAAGTAGTCACAAAGCATCAAAGTTGGTCAAAGCAGGTCGAGGCAAAGTCTCCCGCTGTAGTTCCAGTGGTTGAGACTGCCAATAGATTTTCAGTTCTCGATGAAATGACAAAACCAATCGCTGGAACTTCTTCACAAGTAGTTCCACCTACTATTGTTACCGCTGGTCCTTCTACGACAGCAAAAAAACAACTACGCCTTCAAGAAATATTGACTCCGCAAAACAGAGACCGCCACCCATTACAGTTATTGGGCACACGGATCTGTTTCGCATGGGTAGAAAAATTCGAGCACTCATTGGTGGAGATCTCAGATATGGTTACTATTCCTGAAGGTTTGCGTTATTAAGCAAATTCAATGGATGACTTTCAGATTTTGAAAAGGTATTTTAATTCCTTGCATAAGGAATATTTACGTACCAAATCAAAAAAGGACACACAATTGAAGGTAGCACTAAAACGCCTGCCTGTCAATACTGAAATTGTAAATACTGAAGTGGAAATTAGGTCCTTGGGATTTCCTATAAAAAAAGTGACGCAAATTATTGCAAAAAAGGACAATTTGGCCAAACCCCTACCAGTTTATATTTTGGATTTAGAGCGAACAGCCGAGGCGCTCAAAATTTATGAACTAAAAAGGCTATGTTTCTGCGTAGTGGCCGTAGAACCATATATACCAAGGACCGGTCTTAAACAATGTTTTAAGTGACAGTCCTTCAATCATACCTTACATGCATGTAGTCGGACGCCACGTTGTGTAATCTCTGCCGGGGCCCATGGGCATAAGGACTGCCCCATTAAGGCCTCTGCACAGAGAAACCCAAATTTACTAAAGTGTGTAAATTGCGGGGCGTCTGGCCATCCTGATTCATATCGTGGCTGCCCAGTTTTCCAGGCGGCGTTGGAACAGTATGGAAAAGCCACAAAACCTAAAACGACCCAACCTCCAACACCCCAACCCAGGACTTTCACTGCGGTGAAAGCCAATCTTCATGTTTATTTTTCCCATGTAACACAAACTGGTACTTCTTCACAAACAAACGTGAAAAGCAATGTTGAAGACCGCATTATGCAAATGCCAGCGGTACAGTTAAGTACAAATGTAGAGGAATTTCTCCAGGATATTCAGCCCTAAGTGGCTGGTTTATCCACTATGGAGAAGTTCCTATTCATGCACAAAATATTTAACCTGTGTTCCATAGTTTAAATATTAGTGAACCACGTACACGATTCCAGATAGAATTCTGAGAGAGAAACCACCTTACTACCAAGCTAGGATTACATGAGCCACAACTCCATATTGATAGCCTCTAAGAAATTTAACTGCCTAGATCACCCAGTGGGTGACAGCTGTAGTACATGGGATGGTGCCAGTCACCACCAAAAAAAATTATAATCCGTTCCATTGCTTTTGATAAGGTAGGTATGATGCTGATAAATCTATAATGTTGAGGGCAACAGTGTGTGTTTACTTCTGGGATAGAACGTACGTGTACTTTCTTCCTTATGGCAGGGTATGTTGCAGTCATAATAGAAGCACTGAATATGTGTGTCAAAGTTAGTAATGTAATATCCAAGATTTTATTAATAAGAGTAATGTTGACACTGTCTTCACCTATGGTTTTTGTTTTAATTTCCCCCAATAGGTCATCAGTACGTTTTTATCGTATTTATGTGAGAAAAGAAAAACTCATCTCGTGTGGGAGCAATTTTATTCAGCCTATTGTCAGAGTAGTCTATCGTAATAGTGTTACCTGTCTTAATATTCGTCTCTCATTTGTCTGTTGTAATTCTTTGCTAAGGCCCATTGTTTTAGATTTTTCCACATTCCTGAGGATATAATACAGGGATCAATTAGTTTATGTATGTCTTAGCTTAGAATTTCTTATTAATTGATTTTTATTTTGTTACTTAATCATTTGTATTCATTTAGGTTAAGGTAATATTTATTGCGTAACTAATAGGTATCAGTCATCAGGCATTGTTGGCAATATTTTTGCTATATTAAAATTAGTTTCGAAACGTAGTTCCAATGAACAATGTATTTGCATTAATTGAACATACTTACTTAATACAGGCTTTCCACTTTACAGCAATTTCCCTTTGATTCCTGCTTTTCAGAGATCCCTATCTTCCCACTGTCCACCTTCCATACCCCTTTTCATCATGGCATCATATATTCCCTCGTACCATGCTCTTCTACTTCTCCCCCTCTTCCTTCTGCCTGGTACCATCCAATCCAACACCTCTTTAGGCCACTGGTCTTGCGACATCCGTTGTACATGTCCATACCACTGTAGAGCTCTCTCTGTTATCCATTTCTTGTCTGATATATGTATTTCGAACAAGTTGTAGCCTGGATATTCTCATACTTCTCCGTAATCCATCCATTTCTGTCGCCAAGATTCTTTTCTGCATCCTTTCATTTATTGTCCCGCGTTCTCATCCAAAATTAAGTATACTTTCTATTATTGTCTCTATAATCTCTTTTTTTTTTGTTTTAATGGTCAAATTTATATTCCATAAAATACCATTCGGGGATCTACTCGCCTTCCTTGCACAATTTACTCTGCTAATAATATCTTTATCACAAGTACCAGATTTATCTATTATAGATCTAAGATATTTAAATCCTTCAACACATTTAATTATCGTATTATTTATTTGTAGGTCTTCAGAATTTGCTCCGATTCCAAAATGTCCTGATTCAATATAATATAACTACAGTCCACCTACCTCAAATGCATCCAACAACTTTTAATCATATATTATATATCTTCTTTATCTTGTCCTATTATGTATAATCTGGCCATCAGCGAATAATAAACTGTGCAGTGAATGACCATTAATATTGATTCTCATTCCTCTACATGATTTATTCCATTTCATTAATACATCTTCTAAATATATCTTGAACAATGTTGGTGACATCCCGCATCCTTGTCTTAATCCTTTTGTTATATTAAATTTTGAGGATACTCTATTTCCAACCATAATACTTGCTTTACAGCCATACATCCTTTTTTATAAAATGTATAAGATATTTAGGTATTCGAAGCTTCCCATTTCCTCCCTAAGCATGTTGATGGGTATAGAGTCATATGCCTTTTCCAGGTCTGCAAATGCCATATGAACTTATTTTCCTTCAGCCAACTTCTTTTCTATAATCTGCCTAATCGCAAATCTATTATTAAGGCGCGATTTACCAGCTGTGAAACCTGTTTGTCATTTTAATATTTTATTTTGTATTAGTTCCTCAAATCAAATTTTAAAAATTGTACTTAACATTCTACTAATTGCTGCCATAACACTGATCCCTCTATAGTTTGCTGGATCTCTTTTATTCCCTTTATTTTTGTATATTGCACTAATATACGATAACGTCCACTCATCTGGAATATGATCTCCTTCTATCTCTTGGTTAAAAAGTCTAGTTAAAATTCTTATAATTCCTGAACCACCATATGTAATTAGTTCCATGTTTGTTCATGCTGGACATGCCGCCTTTCCATTTTTTGCTGTTCTCAACACGTTTCTTACCTCCTTTTCTGGTATAGGTTCTTTTAAGTCACCCTTTCAATTATCCAATGTAGCATAGTCTATAAATTCTCTCCTAGGTTCTGTTAAAAACATTTAAAACTATTCCTGAAAAAGTTTTCATTGGTAATAAATTAACACATTTTTTCATATTATCATTTCGCATGTTTGTAATTATCCTCCATGCTTGGGCTGACTTTGAATAGCCTACTGTATGCTCGATTTCTCCACATACTCTATTCCACATTTATAGTTATTTTTTCTAACTTCTGCTTTAAGCTTTATTTTAAGTATGTTATAACATTGATAATCTTCATCTTTCTTGGAACTTAAATATTTTTGTTATGCATTTACTTTTCTGTCATGATATCAAGTATTTCCTTATTCACCCATTGCTTTTTATGGTGTTTATCATTTTCCAGACCAAGTGCTTCTCCTGCTGCTTCATGTATATATTTTTTCAAATGTTCGTAAGTAACGACAGAGTTCCAATCTTCATCAAATATTAATTTTTCGGTGAGGCGTTGGGAATATAGATTTTTAGTACTCTCATCTTGTAGTAAATGTAGATTATATCTATATTTTTCTAATTCATTTTTTATTTATATATTTTGATCTTTATTTACCTTTTGCCTGTTTAAGTAGTAGTAGTAGTAGTAGGACTTTATTAGACAAAAAGTAAGATATTTACAATATTATTTACAAATATGTGTCGCACGGGCAGTAAGCCGTACGTGCTGTTGACAATTCGTTACAATAAAGTAATAATTGGTACTAGTGTAAAGAAAAATAAAACAACAAAAACAGCAATAACATTACAATTACATAAAGAAAACACAATAATAATATTACAATTAAATAATAACACAATAGCATTATACACTAAAAACATTAACATTACATAAAGACATACAAGAAAATTACAATTAAGTAATAACACAATAGCATTATACACTAAAAAAACATTAACATTACAATTACATAAAGAAAACACATTAATATTACAATTAAATAATAACACAATAGCATTATACACTAATTAATTTATATATAATTGTTAATAATTAATGGTATTGCATTTTGATAACATATATTTATTCATGAATGAGTGTTGTCCTTATTTTCCGCGTTTTGTCCAGAAATTTACCGAGGTTTATCCAATTTTCTGGATTTACCAACAACTCGTAGCATGCCAATCTTTCCCGATTTGAATTTAGAAATCTTTCCGGTAATAACTGACGTCTCCAATATTCTAAATCATTACATTTTCCTAATATATGTATCTCATCTTCAAAGTTCCCGCACATTGGACATATTCGCATATCGTGATCGTCGCTAATTTTTAGAAATTTCCATGCCCCTAGCCTAAACCAAGCAAGCCCTGATCTCTCCTTGAATCCTAGGTTGAGTATATACGATTCTTTTCCCCAGACGTGTTTTAGGTCTCTTTGTAAACACAGTGAGCGTTTTCCTGTACATTCGGCGAAAGTATCTTGTTGGTTTATATCTAAGTACCTCCTCCTTATTTTTCTCCACACGTTCTTGCGATTTTCAGTCCCTTTTTCCCATATCCAGCCCATCCCAATCTTTTGGAGTTCTCTCCTAACCTCGTCTGCCCAAAATTTAACATCTATGTTTTTAATTTGGTGGTCGTAACAAATTGCTCTAAGCATTGTTTGTTCACCTTGGATTACTCGCAACCAGTATTTGAGTACACGAATTTTACAGTTAATGTCGTCCTGGAATGACCCGAATTCATATAAAATTCCACAGTTAGAAGCGGCCTTACTAAGTCCTGTAATATACTTTAGAAAATGCGTATATACCTTATTTAGTATTTCCGTTCTTTGGAAACCCACCCAAATCTCACTACCATAGTGCATTACTGGCCTGACCATCGCTCCATACATTTTTTCTAATGTGCTGACTGGAATATCAGGCACTCGACCCAGAATACCGAGTACACTGTTAAGTTGTCCCCTCCCTTTAAATAATGCTATATCAATATGTTTTTTCCACTTTCCGTTCATTTTCAACGTCGTACCAAGATATTCAAAATGTTTCACGTTTTGAAGTACTTGATCTCTGTATTTCCATTCCTCTGCTCTACCATAAACCGTCCCATTTTTAAAGGTCATTGTTTTTGTCTTACTAACATTTACAGTCAATCCCCAATTCCTACAGTATATTTCCAGTAGGTCAAGATCTCTTTGCAATCCCTTGATTGTCTTGGAACAGATAATTAAATCATCTGCATACAACAGGACTGGGATTCTAACATTTCCTATCTCCGGAGCCTCAATTTCTCCTTCTAGCATTACGTCTACAATATCATCAACGAATAGATTAAATAGCATTGGTGATAAAATGCAACCTTGTCTCACTCCCCGATTGGCTTCACTGCTCTCTGTAATGTGCCCTTGGTCTACTTTTATACAAAATTTAACATATTTATAAATTGACATTAAAGCATGTATCATTTTATGAGACAATCCTTTCCGATTTAATTTTTCCAAAGTGCGCTTCGGTCCACAGTATCAAATGCCATCTTAAAAATCAATGAATGCACAAAATAATTTACCCCCCTTCATTTTCAGAATGTCATCAATTAATGTTCTCAGAACAAATACGTTGTCCACCGTGGAGTACCCTTCTCTAAAACCTGCCTGATATTTTGAGAGCCTATTGTTCTCTTTAGCCCATTGTCTTATTCGTTCGTAAAGTACTTTACAATATATTTTTCCGAACACTGACAAGAGACAAATTCCCCTGTAACTTTCTGGTATCTGTGCCCCACCTTTCCCTTTGTATAGCGGTTGGACGACACCTGTCGCCCAGGCTTCCGGATAATCTCCTCCATTAAAAAGTTTGTTGAACGCAGTTTTCAAAACGTCTAATAATTTATTGGATGATATCATATTTTTCAAGAATTCCCCTGGTATTCCATCAATTCCAGGTGCTTTACCATTCTTTAAACATTTAATGGAAGAAACCACTTCATTTTTCGAAATATCCTGATCCAGTAATTGAATATGAATTGGGTCAGGGATCTCAACTATATTTCCTTGATTATATCTTAACCTCTCATTTCCCAGCACCCTATCAAAGTAACTTCTCCATTCTCCGGGCGTTATTCTTGTCCGATTTATGGACTTTACTTTGAGTTCCCTTAACGCTTTCCATATGTCCGCAATGTTCCCACTTTCAGTCGCGACTCTCATTTCTTCGGATTTCTTATTTTGCCATGCTAGTTTTGTTTCTGCCAATAATTCTTTATATTCCTTTCTCTCTTGCGCATAATTTTTTCTGCTTTCATCTGTGCTTTCTTTTCTAAACTTTAAAAGACTACTTTCGACAAACTTCTTCTTCTTTCTACATGCATTATTGTACCACGCTTTGTCCTTCTGGTTCATCGCGTATTTAACCTTGAATTTTTCCCCTGCTTTTTGAAAACATTCTGTCAAAGTTTTAATAATTTCCTCCCCGCTAAGATCGTTTAATTGCAGATCCTGTATTAGCGTTTCCAAACTCCTGATAAATTCTTCTCTCAGATCCTCGATCCACCTAAAAAGTGTAATTGGCCGCAATATTGTTGCCACCTCATCATTAACTGTCTCACTAATACCTTTCATATTTAAAATAAGTTTGTTTGGGAAGTGGTGTGATTCGATACCTGAAACTATACAGAAATTACTTAGGACTGGGATCATGTCTTGTGTGCATATTGAATAATCAATTACGCTACTTCCATTTTTATTAATAAATGTCAGTTCTCCTTTTTTATCTTCCCCATATTTCCCATTCAGAATTTCAAGTTCAAATGAATCGCAAAAAGCTAACAATTGGTTTCCTTCTGAATTTAAAATCTTATCTTTGCTTCTCCTACCCTCACCTCTTGTTTCATTATCATCCGATTTTATAGTGATGTTTTCCTCCCCAATCCTACAGTTAAAGTCCCCTAAAATTATTATTCCCTCTTCCGGAAACCTATCTTTTATTTCTGTCAACGAGTTAGACAATTCAACGAAAAAATTTGGATTGGCATACCTGGAATTTAGTGGTTGGCGGTAAATAGACAACAGACACATTTCTGCTCTTTCTTTATGGTAATATATACAAATTGCTTCTTTTAAAGCAATAT
Organism: Diploptera punctata; assembly: GCA_030220185.1. Lineage (NCBI taxonomy): Eukaryota > Metazoa > Arthropoda > Insecta > Blattodea > Blaberidae > Diploptera > Diploptera punctata. The sequence continues at coordinate 29,506 of JASPKZ010009310.1, read as the reverse complement.
TTACCTTCTTAATATATGGGTCTAAGTTAGCTTTATATAAAATGGCAACACCGCCTGGATATCTACCTCTCTTTCCTCTATTTTGATTACCCTTAAAATAACCTTTCATGTTACATAGATTTACGCATTCATTAGCTTTTAACCATGTTTCTCCTAGAGCTAATATATCAAAAGTCTCAATAAACTCTATACATCTGTCCATTGAAAGTTGTTGTTTTAACCCTTTGATATTCCATGAACCGACTGTCAACAAACCCTATTGTGTTCCCTTGTTATTAGTCTTACCTGTATTTTTCGAACTTCCCCCCTCAATATTTCCTTTTCTGCGGGTAAATTCAGAAGTCTTAGTGATTTTCTTGTTGGAGTTATTGTGTCCGCTGGTCGTTCACCTCTTAGCGGTGGGGTATGCCTTTTGCGTTCGGCCGTTTTTTGCTGTATGTTTATTCCTGGGAGTTAGTATCGTAGTGCTCCCTCTCTCTTTCTCTCGTGTAGAATTTTCTCCCTCCTCTGCTGTAAAGAGACCACCTGCTGTTGAAGCGTCCCCTGTAGGTTTTGGGGACTCGCTTTCAATGACCTCTTCAAATTCATTTTCAGAGTTGTCCATATTTTGTAGTTGTTCCCTGCTCCAGATTCGTCCATTTATAATCAATTTATTGAATTGCATGATTGCATGGCAGCCCAGCCTCCTCGCCTCGTGCATGTGTCGCTTAAGAAATTCCCTTTCGCGGCGCACCTTCTCACTTAAGTCTTCTCGGCAATATTGATACCGGTCCCTTTAAGATATTTACTGTCTCTAAGGATCCAACATTTTATTTTGTAGTGTGATAATTTGCATACAATCGGTCTCTTTCCACTATTCCAACGACCTACTCTGTGCGCTCTTTCAATATCACTGACCACCAAATCAATACCGATTTGCGCCACTACTCTTTTAACTATATGTTCAGTTGCCTGTCTTCTTCATGCACTCCATATATCACAATATTATTACGGCGACTCTGGTTTTCGAGATAGTCTAATTTAGATTCCAGCCATTTCAATCTGTCCTCCATCCGATGCATGTTCCTCTCAATATCACGAATTTTTTCACCCACGTTGCACTTTTCAAAGCCCTCTTTCACTTCATTTGACAATGTTTCAATCAGCTTTCTAACTTCTTCCATAATGCTTTGTCCCCTGCACACTTCAACCACTCTAACAAAAACACGTCCGCTCTTCTCGACGGCTGACACAACAAGTCTTTGCCTGTTTATAGGGCATACTATCCTAGTTGACAGCATATAATGATCCGTTCCACATTCGGGGCCTCGAATCTCTCCAACATCTTGAAGTAATTAAACATACACATCCCTATAAATACCAAACAAAACACACAAACAATGTATTCCGCATAAAACACACATAGGGTAAATATTATTGCTTTATTTTTACTAGTTACGTCACGGAAATCCTCAGAAGCCTACCGTTATGCTGGACCCGTGATCGGTAGTCGCATTTTTTCCACTTTCTAAATTGAATAAAAACTACTCGTCGAAGATAAGTTAAAATTTCATACACCACAATTAATTGTAATAGCGGTTACAAATTAGGAAAATAAATGCGAAGTCATGGTCATACGAGGTTAGGAGGGAACTACGAAAGATTAAGATGTGTTGGGTATTTATAAATGGGAGCAAAAATCGTTAGAGTGTGTGAAGAAAAATATGTAGGAAGTATTTGCATATAAATGAACAATATATTTTCCCTGATTGTGTGTCAAATGTACAGGAGGTTCGATGACGAATACATATATTAGGAAAATATAATGATTCGGAATATTAGAAGATTCCTTTGTTGTCGGAAAAATTTTTAAATTCATATCGTAATTTACTGGCATGTTACAATTATAAACCCAAAAAACAGGATAAACTTGGGAAAATTTCTGGAGACGATTCGGAAAATAGAAACAACAGCCTTTCGTGAATAAATAAATATGTGAGAAAAATGTGATATTACACACAACAACAATGATTTACTCGCAGACTCGAAATGTATCAACAACTATATTTTCGGACTCCCAGAAGACGAAAATTATATTAGTGTATTTCCAGTCACCTAACCGGAGTCAGATATTTCCACGACAATCTTTAGCAGAAGTGATTGTTTCCGTGAGAGTCGCAGGCGCTATTGTCTCTCAATCTAGTCAACCTTATTTTTCTTTCACGTAGTTATATTACTCTTAGGCGTTGTTAAATCCTTAGGAATACTCCGGCATACAGAATGTCCTGACTGCCACTGTCAAATACGTTAAGTAGTGACTTGTAATACTTCGTCCTGTGCGGTTCATCTTACATTACGGGTTAATCATTGTGATTGTGAAGTGTCGATATATGCATGATTGCGTATCATTATGAAGAAATTAAATTAAAACATTCTACTATAAAATATTTGAATACGTACATTTTAGTGTTTTTATAATTTTGTAAAGTCTCGCGGCTATAAAAAGTCTCCTAATTTATTCTGTTACGTATGCTGAGAGTATAGTACAATATTCCAGTGCAGAACTATCACTCCACTAGTTATAAAGGCGTACAATTTATATTTAAGGAACTGAAGTAAATTTGAAGATACTGATAAAAATTGGAACCCCAATTCTTGCTGTACATACTACAAAAGGATTTTAATAGGGTAGTTAAAAGCGTCGCATTCCTGCATGCCATTTGTCATTCCAATGTTGTGGTGGGAACCAACGGGCCACATCACTGACTATTATATCTGTATGGTCAATAACTCTGGCTCCACTTTAAAAAGTAAGCATTCTATTCAGTATCAAAATTTGCCGGCCGCCATGCTACCTCTTAACCCGTCAGCGTGGAGCGACGTGACGTGTACGCAAGTTGAATTCTTCACCAAATGCGGAACGACGTGACATGTACGCTAGCTACACGCACTGCTTTAAACTGTAATTATGACCTTTGTGTTTACATTAACTATTTACAGTTTATACAAATTTTATGTAGAGACTTCAAAGTTTATATTAGTGCATATATTAACTGATTACGGCCCTCAGTAACAAGTTAAAATAATTTTATATTTGCATTTATTCTTGCGGCCTCTGACATTTTTCTTAAATTTATAACTTGATAAAGGATTTCTTATAAAACTAAATTCGCCTTTTTTTGTAGATTAGCTTGTCTATCAAATTGAATCTATTTTCAAATCTCTTCATTTTTAATAATAATGTCGCAAAATTCAGTATATATAAAGACCCAACAAAGTTATTTCCGATTTACGTTACAGTACAGGACCACAACAGTAAATTTCAGATATATATATATATATATATTATATACAAATGACGATATCCTTACATTATGGAAAGGTAGTTAGTCTACAATTCAGTCAGTATCTAAAAGGTAAAGTGGTCCACTACAGACCTTAGAAGGTTCTTGGGATATTAGGAGGTTAAGGCTCCCACTTTTCTAAACTATCGGTACTTGATGTAAGCCGAGTACTTATTTCTGTCTGACGGCCCATAACAAGCATCTGGTACTCATTTCAGTTAGAGGCTGAGTCAACCCCGGGTTCACGGTGCCGCCTGAAGGTTTGGTTCAGTTTAAAAATCCTGATCCACCGGGACTCAAACCCTCGATCTTCCGGCTTGTAGCATGTTGATCTTTTAAGTCCACACCTCCGGCGAAACTATTATAGTCATATTTCATCAACTGGTTTCGGTTTGGAAACCAGAAGAAAGGCATTGAAATTTAGGGTTGATGAAGGTCTTAGTACAACAGGTCTGATGTGTAGAAAGACCATTTTTTGAAGGCACACGACCTAAAATAATGTTTCCAAAGTGTTAGAAAGACACATTTGGAGAAGGCTGCCCCCCCCTACAAGAAAGAAGGTCAGCGCATAGAAGCAATGTGTTTGTAATAAACATGAACAAAGTAAACACAAGGGGAAAAAAAATACACTTATTGTTGCCCGAGTGTCAAACAGCTGGTTTACATTTTGAAGATTTATCACACCAATTTTTGAAGTTCATACTTTTTTTTTTCAAGACCCTTTTCTTTGTGTAAATATTTCGTTTTGTTGTTAGGTAAAGCCGGTTCTCTGAATTCTTCAAAGAATCCCTAGTGCAATACACTGTGTCACTTATGTGAGAAATTTACAAAAAGGACCTATTTCAACTGTGGCACAACAACCATAAATAAGTCTGCAAAAAATGCAGAGATGTTACGTGAGAACCGTAACAAATTTAATTAATTAAATATTATATTAAGGGTTCACCATAAACGAATTGCAAAAACATTTAAATTACTCAAGATATATCAATTTAAATGCGTTATTGGAATACTGGCACTGAGCGGCTGAGTTTAAATACCGGTGAACTTCCTCCCGCATCAGAGTATTCTCGGCCATTTAAATCCATCCGCTCTGAAGGGTTAAACATAATGATTCCTTGCTAATTCCAAAACCTCCTGAAATGGACTTTGGAGGAAGAAAATACATCTCCTGGCTCTAATTCCTCTACTGATGATGGGCCATCCCTATGTGATCCTGACTTCATTGTATTTTGAAAACCACATTTGATATCACAAGCTGAATTAAATGATCTTGTAACAGACTAGAAACTAAATAAACAATTGACAGAGATTTTATCATATCGACTTCAGGAATGGAATCTATTACAAACAGGCACAAAAATCACTTATTGAAAACGGGAATTAAATCTGTCGCCACTCTTCGCACAAAATGAACAGTTGGTTTAGTGCAATGATATTAACGGACTAATGGTTGAATTGGAAAGAGAACATAATCCTCAAGAATGGCGTCCCTTCACGAACTCGTCGAAATTGAGTTCAAAGGCCGTTCTTTTGCATTACGGGAATGTGCCAAGTTGTCTACTCCATTACTATGAAGTAAACATACGACAGTATAAGAAAAATTCTTATGGCTTTGAATAATGCACAACGTGCTTGGCAGTTATATGCAGATCTAAAAGTAATAGGCATGATAAAAGGAATGCAGCCAAGATTCACAAACTTTTTGTTTCTTGTGTGAGTAGGACCGTCGTGATTAGCATAACCATTATGAAATTAGGGAGTGGTCTTCAATAGAAACTTCAGTAGTATGACAAAAAAGTGTGAAAACCCGCCGCTTGTTGATGAAATAAAAATATTTTGCCACCATTACATATAAAGGGGGCTGATTAACCCATTGGAGACTTTTAACGAGTCTCCCTCGTGAGCAGGTAGAAAGTCCAAACAGCCCCACAACGAGGTAGACTCGTTGTTGTGTTATAACCCCCACTGTAAGACGTTAGGTTTCTTTAGTGGTTTACATTTTCGGTTCACCATCAGTAAAATGTGTTGTTTGTTTATGTAAGTTAAATATGTATAGGCCTAGTGTATTGTATAGTTTATTTTAGTTATTATTTATAGAATAGTAGACTATAGTTGTAGGCATTTATTTACGGTAAAATATAAGTGAATATAAAATCAGTGCTTATTTGTTAAAATTCATAGTTTTAAAATTAATTTTTTTTCTTGCAATATGTGCGTAAATAGGAGAGAACGTATTGCTTTTGAGAAACTAAGTGAAGTAGTGGATGAAATATTATGTGACAGTGATTGTAGTGAATTATTATGGAACGAAGATTCGGACGATGAAATAATATACAGTGACAAACGTAACCGTGCATGCTACTGATGGTAGAAATATTAGGTGAGTTTCGTCCAGTTTTTATCTATAGTATTTTATAATTTACAGGTCGATATATAACTATGATAATTAAAGAATATACGAAGAACTTTTCCTGATTTTATAATGTATAGGTCTATGCTTATTTTATTTCATATATTTATTTTTATTATGTACAGTATTATATTGCGTTTGTTATTTTTTTCGGTCTTGTTTGAACATATGATTTGTGTTTACTTTCAAGGCAATGTCCGAGAACTTTTACAAAAAGATGGTTTCTGAATTGTTTGTCAACTTTCACAGCGTTGAAAATAACAAAACATAACGGTTTACAATGCACAAAAGAGGGTAGCAGGTAGGCCACATTCCTTTGCTATTCGTAAAAGTACAAGATACTAAAAGAAATTCAGGGGTAAACAAAATATCTGAAATCATAAGTGATAGAACAGAGTATGTGTATTTAAAGTCCAGCGCAGCCGGAGTAGCGGCGCGGAGATTTAAATGGGTTCCCAGTGAACATGCTAGGCACTTTAAACGTGTCTCCAATGGGTTAAGAACTTCTTGAAGGCAGTAGATTAATCTGGAAGGGCTTTCCAATAGGGAGAAATTTCAAAAGTCTAGTGGGGCTAAACTAATAGACGGCATTTTTATAGGTCCTCAAATACGCAATCTCCTTGATGATGCTGTGTTTGAGAGGATTCTCACTCAAGTTGAGAAAAATGCTTGGCTTGTCTTCAAGTCAGTATGCGTGAATTTTTTGGGAAACTATAGAGCAGAAAACAGCAGAGACTTAGTGGAAATATGATGAGGCCTTACAAATTAATGGGATGCATTATGATCCTTAAGATGCACTTTCTGCATTCACTTTTGGATTTTTTTCCACCGATTTTGGGTGACGTCAGCGATGAACATAGCGAAAGATTCCACCAAGACGTTTTAGAAATAGAAAGGCGTTACAAAGAGAAATCAGTGACCAACATGCCTACTGATTACTGCCGGCAACTTATCACAGACGTTTCGGAGCCATCTTATCGGCGTAAGTCATCGAGGGACGTAACGTTGTAACGTAACTACTCATTTATCCTTGTTAGAAAACATAATTTAGGTTTTGGGATGTTATATGAATTGGTTTTAAATAAATCAATTGCTTCTAGCAATATTATTGCAAAAAAATGAATCTAAGTGCACATAAGCAATAATATGCGAAATACAACGAACAAAATTCAACACGTCCTCCCAAAAAAATTGTTAGGTGATAGAGAAAAACGGACTTCAAATTCGAAATGAGCCTATTTTAATTTCTGTGTGCGACAAATATTTCAAATTTGTTGTTGTCTGTTATTATTTAATAACTATACCCAGCTTAATTAATGTATAGTGTAATTTTATTGTTATCCATTGTTTCAATTTTCTGATACGGTGTCAATAGCACATAAGGCTTGCTTGCCCATGGGATCGATATTCGTAAAATAAATATTGTATACAATAATACAATGTTGTTACTATTACTAGTAATATAATTATGCAACGATACATAATATACGTAATTTTATGTAATTGTACGGAACCCCCCACATTCCCAATTTAGCAATATTTTTTTAAGTTTTGCCACTTTGCATATTTTTATTGATATTGCCTTGTAGTCCATTTTTGTTACATTATTCAATGCAATATGTGTGTTAGCTTTTAGTATTTATTCACTAGTACCTAATCTTACATACACAGCTATTGTTTAAAATTATTTAATATTCCTTAATTCTTACGTTGAAATGTTTATTTTTTATTCACGTACTTCGGTATTTCTATTGTGGCAGTGATGGATCACTAAGTTATAAAAACATTAACTATATAGCTTCGTGGACACATTGTTAACGTGAACGTGGTGGAAGTGTGTAGAGGTTAAAACGGCCGTCACTGGCGGTCCTAATAATTGTGATGGACGTGAAATGGTGATTAGGGAGTGCACGTACTAATTTGCAAGGTACATGCCAGTAATTGGGGGTCACCCAGTCCAGCTATTTTAGTTAACCTCACGAAACGCAATCACAGTCTCTCTCTCTCTCCCCTTCTCTCAACCTGTGACAGCTCGCCCGAGGACACGTGAAAAATATTACGTACCCATAAAGCACTGCACAACTCTCATATTCTATCCGTCTCCCAGAATAACGATGCATGTGCAAATTGCAAATTGACCCGAATCTACGTCACTCTCTCATCTCTTCCTCTTCCTCTCACTTTCTTCCTCTCTGACTCTCTTTCTCAATCACTCTCTTCCTCTCCATCTCATAATCTTCCTCCTTTTTTCCTGCATGATGATACTGTCTCTACCACGAAATTCCCATCTCTCTCTGTTTCTGACTCTCTCTTTCTCTCTAGCTGTTTACTCTTCTCACCGTCCGTCAAAAATTATTACCTCCTTTTTATTATTCTCTTTTACTATGTCTGTAATATTTAGCCACCCTTCTCTAATTCTCACTTACACAATTTCATTTCAAGTATTATTTCTCATATCTTTTAATCTCTTTTCTTTTCTCTCCATTTTTTCCATCTTCTTGTATTCATCTGTTATTTTACCTCTTTTTATTAATTTCCTACTTTCTTACTTCTCTCTCTTTCCTACCCTGTTTTTATTCACTCTTTAACTTCAACCTTATATTCGCTCCCTTCCTATATTTTTGTCTCTTTCCTGCCCTCTTTCTCTTATTTTCCCCTTTCTTTCCATTCTCTCTCCCTATTATGGCATCCACATCCTCGTTTTCACTCTCTTATTGTTCTTCTTTCTTACATTTTGTTTTTGTTGGAAACCACATAAAACGAAGAATTATGGAAGAAAAGATCACAAATTGAAATATGTAAGGACATTATTTTTCGTAAATGCTAATGGATTGAACATACTCTCAGAAGGGAACTAGACCCTACGCCAAAGAGAGCTCTGGAATGGAATCCATATAGAGTGCCTAGGAGAAGATAAAGACAAAAAAATCTTATGACGCAGTATAGTAATAACTCAAATTGAACAAAATAACTGGCATGAAGTCAGAAATGTTGTGCAAAAATAGTGTCCAAAGAGGTGTTTTCACAAAGATCCTATGCTTCCAGGTGGAGTGACAAGAACCACTACTATTACTTTACCTCTTTCTGTTTCTATCTTACTTTATTTTCTCTCCGTTTGTCGTTAATTAACTTTTACTTCTTCAAATATTATACCTTATCTCCCTCATTCTCTTGTACGCTATAGTTTGCCCTATATCCGATTCATTCTTTAATTCACACTTTTTATTGCTTAACATGAAATGAGTTTACTTAATTCGTCATTTCCTCCTTTATTATTCACCCATATACTTTAAGCTCTCACTTCCCCTCTTTCACTCTTCTTATATAATTCTCTCTCTCAAATACGAACGAACAGACGCAACTTTCATTCACTTGTCAGTTTTCATTTTCGTTAGCTACTTAACCATAAAACGTTTCCTTGTTTTTCCTCCTTCTCACGCTTTAATTTCCATATGCTATTTTATACGATATTTTCTCTCCATTATATATCTACTGCATTTTGCTCCTTCTATTACCTGTTTCCTTATTCATTGCTGTTTGTTCAGTACATTTATATCTTTAGTACCTGTAATACAGATTCTGAGAACTATCGCGTGATCACTCGTTTCATTTTCACTTAATTTCAATTCTTTTTTTCTCTCAGTACAAGAATGTTTTTTTTTATTTTCCTTCGTCGTTTCTGTAATCATTTCATCATTCTAAAATGATTCAATATTATATTAATAAATCTTATCTTTACAAATATCATTACGTGATAGAAATTAAAATAAAGGAATGCTTTGTTTAATAGCTTTTAGGATTAATATGAAAGAAGGAAAGCTTGTCATGACTATGTGATCACCATCACAGTTCAAGTGGTAAGGTTGTTATCATGGTTTTAACTTTCTGTTCATAGACACAATATTATGGTTTTCTAATTAATGTCAGACGTTTTTATTTGCCTACCGAAATAGAAACATGAAAAAACACATTAACCCTATAAAATGTATTTAATACACAAGTGATCTTCTTGGTGATATAATATTAAAATATATATGTAGTCAATATGCCCATTTCACCAATTAATGTTTTAAAATGGTCAACAAGTTTCTACAGCCAAGCTGTCATTCTCAAGACCAGATATTGACTGACAGTCAATATCTGGTCTTGAGAATGACAGCTTGGCTGTAGAAACTTGTTGACCATTTTAAAACATTAATTGGTGAAATGGGCATATTGACTACATATATATTTTACTATAAAATGTACACTATATATGTGACTGTAAATATACTCCATTATGATAATAGCGCACAAGCAGAGTGTTTTCATTAAACAGCTTGCTTCATAATTCTTAATATAACCCTCTAGAATTTGTAGAGAAGACTTCGTAACATATTTTCAACTCGGCATTGATTAATAATTCAAGCTAGTAGGGTCCGATAATAGCATTTGAGACTGGTACTCTGAGGTCCAGTTTCAAACACCGATGTCGACCTATGTGCCTGATGTTTCGTTTAGCTATTTCTGTAAATATTATGTTATTGAGATCGAAATCATGAAAATATTTTCACATTATTTTTTGTAAATCTAATTCGATCCTACATAATAGACACCCACAAACTGATATCACAACAGTATATATATATATATGGTATGATAAGAAAAATAAATGCCTGGACGGGATTCGAACCTGGATCTCTGAGTCTGTACCTCAGTGAGACATCCATTACATATATATATATATATATATATATATATATATATGATATGAAAAGAAAAAAGAATGCTTGAGTCGGGATTTGAACTCGAGTCTCTAAAGTCTGTACCTTTAGCGCTCTAACCATCTGAGCTACCCAAGAATTCCAAGACAAACATACAATTTTCTTATACATGTATGTTTGTCTTGGAATTCTTGGGGTAGCTTAGTTGGTTAGAGCGCTAAAGGTGCAGACTTTAGAGACTCGAGTTCAAATCCCGACTCAAGCATTCTTTTTTTCTTTTCATATCATATTTGCCTTCAGTGCCAAATGTCATAAATATATTTATAATATCCATATATATATATATATATATATATATATATATATATCAACACTCTCGTCATCCGATACCTGCGACTTACAGACCAAGATCATCTTCATGAAGAGGAATAACATTTGAAACGGGCACTTCTAGCAAAAGGTTTACCCGAACATGCATTGAAAAGAGTGTTTAAACGAGCAAGAAACGCACCAAGCACATCCGAGAAGAAAGAGCAGACCTTAGGCACTGCCTTCGTACCATATGTGCAAGGCACTACGGATAAAATAAGCCGAGTACTACAAAAACATCAGATTAAAACTATATTTCACTCGGAAAACAACATCTCCAATTTACGTAGGTGTGCTAACGAAAAAATACCTCTAGAATCACAAGGCATCTACGAGATCCCTTGTACCTCTTGCGAACAAACGTATGTAGGACGTACCAACAGACGAATTTCCTGCCGAATTCAAGAATATAAGGCTGCAATAAATCGTCAAGAACCTACATCAACTCTCGTGCAACATATGTAACAGAGGGGTCACAAGATTGACCTCACAGGATCTAGAACGTTGGCTAAAATAGATCATGAAAAATCAAGAATCTACAAAGAAGCAATAGAGATTGAAAAAAGGCCACATACTATGAACACCCGAGATGATGCCCAAATATTACCATCTACATGGAAAACTGCTCTCGCTGCTCACCATGCCAACCTTATAACAGCGAAGAAGATATGAAGAAAACCATGGTTGGGCGACATGGAGCGTGGTCGACGCTTTGGATGGTTGTACGGCTTCCGAAACGGATCACACTGAAAATAAAGGTGTTTAACTACATAAAACTAAACCTTGTAAGGGTGTACGGCTTCGCAAACGGACCGCACTGAAAACTGAAAATGTTTAACTACATAAGAACTAAACCTTGGATGGGTGTACGGCTTCGAAAACGCACCACACTGATAACTGAAGGTGTTTAACTACATAAGAACTAAACTTTGGATGGGTGTACGTCTTCGGAAACGGACCACAGCGAAAACTCGAACTTATGATTCCTTGATAATGGCATGTGGGATCATGCCGAAACGTAGGAGTCGGTGGCCAGGAGCCGAACTTGAATCCAAGACGCGGAAAACCCAAGAAAAACATTCTTATTCATATATATATACAGGGTGTAAACGAATTATACTGCACAAATTTAACTCATATAGAGGGTGTGTTTTATGAGCAATTTGAGATAATGAACTAATGATCTACGGATAAAAATATAGTTTTGAATTTGTAAAATAGTTGGCACGACACCGATTATTTCAAATTAAAATGCAAATAATATGATACAGAGACTGTAACTCGCAACAAGTATCAGCCTTTAGCTCAGTAGTTATAGCAGTCTTATATTTGCGTACATTTTTCCCCCTCTCTTCCTTTATTATGTACGTCCTGTCAATCAGTTACGTACATAGATTTACTTTCGGTATAATTGTTTATTCATTAATTTATAGAATAGGGTTATGGTAATGTACAGTGTTACAAAACTATCTACATATGTATTGTACAGACAATTCTTTGAAAGGTTATAATAATGCACATACTGCAGAGTACAATAGTTTTCGCTAATAAAATGTGACAATTCTAATGTACAGTACTTAAAATAATAATAATAATAATAATAATTTATTTTAGCTGGCAGAGTTAAGGCCATAAGGCCTTCTCTTCCACTCAACCAGCGAATAGTAAAATTATACAAAAATTACGTACATATTACATTTTAAAGATATTAAAATACAGACTAAACAAAATACAATGATGATGGATCTAATACTAGCTAATGCTAACAAAAACATAGAATATAATAAAATTAAAAATTATATAAAATAAAGTAAGTAGCTTCCTACATGATTATTAATAGAATGCCTCTAATAGTTGTTATGTAGTTAATGTTTTCATTATGTCGAACTTAAGATATCAGTAATTTGGATTTAATAATGATAGCGATTGACAGTCCCTGACATGACTGGGAAGTGAGTTCCATGCTCTAGCCATAGATATTGTGTAAGATTCAGAGTACAGACAGGTCCTGTGTTGTGGTATCAAAAGTAAAGAAGAGTCTTGTGATCTTGTTCCTAAATTGTGATGAGCCGATAAATGTGAAAACGTGTTGTTAATTAAATAAGTTGGTAAATATGTGTGCAGAATTTGGAAATAGTAAGGTAGTGAATGTAAAGTTCTTCTGTCATTTAGGCGTAGCCCTGATAAGGCCTGAAATGAAGGAGACACGTGGTCATAACGACGGAGATTGAATATAAATCGAATGCACGCATTATGAGCACGCTGTAGTCTGTCAGATAGATCAGTTGTAAGATTAGTCAGTAATATGTCGCAGTAGTCGAAGTGTGGGCATTATAAGAGTCTGTACAAGTATTTGTTTTAATTTGTAGGAAGGAGTTTTTAAAACTATTTAGGGAGTGAAGAATTGAGAACACTTTCTTGCAGGTATTATTCGCCTGGATTTTCCAGTCTAGGTGTTGGTCCATATAGATACCCAGATTTTTTACTACTGAGCTGTAGGGGATATTTTTGTCATTTAGGAGAATGGTTGGGATATTTTCGTAATTTATAATGCTTTGGATTCGCCGATGTCCTATAATTATGCACTGTGTCTTGTCAGTATTTAGATTAAGTCCATGTTTCTTCGACCATTGGGTATTGAGTCTAGGTCACTATTTAATTTGTCTAGTGTGTCATGTACATCGTCAGGATGGGAGTGAATGTAAATTTGCAAATCGTCAGCGTATAGGTGATATCGACAATAGGTAAGTCTAGTGGATATATCGTTAACATAGATAGAGAACAGAAGTGGTCCTAACACTGAACCTTGTTGGACGCCACCCTTCAGTGATAGCCAGGATGAGGAAAGTTCTGCATTGGATACACATTGCTGGCGACCATGAAGATAGGATCCAAGCCAGTTAACAGCATTGTCCGAAAGATTCAGAGCGCGTAATTTTGCTATTAATATGTCAGTGTCAACAGTGTCGAAAGCTTTGCTGAAGTCCAAGAGTGTAAATATTGTCATGTGGCCACTGTCCATTGCTTCACGCGTATCTTCGGTAACTTTAAGAAGTGCGGTTGCCGTACTATGGCCTGTCCTAAAACCTGATTGGTATGGGTCGAGTATGTTATGAGTGTTAAGGTAATCAGTTAATTGTTCATGAACAATGCGCTCCAAGGCCTTAGATAGGACTGGGAGGATGCTGATTGGTCTAAAGTCTTTGGTGTTACAGGTAATTTATTTTAGGGATTGGTCTGACTATAGCTTTTTTCCAGAGTTCAGGGTAAGTTGAGGTCATAATTGAGGCATTGAATATATGGGTTACAGTTGGGAGTATGACATGGAGTATTTTCTTTAAAAAGTCGATACTTATATTGTCTATACCTTGTGTTTTAGTTCTAATGCGGTCCAGGGATAGTTTAACGTCGATTGGCATTATATAGGAAAAGAAGAATTTTTCTCGGGAAGGAGTAGGTGTGGATAGGAGCTCATCTATAGTTTGTTGTTTGGTCGTAGTGTTATGTTAAGTGTGGCATATGATGTGAAATGTTGGTTTAGATTCGTCCAGTGATATGTTAATGCTCTCTCCTTTGGTTGTCGGCTGCCGTAGGCCCATTGATCTAATACGTTTCCACATATCACTTGCATTTGTGTTTGGATCAATGAGACTATGAGCATACCGCAACTTAGCGTTCCTAATGTTTTGATTCGTTTTGTTTCTTAATGTCTTATATTGTCTTAAGTTAGCGTCACTTTTGTCCCGTCTATATTTTCGAAAAGCAGCATCCCTCTCAGCCGTCAGTAGTCGAATTTCGTGGGACATCCAGGGAGCTGGGGATTTAGTAATTCGTCTAGTCTTCAAGGGGCATGTTTGTCGTAAAGTTCTAATATCATATTGTTAAAATTAAGCAATTTTCGTCAATTGTGAATAGGGTCCAAATATCATGCCACGGCATGTCGATAGCGTCTGCAATTAGAGCTTGCTGGTTAATATTTTTTAAATTTCGATACGTTAATAATTTAGGACGAGTCCTAGGACACTGGAGAGAGTATTCGATATATATGACGTCATGGGCTGATATGCCGGGGGCAGGTATTTGTCCGTAGTTTTATAATTTTCTGTGAATTTGTCGTGGCTATGATGTCTATTAACGTATCAGTCGTCGATGTGTGATGAGTTGGTTGTAAAGGCAGGACATACATATTGCATGCGTGAAATAATGCCAGTAGTTCTGATGATGAAGATGAGGAAGAAGAAAGTAGTTAGAGTTAAAGTCGCCCATTACTATAACATGCTGATAATGCGGCAGTAAACTTAATAATGGTGTTTGTATGTCACTAAGATACTCTACTTTCGGAGGTTTGTACACCACACACAGGAGACATCTCTGTAAACTAGCTGAAATTTCAATGAAGAGGAATTCTGGTCGTGCATTGTAATCAGGGGAGGAGTGAAGAATGACTTTGGGCTCTAAGTTCGATTTGATATACATCGCAACTCCCCCACCTCTTTTCCCTAGTCTATCATTGCGACAGAGGGTGTACCCGTCATATCAACAAGTGAGGAGTGAAAGGAAGGTTTTAAGCCAGGACTCAGATATTAAGATCGCATGCAGAGAAATCTCGGAAAATAAATGTCGAATTTCATGAATGTGAGGCAGAATGCTTTGAGCATTAATATGGGCGATTTTAAGAGTAGTTGAACGAGGAGAAAAACATGTCTTTTAGCAGGTAGGCAGTGGTGGGGGAGAAGAATGTGAGGATTCATTGGCATTGTCATTTGAAGAAAGGGTAGGAATTTGCCTGGGGGGTGGTCGTGTTGAAAGCAGGCCAGGGACTTCAAATATTTGACTAAAAATTGGAAGATCAATTGTACCAACTTTTACAAATAATGAAAATTTTAACTGAATTAACACACTATTAGGAGCAGAGAAAAATAAATATTAGTAATAATAAAATCAATTTAACTATTCTAAGAAAATAAAGTAAATGTTAACCTAATTAGCCTAGAGAAATTGCTATAGCTTAATTATTAATTTAAGAATTATTGAAAAAAAAAGTTGATATATATTAAAAATAAGATATAGAATAATTAAATAGTTTTTAAATTATATGTTATAAAAAAAAGAACATACCCTATAATACGCTAAAGGCTTAAATTAACACAGTCACTAGCACTGGTGATACGCTTCTTTGATTCACCAACCTTAGCGAATATAACACCGTCCAATGTCCAGATATTGCGTACACCAAACTTATCAATAGTGTCTTTCAATAGTTCGTGGCGCATTCTTGTCAAGTCTTCTCGGATTGTTATACCCGATCCCTTGAGTTGTTTCTTATTTATGAACATCTCTCTTCTTTTGCGGTAACTAGTAAATTTTATAATAATAGGGCGCGGCCTATCTTCTCTTCGTACACCAACACGATGGCTCCTGTCAATGTCAGTAATATTGAGATCAACACCGATTTTCTGGGCTATTTCCATTGACATGTCAGTGTCCTCCCCGGCCACTTCTTCAACCCCGAAAACACGTAAACACTGTCGTCTCTGATATTGCTCCAAGTCATCCACTTTTGTCTGTAAATTTCTTATCACACTATCTTTATCTTCGATTGTTTTTTTAAGGTTTTCAATCACTATAGTGTTGTTTTCTATAGTTTTTTGAAGTTCCGCCACAACTTCGTTCTTAATCATTGTTGCCAACACCTGCAGCAACTGCCTGTCTTGGAGCGAGTCGGACAAGACGCGTTTTACCGTGTCTTCAATTGAGCAAGTAGATTTATTACTTCTTCCACCCATTATCATATACTATTGAAAACACGAAATAAATTTCACTAAACTATTAACCAACACTTAAAAAAACTTATAGATTTGTTTCACTGACCCAACCTGTTGTTTACACCTGCGAAAAATCGAAAAAGCCATATTTAGATAAATAATAGTGGAGCGATCACAAGAATAATAACATGAAGCGGTACAGTATTTGTACATATGGCATACATAATGTTATTGGGAAATAAGAAATAATACACTTGTGTAAACCAGAAAAAGTAAAGCACCTGCAGGCTCATTATAGAAATAGTTCAAAATGGCGACCTCAATTGTCACAACACAGACGACATCGACAGCGAAAGGATTCTCGTACCCCGTTCAAGATACCATGTGTCTCGCGGAGCACATTGCATGCTGCGATTATGCGCGTAACTAACAGTTCATCTGTATCAACAGGTGTAGCATATACCAGCGTTTTCAGGTGTCCCCACAAAAAATAATCAAGGGGACTGAGATCTGGAGAGTAAGGTGGTCTGACTACAGCAGGACTACCTATCCGATGGCCAGGAAACACTTCATCAAAGATTTCGCAAATTCCGGCAGAAATGAGGATGAGCTCTATAGTGCTGAAACCACATGTTAAGCCTGATGTGAAAAGGAAAAACTGCTAGCAATCTATGTAGCGGGTGCTATTAAAAGTCTTATAAATGACACCATTTAATCTTTGAGGAAGGAAGAATAGGGATCAGTGACGTGGACAGAAATTACGCGTATCCACACGTTCACTGAAAATCTGTGCTGGTGACCCCTCTCGATGATGGCCTGAGGATTTTCATAATCCCACACGTGACTGTTATTTGAGTTCAGAACTAGTCCACTCCTATTAAATATTGCTTCATCAGTGATTAACACTGAGGAAAAGAATTGCGGTGGCTGCAACAAAGCCAAATTACAAAATTATACCCGTTAAGCGAAGTACATTGGCTGAAGGGTTTATGGTTTTTTTAGATGGAAAGGAAAGAGCTTGTCCTCGTGCAGGACTTCCCATATAAAATGATGGTTCGTGTCCATTACACGTGTTATAACAGGAGAACTGGTAAAAGGATCCTCTCTCACCGTATGAAGATCTTTTTTTTCGAACTCTGTAGTGCGGCGCCTACTTCTTGCACCGGCGTCAACTCTGTTTACTTTCAACGTCACATGCTCCAGCAAACGCCTATCAACTGACTCGAAGGTAGCTCGGTGAGGATGACGTCTATTCTCATATCGCTCCGCTTACTTGGCGGCTGCTCTTGCACAATTACCTTGTACTGCACCATAAATCAGATGCATATCGGCAAGTTCACCATAACTGTAAATATGTTCCATGTTGATTTTATGTAATGCGACTGATAATGAAATAACTTCTAATCAGATGTTAATGTGATCACCAATACGGGAATAGGTGCTTTATTTTGCGCATGCTCATACTAACAAATTTCATTATCAACATATCACAGAACAGACGCAGAAAAAAAAGAAAATCAAACTGCCGTGATACGAACCATCAAAGCTAGAATCTCAAATCCATCGTTTTAACAATTGAGCCACGTGTTAACTAGACAGATACTGCGTATTTCACTCTCAGCAAAGGCTCTAAATGTACCGATTCTACTGTAACCAGTGCAGTGACGTGCAGTCATCTACTAAGTTCGACATTTTAAGGAATTTCATGATAATCCAATATTGCATAAACGTTGTTGACGAATTATTAGCAATCAGGATCTCGGAATTAACACTAAGATCTGAAGTTTTTTCTAGTATAATTTTCACTCCTTTACTTTATCTGTTTAAATGTCGATTACATTGATCCCTTATAACTCGCCAATTTTGCTTCGTAGACCATTGAATCTCTACCTCTAATTACTTGTATAGTATCCCACTATAAGCAGTTAAATTTGTGCAATATAATTAATTTACACCCTGTTATATACTCACCTGAATCGGGAATACACTTTTAAATGTTGTACTCAACGGTGATATTTAAGTCTCCCAGCCAATGTTCAGTCATATCGCGACTAAGTTCTATACTTTATGTATGCAGCCAGTCATTCCCTCAGTCTCTTTTATATTGGGCAACCTAGAATAGATTAATTAACCTACAGACGAGAATTCAATTCATGGACTACAATTAAATAATTAATGCAAATAATGACCCGATCTAGATCAAGTTTTTATTTAATTGAATGAGGAGAATGAGCATGATACGATTACGGCATGATTGTGGAGATATAAGACGACCCCAAAATGTTAATATAATGTCAGATTCATGAGTAGTATTAGCTATATTCAGGTAACCAGACCACTTCCCATTGTACGGTGACACTGTGAGGGGCGAACACAATGAGTTAGAAACTCTGAAATTTTTTTATTCTTCGAGCTTTACTAGCGCTCTTTTCAGTAGCCAAAAGTGAATAATGCTAAATCCTAGTACTCTGTCGTTAAAAGTACAATACAAGATTTATAGAGGGAATTTTCAACTCCTGAAATTAGAAGAGCTATTAGCAAGCGTGGGAAGGTGGAAACGTAGGCGTTAAACCTATTAGAATTAGAAGTGACGCTGAGATTACCTAGAGATAAATCTCCGGTCTACAATTTCAAGCACTTGTGTATCGACTGTACCTAATATAGTAAAGTGCGGCCCTAAGAAACGTAGTGGTCACTGCAAATCGCCTGATCCAGAGCTCTTCCATCTCAAAATCATGAATAAACGTGTCAATACATACTTTGGGGGCGTTTATTTAACAGTCACGAATAAGCGTAGTGGGAGAAATAGAATTTACCTTAAGAACCAAATACACTTGCTAATCAGTCACACACAACTTTGACACTTGCATCAACACCTCGCGACAGACACTTGCGTTGGATAATCAAGACATAACAAAATCTCCGCAAGTCACTAGAGTCGATTGTCGAACTTAGTCACAGAACAAGTCCCGCAATTATTGGACTTAGTAAAATCCGAGGGTACTAAAACTAGTTTACAGGGTCAAGTGAAATATTACGACCGTATCTAGGCGAGAACTCTTGATACGATCAATTAATATCCAGTTAGAAACGCCACTACCAAATTACTTGAACCATTAGACAGACTCCAATTCTTATATTTGTTTTATTATTATCTGTGAAAGTGTGTACTCATGTGAAACGGCACTTTATAGTGAAATTATGGAAATACATATCAGCAATCATTACAGAAGAACTGCCCGCCAGATTCCTTGTGTAATCCCTGAGACAAGACACTCAAGCCCACCGAACCTAATATCTGAGCAACCGAGTATCCAAATCCCTCAAGAACCCAGGAAGCCCTTAATTTCTAATAATGCTTTATTTTAGCTGGCAGTGTTAAGGCCATAAGGCCTTTTTTTCCACTCAAGCAACGGCGCCCATCCAAATCATAAATTGCCTATTACCCCTCTATCAATCCTTTCCCATGTATCAAAATCAGTTGTGTGATATTTTGGTTCTCGTTTGGTTGTTTGAGGATTTCAATGCGAACATTGTTATTTCGGAAAAGTGAAATAATCACATTCTAGATTTAATATTTTCGTTTCTTCTTATGCGTGTCTCTTAATAACTAATGGTCCGATTACGAACTATTTTCTGCTAAATTATTAAGTAATTATCCCCAAATATATTCCGTCGATTTTACTCATTTTCGACAACTGCTTAATTGTTGTCAACCTATGAATATTGAAACACTGTATTTCTGGTGCATATGTAGGTCTACTTTAATTTTGGATGAATAGGGTCAGCGTACTTCACCTATTTATTTGTAACAATCTTACAACCGATGTGTAATTCTAAACACAGTAGGGCAGAAGTTTATATGCATAGAGTTGATAAAGCATTCCATCAGGCAAGGAGTTTGTGTCGTAAGGCAGTTATTTGGTGTAACTCTTTCTTTTTTAAACGTCACCGTAACAGTGAGAATGACGATCCCCTGAAGAAACAGTAGGTACAAAGAATTGTTCCATTGCTGCATGTGGGTTTGAATTATATTTTAACAATGTGAAAGAGGCAAAATGTTGCTTCGCGGAGAAAAAATGAAATAAGCACAAATATGTCGTTGTCAGAATCTGAATAAGAAGTAGAAAATTATGATTATGATAAATATGATCATACGGGAGTGGCGGGACAGAAAAATGCCATGTATATGTTCAGTTTATAAAATATAGTAATTTTATTTAATCAAAACTTGAAGCGATGTTTTTGATAAACAGGCGAATAAATCTTTGCCTAATTCCTAAAAGTAACTTACCAAACAAAATATAAATTAATTCCTTATATACTAATTTAATCATTATTACTTTTAATATTATAGTAATTAAAATATTATGGTAAAACTTCAAAATAAAAAAAATGTGAAATATTTTAAGTAAAATAGACAATGCATCTGGTGTCATGGTAAAGACGTGATTGGTATCGTGAAATGTGTGTTGAAGCTGAGGCAAGAAATAAAGTATTTGTAGGCATAATAATAAAGAAGTAAAATATTTATACTACGATAGATTATAGAGAAAATCAGGCTATAAAATGCTGTTTAAAATGTCTAAGAAAGTAGTATTTCGCGAGGTAGTTATTTGAAAATTAACCCGATTCAACCCAAAGACTCTCACCATTCTTCGTAACAAATACGATTAATAGGGCATGATGAACTGTGATATAAATGCCTATAATTCTTATGGATTAGAGTGATACATTTAAAACTGGTAGAAAATGTTAAACGTTATACTATGTCATAAAGTACAAAACATACAAGTGGTACCGATACTGAAACCGATATTACAGATTTTCTTAATCTTCCCGATTCACCTGAGCTTACTATACACATGTAATTTGTATGTGCGTGTGTTTGTGTGTGTGTATCTGTTAACGCCATAACCGCAGCAAGTTTTTTTTTTCTAAATTAAACTCAAGTATAAATCAATTAAGGGAAGTAAAGTCGAATTCGTTAAGCAGCAAAATTGAGTCATTAGTAATGGGATTTCACTTTAAGGGAAAATTAAAAAATTGTTATAGCGATCACAATTTTATGTTTTTTGTTCGCAATGAAATCAGGGAAATCCGACAAATAAAAGTGAAAACCTAACTTAAAAATCTTTCCAGCTGATATCATATTTATTCTCTCTTAACTTGGCTGAGTAGGCCTATATAGATGTACTTAAAAAAATTCTCAAGTATTTTACAAGAACAAAATACAAATACTACTCAACCACTAACTGGACAAACAATACGAAACACTAGGGCTGACTAATCCAACTCACTAACACTAAGTAGGATTCCAGCCAGACATATTTATAATGTTACTCAGAATAAACGTAAACTACATAGACATAGTAGACGAACTAAATTCTGACCACAACACAGTTCCACGAGAAGCAGAATTACGTCTACGTTGAACTTAGACTAGCTACAATACACAAATCCTGACGAACTGGGCTGTTTACAGACACATACTAAATGGCAGACTGATACCAATTATCATCATACAAAACACCTATATTCTAGACATATAGCGATTGAAACATTCCAACACACTTTTTACCAGACTTATTTACAAGGATTGTATCACTATCGAAAAGACAAAATGCTACACCGACAACGACATTCCAGGACTAATTCAAATTACTATTGAGAGAAAATCGACAGAAGAGGAAACTCTGGCAATCACATAGACTGTATAAAGACAAAAAAACACCTAAACTTACTATCCAGACAAGTACAATTTGTTGTACAGGAATACAAAGAGTATTTTTTTCGCAGACTTCCAGATATTAATTAAATTTGATATATTTCAGGGCATATCGTATATTCGCATACATACATACGTACATACATACATACGTACATACGTACACACGTACACACGTACATACGTACACACGTACATATGTACACACGTACACACGTACACACGTACATACGTACATACGTACACACGTACATACGTACACACGTACACACGTACATACGTACACACGTACACACGTACACACGTATATACGTACACACGTACACACGTACACGCGTACACACATGCAGACTACACAACACCGTACACACGTTCACACTTAGACACGTACAATGACAACCACACATAAATACGTACATACGGCACACACGTACACAAGTACACACGTACACACTTCCATTACGTACACACGTACAAACGGACACACGTACATACGTTACACACGTACACAACGTACACACGTACATACGTACACACGTACACACGTACACACGTACACTACGTAAACACGGAAACAAGTAAACACGTACATACGTACATACGTACACACGGACAAACGTACTGATGTACACATATACAGACGTACACACGTACACACGTACACATATAGGCCCGTCCATACGTACACACTTACACATCGTACATACGTACACAAATTACAGACGTACACAACTTGACACAGCGTACACACGTAACATACTGTACCCCACCGTACACACGTACACACGTACATACGTAAACACGTACACACGTACACACGTACATACGTACACACGGACCACACGTACACACGTACAATACGTACATACGTACACACGTACATACGTACACACGTACACAAGTACATACGTTACACGTACACCCGTACACACGTGACACACGTACATACGTACATACGTAACAATTGCACACACAGGACACACGTACATTACGTACACACGTACACACGTACACACGGACATACGTACACACGTCCACACGTACACACGTTACACACGTACACAAGTACACCGCGCTACACAACGTACACACGTACATAAGTACAACCGTCACAAACGTACATACGTACACCATTACACGCGTACATACGTACTATCACGTACACACGTAACACACGTACACACGTACACGCGTACATACGTACACACGTACACGTAACCATGTTACATACGTACACACGTACCTACGTACACAAGTTACACACGTACACAAGCTACCTAAGTACACACGTACAATACGGACAATCGTACTTATAGTACCACTCGTAACATTACGTACACACCGTACACACGTACATACGTACACACGTACATACGTACACACGTACACACGATCACACAATGTAACCACCAACTTACATACGTACACACGTACATACGCGTTACACAGCGTACATATGTACATACGTACACCACGGACATACGTACACACGTACACACGTAACTACGCAGCACCACGTACACAACGTATACACGTACATACGTATCCACGTACACAACATGCAGGCGTACACACGTACTCACGTACACACGTACATATGTACACACGTACAAACGTACATACGTACACACGTACACACGTACATATGTACACACGTACAAACGTACATACGTACACACGTACACACGTACATACGTACATACGTACACACGTACATACGTACAGACGTACACACGTACATACGTACATACGTACACACGTACATACGTACACACGTACACACGTACATACGTACATACGTACACACGTACATACGTACACAAGTACAAACGTCATACGTACACACGTACATACGTACACACGTACATACGTACACACGTACACACGTACATACGTACACACGTACACACGTACACACGTACACACGTACATACGTACATACGTACACACGTACATACTTACACACGTACATACGAACATACGTACATACGTACACACGTACACAGGTACAACCGTACACACGTACACACGTACATACGTACATACGTACAGACGTACACACGTACATACGTACATACGTACACACGTACACACGTACACACGTACACACGTATACACGTACACACGTACTTACGTACATACGTACACACGTACATACGTACATACGTACACACGTACATACGTACATACGTACGCACGTACGCACGTACACACGTACATACGTACACACGTACACACGTACATACGTACACACGTACATACGTACATACGTACAAACGTACACACGTACATACGTACACACGTACATACGTACATACGTACACTCTTCCATACGTACATACGTACACACGTACATACGTACATACGTACACACGTACACACGTACACACGTACATACGTACACACGTACACACGTACGCACGTACACACGTGCATACGTACATACGTACATACGTACACACGTACACACGTACACACGTACATACGTACACACGTACACACGTACATACGTACACACGTACATACGTACAGACGTACATACGTACACATGTACATACGTACATACGTACACACGTACATACGTACACACGTACATACGTACACACGTACACACGTACATACGTACATACGCACACACGTAATACGTACACACGTACACACGTACATACGTACACACGTACATACGTACATACGCACACACGTAATACGTACACACGTACACACGTACATACGTACACACGTACACACGTACGCACGTACACACGTACATACGTTCATACGTACACACGTACACACGTACATACGTACACACGTACATACGTACACACGTACATACATACACACGTACATACGTAGATACGTACACACGTACATACGTACACACGTACATACGTACATACGCACACACGTAATACGTACACACGTACACACGTACATACGTACACACGTACACACGTACGCACGTACACACGTACATACGTTCATACGTACACACGTACATACGTACACACGTACATACGTACATACGCACACACGTAATACGTACACACGTACACACGTACATACGTACACACGTACACACGTACGCACGTACACACGTACATACGTTCATACGTACACACGTACACACGTACATACGTACACACGTACATACGTACACACCTGCATACGTACACACGTACACACGTACATACGTACACACGTACACACGTACACACGTACACACGTACACACGTACACACGTACACACGTACACACGTACATACGTATACACGTACATACGTACACACGTACGCACGTACACACGTACACACGTACACACGTACACACGTACACACGTACACACGTACACACGTACATACGTACACACGTACACACGTACATACCTACACACGTACACACGTACACACGTACATACGTACACACGTACATACGTACACACGTACACACGTACACACGTACACACGTACACACGTACACACGTACATACGTACACACGTACATACGTACACTGGTACAAACGTACACACGTACACACGTACACACGTACACACGTACACACTTACAGACGTACACACGTACACACGTACACACATACACACGTACACACGTACACACGTACACACGTACACACGTACACACGTACAAACGTACACACGTACAAACGTACACACGTACACACGTACACACGTACACACGTTCACACGTACACACGTACACACGTACACACGTACATACGTACACACGTACACACGTACACACGTACACACGTACATACGTACACACGTACATACGTACACACGTACACACGTACACACGTACATACGTACACACGTACATACGTACACTGGTACACACGTACACACGTACACACGTACAAACGTACACACGTACACGCGTACACGCGTACACACGTACACACGTACACACGTACACACGTACACACGTACACACGTACACACGTACACACGTACACACGTACACACGTACACACGTACACACGTACACACGTACACACGTACACACGTACACACGTACACACGTACACACGTACACACGTACACACGTACACACGTACACACGTACGCACGTACATACGTACACACGTACACACGTACGCACGTACGCACATATACACGTACGCACTTACTCGCGTACGCACGTACACACGTACACACCTACACACGTACGCACTTACTCGCGTACGCACGTACACACGTACACACGTACACACGTACACACGTACGCACGTACACACGTACACACGTACACACGTACACACGTACACACGTACACACGTACACACGTACACACGTACATACGTACACACGTACACACGTACACACGTACACGTACACACGTACACACGTACATACGTACATACGTACACACGTACACACGTACACACATACATACGTACACACGTACACACGTACACACGTACACACGTACACACGTACATACGTACACACGTACACATGTACACACGTACACACGTACACGCGTACATACGTACACACGTACATACGTATACACGTACACACGTACACACATACATACGTACACACGTACACACGTACATACGTACACACGTACACACGTACACACGTACATACGTACACACGTACATACGTACACACGTACACACGTACACACGTACACACGTACACACGTACACACGTACACACGTACACACGTACACACGTACACACGTACACACGTACACACGTACATACGTACACACGTACACACGTACACACGTGCACACGTACACACGTACAAGTACACACGTACACACGTACACACGTACAGACGTACACACGTACACACGTACACACGTACACACGTACACACGTACACACGTACACACGTACACACGTATTCACGTACACACGTACACACGTACACACGGACAAACGTACACACGTACACACGTACACACGTACACACGTACACAGGTACACACGTACACACGTACGCACGTACATACGTACACACGTACCCACGTACACACGTTCACACGTACACACGTAGACACGTACACACGTACACACGTACACACGTACATACGTACACACGTACACAGGTACACACGTACATACGTACACACGTACACACGTACACACGTACATACGTACACACGTACACACGTACACACGTACACACGTACATACGTACACACGGACACACGTACACACGTACATACGTACATACGTACACACGTACATACGTACACACGTACACACGTACATACGTTACACGTACACACGTACACACGTACACACGTACATGCGTACATACCAACACATGCACACAAGTACACACGTACATACGTACACACGTACACACGTACACACGTACATACGTACACACGTACACACGTACACACGTACACACGTACACACGTACACACGTACACACGTACACACATACATACGTACACACGTACTTACGTACACACGTACACACGTACATACGTACACACGTACACACGTACATACGTACACACGTACACACGTACATACGTACACACCTACACACGTACACACGTACACACGTACACGCGTACATACGTACACACGTACACGTAACCACGTACATACGTACACACGTACCTACGTACACACGTACACACGTACACACGTACATACGTACACACGTACATACGTACATACGTACATACGTACACACGTACATACGTACACACGTACACACGTACATACGTACACACGTACATACGTACACACGTACACACGTACATACGTACACACGTACATACGTACACACGTACATACGTACATACGTACACACGTACATACGTACACACTTACACACGTACATACGCACACACGTACACACGTATACACGTACATACGTACACACGTACACACGTACACACGTACATACGTACACACGTACATACGTACACACGTACATATGTACACACGTACAAACGTACATACGTACACACGTACACACGTACATATGTACACACGTACAAACGTACATACGTTACACACGTACATACGTACACAAGTACAAACGTCATACGTACACACCACGTACATACGTACACACGTACATACGTACACACGTACACACGTACATACGTACACACGTACACACGTACACACGTACACACGTACATACGTACATACGTACACACGTACATACTTACACACGTACATACGAACATACGTACATACGTACACACGTACACAGGTACAACCGTACACACGTACACACGTACATACGTACATACGTACAGACGTACACACGTACATACGTACATACGTACACACGTACACACGTACACACGTACACACGTATACACGTACACACGTACTTACGTACATACGTACACACGTACATACGTAAATACGTACACCATGTACATACGTACATACGTACGCACGTACGCACGTCACACGTACAATACGTACACACGTACACACGACATACGTACACACGTACATACGTACATACGTACAAACGTACACACGTACATACGTACACACGTACATACGTACATACGTTACACTCTTCCATACATACATACGTACACACGTACACACGTACGCACGTACACACTTACACACGTACACATGTACACACGTACATAGTCGTACGTACGCACGTACACACGTACATACGTACATACGTTCACACGTACATACGTACATACGTACACACGTACACACGTACACACGTACATACGTACACACGTACACACGTACTGCACGTACACACGTGCATACGTACATCACGTACATACGTACACACGTACACACGTACACACGTACATACGTACACACGTACTCACGTCATACGTACACACGTACATACGTACAGACGTACATACGTACACATTGTAACATACGTACATACGTTACATTACGTACACACGTACATACGTACATACGTACACACGTCAATACGTACATACGCACACACGTAATACGTACACACGTACACACGTACATACGTACACACGTACATACGTACATACGCACACACGTAATCCGTACATACGTACACAGTACATACGACATCGTACACACGTATACGTACACACGTACCACGTTCTACGTACACAGTAAACCTACAGTACGTACACCGTACATACGTAACCACGTACATACATACACAACGTAACATACGTAACATATACGTACCATCGTACATACGTACACCGTACATACGTC